>VYXF01006258.1:1165486-1194719 GCA_013397295.1 Polioptila caerulea | reverse complement strand
TATATAGGGAACATTAGGGGTTGGCTATCTGGGGATTGACAAATAACTGCTAACATTGAAGGAGTAACACAGTTAAGGGACATAACAGTTATGAAACACTCTGGGGGAATAGATGGAGAAACTATAATCAATTAAAAACAGGACTAATTATCAAACACACACCGCAACACCTTGCTATTGTAAAAATTACCTGAAATGGAAATGATGAGGAAAATGGAGTTTTCCAAGCCATTTGTTTACACCTTAACTGCAGATTCCCTCATTTGACAGAACTGCAGCAGCCCCTACTCTTTTTCCCTTCCTTCTGCAGAGCTCATAATGTAATGGGTTGCTATGGGAAAAGGCCAGGGATTCCTCATTGCATTCTGCCTTGATTCTTTCCCCTGTCAGTGGTTCCCTCTGTGTTGGCAGCACTCATCCTTCACCAGTGCCTTGCTCACATCAGTGTTTCCTTTTAACCCTGCCCAAGTCAGTCTCCAGAGGCAGTTCCCAAGCTCACCATAAAGCTTGATTTACAGCGTGAGACAGCAAGTGGTGCACGTAAGATTTGTTCATGTCTTCAGTATTTCAACTCTTCTGAACTGAATCTGAAGTACAGATTTTGACTGATTTATGGTGTTATAGCTTATTGAAGCTGATATAAGGCCAGGAGTGGTTATTTTTTTCAGAAGCACACAACCTACAGTCTTTATAAGGAAGCAAAAACTGCAATAAATTACTTTATAATATTAACCTTTTTTAACTTAGATTTCTGTCTAGTCTTCTGTTTAGTAGATTTGCTCGTTTAACTTACAATTGAGTAAAATACCTATTCCATGCTTACAAAATTACAAATGTTTAGTACGAATCCAGCACACTTTCTCATTGCTCATCAGCCCTTTGACATGGAGACCACTCAGTCTTGTAGGTGCAGTGGGTTTCAGAAGCTCAGAGGAATGAGCAGTGTAATAAAAACCTCCCAAAATTTAATTTATGCCAGCCAACACTGCAGGACATTCTGCTTATAAAAAAAAACTGGTGCTGTTTTACAGGAGTAATTGCTGAGCATCCCACAGCAATGGCTATACTTTAAGAAGTACTGGCATCTCAGTTTTACTGCAGGAACTCTTGAGAAGTGAGGCTGGAACGATAACGTCACTGCTGGAACCATTGTGTTGGGGATGTGTAACACTGTACTCAAGGAGCCACTTTTTGCTCTCACTTTTACCTTTCACTATGGGTGTTATGTTTTGTGTGTTCACACATCTCACAAACTCAGCAATGAACTTCAAGAGGTCTGAGCCTGCTACATCCAGTCAGAAACGACAGCTGCAGGAGGGAAGGTGTGACAGTGGGTCACCTTTCAATTAAAAACAGGACTATGACTATAAAAGTGATAAGAAAAGTGATATAAAGCAGACTTAATGCTATGACCTCAGGGCAGATTATATGTTAGCTAAAGGTCTCTCTGGTGGTGTTGGTGTAGATAATTATTAAAACAACATTAGCCTAGTTAAAAAAGTCTGGGAGAAGCTCTGGCATGACTCAGTTTAGCATGAGGTTCCAGAATTCAGAGCACTTTTTAATATTGACTGCATGCTTCCTAATTATTAACACATCAAATCAGAGAAATTTCAAGGCAGTTTTTATAATTCATTGTGTTTGCTTTATTACCACTGTTTCATTAATGACACTCTTCCTTCCATGGTAGCTATTATTATTATTATTGTAGTACCAGCAGACACCTAGTCTGAGAATGCAAAACAAATAGCTAAGCATCCTTTAAGGCTATTAAAAGTTTCTGGATATCAATAAATCAAAAATTTCACTAAGAAAAATATTATTCTTTTCAAAAAAATGGATAGAAATTATTTTACTACCTTCCTGTATTCCTGAATGTTACAAATAGAGAATGGGAAAATTGAGTAATTGGGTTTTTTTCATTCCATCACTATTTAGCATCATGCTTTAAGATTTTTCCTCTGGAAACTTTTCTTTTAGTGCATTGTGATTCTTGGTTTAATTAAATAACTTGTGATATTTTCTGTATTACTGTGGTGGGAAAGTTCTGTGGAGCCTTAGAAAGAGCAGGATACAAAGACTGCACAAGATCAGATGTGGAGCATTCCACTGCTTCATACACTGGCAAGAAAAGCCTTGGTTCAGAGATTGTCAGAGAAAAAGAGGAAAGGTGTCCAATCAAAATTATGAGTAAGGAAAAAGCTGTACTGCAAAACAATATGCTGCCTTGGACACCAAAGTGTTTCACTAACAGAGAGATTCCAAAAACGTTATGATAAATGTTCCGCTAATATAAAACCTATAGGAAGGTAGAGTCGAGCCAATGGGTGCTGAGGTGTGAGTTCTGGGCACAGCATTAGCCATTCTTCTTCACCTAATGCAGGCAGGGTGAGCTTTGAAGCAGAACTGATTTATATCCTAGCAGGCTCTAGATTGGGATCTGTCACCTTAGGAAGGAAAAGAAGGAGGCTGTCAGGGTTTTCAGAATATTTTAAAGTGTTCTCTTCATGCTGAGGGAAAAATTTCCTCCCACAACATCACCCTCCCCCAGCATTTGGATTTCTCTTTATATTCAGTCTATTTTTGGTGCAAGTTGTTTGTAACCATTGGTCTGCACCTCCCCTCAGGGGAAAACAAAAACAAACTACCTCCAAAACTGTGGAGATGTTAGAAAATCATGATACTGTCAAGTAGTACTGGTGGCTGGGTCTTAGAAAAAAAGTTATTTGTTTGTAGAATTCACCTTAACTGCAGATCTGATGATAGTATCAGTTTAGCTGAGCAGATAACAAAGGTTCTCCTCCAGCTATGTTACAGTGATTAGAAAGTTGCTCCTGACTCGAATAAGTAAGTTAAAAATTAAAAAGAAAGTGTTCATGCAAAATTGGTGTCAAATTAGTCTTACTGGCTTGAAAACATAAGACTTACTGCCTCATCTTACATTTTCTAAATTCCCATGATATAGCTGTGAGACAAAGAAAGAGCATTATGCTCTGCCTTATATTATAATAACACAGACTTATAACACAGACTAGTTGTGGAGAGTTAAAAATTCCAGGGAACAAGCAGCAGTTAAGCTTCCACGTGCTGACTTCAAGGAATTGTGCATAGCAGGTTCCATTAAACAAAGAACTGAGACATTTCATAATAAAGCAGAAAACAGGCCTGTATGTAACATTCAGATTTCTAACAGCTGCCAGGAGAATTCATGTCCTTTTATAGTACAAGCTTCTTTTGCATTTCGTCCTTAGGATGACAGAATCATAAGTTGTTCTGCTGGACTGAGAAAAACCTTGGGAGATAAAGCCTTTAGAGGTAAAATGTGAGTATCACATAAATGCATACTTTTAGGGATTATTATGCTGTTCTCACAGAAATCTCTTTGGGCTCATGTCATCCAGTGCTCTGGAGATGCAGTTTGAATGCTGCTTCCATGAGGTGTGCAAGGCACTCTGCCTTTTTGAGAAAGATTCCCCAGTCATCTTTTATATTGCTGGTTTTATGGTTTTGAAAAGTCATCCTGAAATTATTACCCCTGCTGAGAGTATGGCATGGACACATGGAAGAAAAGAAAGGATGGACAGAAATACATACTCTCCACTGGCTCAAAGAAGAGATCTCTTAATAGCAAATAGTAAATTAAATGTATCTTACCCGGAGCTTACTTGAATTCTTAGATAGCTATTAGTCTAAGAAGCAATTAACTGAAATTGAATTGTACCTGTAATTAAAATATTTATACTAAAAGTGAGTCAGACAGCTGACATGTGCAACTTCTTGCTTTCATGCAACTCCCAAAAAACTTTTTAAAAGGCAAAAGTACTCCTTATTATGATGTTTGAAAATTAGGAGCTGCTTCTTTCAGAATGTGCTGCTCGTTTTATTTAGAACAGAGTCTTCAAACTCCCCTCACTGTGTGAAAACAGAGCTTGAATAAGCTTCTCTAAAGAAGTGGGAGATGGGGCATCAAAGAGCCTTCTGTTCATTAAGATAAACACTGAATATGTGTTTCATGTTTAGTTTCAGTATAACATTCTGAATAGAGGATTAAGCGGTTGCTTCCCACAGTCTTAAACTATTGAGATGGTGTGGGAGAAGGAGGAGTATAAAAGGATTTAAGCTATTATGCAAAGAATTAGTGTTGAGAGAGTAAAAGGTCCCCCTATTACCCATTGAATTCTGCATGGATTTAGTTGTGTTGAGAGTGTAACATGGCTCTCTGTTTTGGACACACAGAAAGTATATAATTAGGTTACAGGGGTCCATCTAAAGCTCCAGTCTGGACACTGATCTTGTGAAATGGATTCTTGCCCATTGATTATATCCTTCCAAACCATATTATATATATTAATAGAAAAAAACCAAACCATAGTTTCATAATCAAAATTTTATTTTTATGTAATTCTTTTTGTCACATCTTAACTCTAGAAAGAAACCTGCCTTATTTTTTTGGAAGTATCAATGACAACTGGGGACGCAGATTTTACCCTTCTTGCTCTCAAATGCAGTCACCTTTGCTGCAGAAACAGTCATAGTCCACCTCAAACTAAATTTTATTACATGTGTTTTATAGATCAAGTTGATTGAATTGGTCATGTGAGTCAAAGTGAAAGAGGGGTTTGCAATCTGTCCATGCCTTATGCCTTTTCTGTGAGTGTGCATGTTAAATATTTTTATGAATTGGCTGGTAAGCCATTTAAATGGTTTATTTTGAGTTAAATGAATGAGATCTTAGTAACAGTTATGACCAATATTGTAGTTCTCTTACATCAGAGGAACTCATGTCTGTTGACACCTAGGAAGTATTAATGTATTAATTGTAATGTTCAAGTTCCCTGAATGGCTTTTATACCCTTAGTTCTGTTTTAAAAACTCATGTTTAGTTGCTGTTAGTCAACCCATAGGGACATTTTCATATTTTGTTTTCATATTTGGGTTTTTTTTTTTTTAATATATATATATTGATTACTTCATTGTAGCTGATTAGAAATTACATACCTTTTTTCACATATTTTTTTCCTCTAGGAATCTGTAACTCCTCAGTCTGGGAAACAGGCAGTAGCTAGTTTTGGTCTTAATTAGGGCAGCTATTATCATAATTTAGAGGGGAAAACTTACCAGGAATGGGTATATTTTATATTTTTTGATAAATGTAGAAGCTCTGCCAAGGGATGACTAATCAAGTTAATTGTATTTATTTTCTTCTCTTTATTTTCTTTTTTTGTATTGTATTTATAACATTTCAGGGTTGCACTTTGGGGGCAGAGAGTTGGATCATCTTAAGACTATTTCATTTTTGTGTTTGCAGAATTCTGTTTAAAACAGGACTGCAAAGGAATAGCAGTGGTTAGAATACATTGTTAAAAAATTACCCTTACCAAGTTCATTCTCAAGAGATTTTTAGTTGGGTTTTTTACCCTAGATAGGTGATGGACCTCAGTCAGAGACATCCAGTTCTATGCAAAAAAGAACACCCAAAAAAGCTCAGAAATTGATCTTAATGTATGCTTCTTGGTGGAAGTGAAGGAAGGACTCCAAATGTTTGACAGGATTTCCAGGTTTCATGGCTTCATTAGCACATTGACTCACCGGTCCTGTGCGCTGATCTATTTCATTTGGGATTCAGTAGAAGGTGGCTACATCTTGGTTTCACTCCCTGCTGATTGGTTTGCTGAGATTTCAGCTCATTTTTTCTCTCCCTCGTTGCTATCTATTAGGTGATGCTAATGAATGGTGAATCACACTGATAACTGTCTTATCCAAAGATAAATGTGAGACTGGATTTACTGGAGTGATAGAGGATTTCTCACCCTTAAACCTCAATTTCTGTAGCTTTTTCACACCAAGTTAGAACAATAACTGTATATTTGTTTTATGTCTCTCTTCTTCCTTATCTCCAGTATTTAGCTTCTCATAATAAGAGAGATAAAAAATGTGTTTGAATGCAGATCACAGAGGTTTCTGAGTACAGCCTGAAGACCTTAAGCACCAGAGCTTTCATTCTAGAGGCTCATTTCCAGTCTCTGCTTTATCTTAATCTCTTTATTCTAAATCTTTTATAGGTGTTGACATATGCCTATTTGTCTACAGCTCTTTCAGGAAGAACTAACATTTGAACATTTGGACTGCTGAAATCCTGGTTCTTTCAGAGAGGAAACAATATGTCATTACATGTGTGCCATTATGTAATGCAAAACCAGGTCCCTGCTAACTCAGAATCATTCTTCACTGAATACTTATTGGACATCTATATATCTCAGACCTCTCTGATTAGATAAAATTCCATTGGAAAAATGAAATCTCATTCTATTTTGCATAGAACAATCAGCTAACAAGACAGAAGTAATGCAAATACAAGATGTTATCACCAGGCAAGACAAGTAGTGTATTTACTATACCATGATGACAATTGTGAATAGCTTGAATGCACACAGTTAGTACCCTCCTGTAAGTGTGACATAACTTCTCTTCCAGATGATGTAACTGTACCACAGTCTCTGTGGCGAGGCATATGCAATTCCTATGGAAGAGCTGACATTATAAATTTATCTATAGGTTTTCCAGTGCAGTGGCACTCTGAGTATTCCATGCTTGAACAGTATTAGTTTACATAACAATGCTCAGACTGAGGTATAAGTTGGGATGGCAGGTCTGAGGTGGTGCTGACCTATCAGAATGCTGCAGTGTGCAAACATGCATCAGCAATATGAGGTGTAGCAGCATCTCCACAGGTTTGATAGATACTTTGGCAAGGAAGTTTGTACACAAAAGTACAAGCTTGCTTTGTCAATCTCTTCTGCTCAAAAAGTTGACCGCTGCAAAAGGATATTCATTGGGGAAAAAAAAAGCTGAAAAATCTGGTGTGAAAAATCTGGTGCTACTGGGAAAAAGAATTAATTAAACGATCATGTTTGGCTTAATGTAATGTCAAAAAATGCTCATGGAGACAAAGTAATAAGGGGCATAGTAATCCACACAAATGCAGATGTTTCCCTTTTAACAGAGAAGACCTTACAGTTCTGCTATAGGAAGAAGACACTGATGAGTACAGATTGTGGACTGTGAGCATTCTTTGTGCTGAATGTGTTCCTACACACATTATACACATAAATGCAGTGGATGGTATTAGATAGACTTAATCTGATGTAATTTGGACATGGGATTAATTCTGATCCAAATTACAGAATGCATAAATTGTTCCTAATTTTAAAATAACTTTCAGGAGCAACTAGATGCAATTCACCTTAATGAAATAATGCAGCAGTAAGGAATAAAATCCCTAAACTGAGAAGGAATCAGGGCACTTGAGTCCTTCCTAGCACCTTCTTGAGATGCTTGAGATGAAGTATCGATGATTTTTCTGAATCGTAAGTCTTACAAAAGGCTTATGATGTGTTACTACTTTTATTCTCAGAGATTTGTTCTGGTTTTTATTTTCTCTTGCTCACATCCTTGTCCCTAGAAGGGAGATGAGGTAAGCACTAGATTTATGTAATACACTGTATAGATAATTTTGTTGAACGAAATAAAAATAAATCACAGCTATTTTCTGAATATATCCCTTTTTCTGTCAGAATAAATTTCAGCTTCTTGGCAGTTTTTCCACAAGGTTTTCTGTGACATCAGACCTAATTACCACCTATTTGCTACTTAAAAATATGGGACCCTGGCAGGACAGCTTCCTTTCTCCAATCACGCGGCAGGAAAGCACAACTGCAGGCTATTGCATTTGGATTTGTCAGAATAAATAATTAAAAGACTCATGAGCTTCTCGCTAATGAACAAGGAAATGTGATTAAGAAACTTTATAGGAGAATAGCTGAAAACAATATAGAAATGATAGCAGGATGATTGCTGTGAATGAGTGACTGAAATTTCTGAATAAGAGATTTCTTCAGCCAGGCACAAGGACAGTAGTTTAATCTTCTATTAAAAGATTCCTGACAGTTTGGAAAAGCTCTGAATCAGGAGATTAGACACATCTCAGAAGCTGACAAGGCAGTCACTCCTCTTAAGACAGCTACTTTCTGGCAAATGCTCAGAAATAACTTTTTTTGTGTGTGGTTTTGGTTTTCTTTTTTGCTATTTCAAGACTCTTAACTTCTGGCAACAATGACTAGGATATTTCTGACTAGTCAATCTTTTATTCTCAGAGACTCTGAAAATGAAAATCCTCTTTCAGACCAAAATGTTCTAGAGATGCTTGCCAAGTTCACTGTGACTAACATCTAGAAATTGCACTGATTAGCTTCTGGCATGCTTTCTTACAAGCGCTTTGCATGTTAGTATCCCATTATATATCTTATTCCTCTTTATTATTCTTCAGCACCAAAAAAATGTACTTCCATCTTCTGTCTAATCTGCTACTATATCTTTAACATATGCTCTCCCAGCTTATCTAAAGGAGATCGCACATAATAGAGAAACTAAAAAAAAAAGTGAAATAACAGATGCTGCTGCAATTCTTCTGTATATCAGGAGAAATATATCTTTTCTTGCTTTATATACATTCATAAATAATGCGGTATTTTTATGAATAAAGGCACAGAAGTCAACAATATTACAAAATTTCAAATGTGGAACTTTCCAGATATTCAGATATAAAAGTAATATGCACAGAATTAAGTGTGAAATCCATAGTTACAAAGATTAATAAAAAAAGGTAAAGTAAAATGTGAAACACGCTCATGAGCCTCAAACAGAATACTCAGCATTACAGAAGATACTCTGTGTCTAAAACCCAGAAAGAAAAATGCTCTTCTACTTCAAGAGGTCTTTGGTGATTCTTTACCTGTTTTTGTTCTTTCCACACGATGTAGACCCACCATGGTGCAGTGCGCAGTGTGCAAAATGGAAGCTCCTTCAATAGGGGCATCTAGCAAAGACACAAACTCTCCTCAAAGACCAGAGACATTGAAGAGATCTTCATCTGTCAGGAATTCTCTGCAGTTCTCTTTTCCAAGCTGCACAGTGTAGCAAAAAAAGAAAAAGTCCTCTTTATGGTTTTTCCAGGCCAAGTTCTGTGAAAACTTGTCTACAGTTTCTCTTGAGCCCCCAGATTGCATGGGTGTAGTAAATGAAGCATTCACAATGTCCTTTTTTCTTTTACAGAAAGAATTCTTGGAAGAATAATTCTTTATTATTCAAGTAAATTTTTTGTAAAATGACATTTTGATTTTGTCATTACATTTAGAATTTTATTATTTTTTATTTTATCTCAGATATAAGTTTGCTTTCTGTCCTGTGTTCCCATGATCTCCAGAGATCTGGAGAAAAACTTATTTTTCAATTTATTCAAACCAGAACATCTTAGTATTATGTATAGACTGGAGCTATAAATCTTTTAATTCCTGTAAACCATTTCAGTGCAACTTTAGCTTTCTACAGTAGATTGACTATAGATAAATCCTTGGTGCAACAGTACTTCTGAAACTTCTACATGAGGAAAGAAACATTTGAAATTTTTATATGCATTTAAAGAAACAGAAAACTTCCAATTTTGTGCTTATTGTCTCACACTACGCCATTCTGAAAAATCATCTTTTTTGTTACATTGCCATAAAAATAATGCACCTGACATGTATGTGCACTTTTCTTTTGTAGGTGGAATGGAGAAAATAAAACAACACACCTTTGCATTGGCTCACTACACCTATACTGTGCTGTCTAACTTAAAATATGCCAATGGGGCTCCTGTAGTACGTATTTACAGTGATACAGATTTCAGCAATCCCGATGTCCAAGGTCCAATCATTAATTTCAATGTGCTCGATGAAAATGGAGAAGTGCTCGGCTTTTCACAGGTACGTTTTTCTCTTGTCTTAACTTGAGTTTATGGTTGTATTTAAAGCTTGTTCACAAGGAATTCTGTATCTTTTACTCACTGTAGTAATTTCTGTGGTTTTGGATTTGTTTCTTCATGGCTCTGTGCCGTATATACACACCATTTTTAAAGCAGTAGAAAGAGAATCCAATAAATAGTGCTAGCACAATACAAAATATGTAATAGCCAGAGGCAATATCTTACAGATTTATTACTCCACAAATAGGAAGTTTCAAAGTGGAGTGTTTTAACGGGATACATTGACTAGGCAGTTTGATTTTTTGCTGACTTCCTTCTCTAGAGTACTCAAAATTGGGAATTGAAGAGCAAGTCTGGAAAAGCTGATAAAGAGACTGCCTTAGAGCTTTGACATACAAGTGAAATTGATCTCAGAATAGTGCAGTCACCAATGAAAGAGGAGTTTTCTTTTCCTTTCAGTTGTAACAATTACATTCTTGTAATATTCCTGAGGAACCATGGAATAAAGTTGAACGATCAATGTAAAGAGTGAGATTCAAGCTCAAGAAATCCTTAGATGCTGTCTTTCTCAGCAGCTTTTTGTAGCCTTTATCCATCAGGTATTCCAAGTATCTTTAAGATGAAGCTTCGTTAGGCTTTTCTCCCTTCAGCAGAGAGTGACCATAACTGTGTGTGTGGCTGTGCACTGTGTGGGCCATGGGTCACGTAGGGGACAGAAGCTCACTTGCTCATCAGCAGAAGGCAGAAGAACCACAGTGCTCTTGTTTTACTTGCTTCTTCTTTTTTTTTTCCTTGGCTTCGTGAGAGAATAGGATAATGAGGATAATAAATACGCAAACATAGAGATATGTTTGCAAGAATACAAGAAGTGATCCATTTCTCACAAGAGAGAAGTGAAGCACTTGTTTTGTAGCCTGCAAGTGTGGAGTTTTACTTTTTTTTTTTAAGGCATTTACCTGATGAACATGGGATGGCCAAATGCAGAGTGCTCAATAAGCTCTTCTTCACATAGATCTTTGTTTAGAAAATGCTACCAAATAGTGGCAAATGTTCACATGTCATTTCAAAGCAGTCCACATTTTAGGAATTAGTTATTTATGTAGCCTTCAATATGTGTGACAATGTTCAGAAAAGATTGGAGGTATTTAACACAACTGAGTTTGTAAAACTCCTCAAACACTTCAATGTTGCTTCTATTCTTTGATTAAAATAAAAACCTATATTCTGATTTCTGTTTTTCACAACTTCTTAGTAAAATTGGTTGATATGTGTTTTGCTTTTTAAAACTCAACTGTACCCTCGAATTAAAAATTCTTTCATAGTCTTATGAATACATTGTGCCTGTTTGCTACAGTGGCTGCTCATAAAAAGCTTCTTTATTGATCTGTATCATCTGGATTGTGCTATTCACCAGATTCTGAAAATTTCTAGCATATATGGAATGAAGAACTATAAAATTTTCAAACACCTTCCAGTCTCATCTGCAGTGCCTCGTAGACTACTTTGTTTAATTAAAATAATGTGCAATTTAATGACTTGTAGAAATTAACCAGCACGATTTTTTCCAAAGCTACAATATGTGTGATATATATATAATTGGCTTCTTTATGGAATGAAATTCTTTCATAGGCCTCTTATAGAAGTTATGGGGAAGAAAAATCTTTGCTGCTTCTTGTTTATGAATACAAAGAAAATACATACAAAAGAGAATAAGTTTCATCAAATTGATAATGTAATCTCTTCATACCTGCATGCATGTCTAAATTTATATGGGTTTATTCGAATCAAAGTTAAATCCAATACTTTGGTTAATTGTTTGGAAGTGAAATAGTGTCCTCTGCTTTGGTCATGTCTGTGGGCTGCACAGTCATGAAGATTCACTGGGCAGTCTCCAAATGCAATCCAGTGGAGTCAGCAGAACACAGTTTCAGAAGGCTCACAGAAAATATTTTGGGGAATTTTTTATGAAGGAAAAAATTGGATAGTGTTTCTGTCTGACATACCTACTACTAGTGGACACCAGTTAATGACTCAGGTTATCTTAGTATATCAAAAGAGAAATGAAAGAATGTCCTATTCCTTTATGGATGATATCCCATCTATTATTAATTACTTATAACCAGGCATCAAACCAGTTCTATACACCTTTCTAACAGGCAATTGTTATGTGCCCATTGCCTATTGTAGGGCACAGTGTGACTGGACATTTACATTTGGTGGCTTGAAAAGGACAATATGGCCAACTGATTCCAGAAAAAATATTATGAGGAGGCTTGGAGCAGTTTATTTGGAACACTTGAGATTGGCAAGAAAGACTTCATAAGTAGACACTGTCTTCAGAGGATACCAAGCTTACATTTAAGCCTGAAGATTTGCATAATTGGCATGATATTCGAAACTCTGAACTAAGCCCAAGATATTTAGGATGTGAAAGGCGTGTGGTGAAATACATGACATGTAATACCACTGCTGAAAAATGAAAACAGAGAAAAAAATCCATCTTTCATCTGTGTAGCAATGGGGAAGAAAGTTATTCTTACCTGCTCATATTGTTGAAATCCATTTCTCAGTGTTATCAGCTTAATTACTAGAGCTAACAAGATTGTGCCACTAAACACAAAGATTCTTGAATTACATACATAGAGTCAATTGCACCAAGAGGAAATAGCCATAATCTCAGGTTCATCTTTGAGTAAAACCTTCATTGTGGCACTGAAGAGCAAATGAAGACATTTCATTAAAGTGAGAAACAAATAACCACACCATGATTGCACTCTCAGAGATGGCAGCAATTTTTTACAGCCTCCTGTCCCAATATAGATGATACAGAATATTTGGATGTTAAGAAGTGATAGGGTGGGAGTGAAATAATTATGCAAGTTAGTTGAATTGCTATTGCTTTTTGGTTTAAATGTTTCCTTGTGACTGTTGAAGGGTAATACTGTCTTAGAATAAACTTGTGTTGTATACTATATGTATCATTGGTTTAATTGACAGTTTAATTACTAGTTTAGGGGTTTTTACTCTAAATGGTCATTGAAACAATTAAATAAGAGAGACTTGTGGACTCCGAACAACAATAGTCACTCAAAAGCTTTGGTTTTAATTTAGATTCTTCATGAAACCTTTCTTTATTATCTAGTAATAAAACTACTACAGTTTTGAAACTTCCATAAACCTCTCATCTTTGAGCACTAAAACTTCATTAAATTTCCTCCTTTGAGCTGCACCAAATACTTTCCATGAAAATTATTTCCTGCAGTAAAGCTGTCGTAGACTACTATTGGTAGTACTTTGTTCTTGAAATCACTTGGGAGGACACCTGTATTCTTTTCACGCAAGATGCCTGTCCCCTGCAGTAGCACTTCTGTCATTTTGTTAAGTGTTTATTTTCACTGCAGCATCAAAAATCCTCTTATGAACAGGGGTTGAATGATGATGAGTACTTGATAGGCCCAGGACATAAAGATGGCCTTTTTGCCGAATGGCTTCTTCTATATATACTTGAATAGTCAAGAATAGATAATTCCCCAGCATTATGGTTTTTTGCTGCTAATGAAGTGTGGACAGATGACAGACTGGTAATTTGGAAAGGTGTGAAAGTGCAGGGGTAGAGATGAAGGACCTCTGCAGGATAGATGCAGAAGAGTTGACATTAAAGCAGCAAAGTGTCAATCTTCTGCTTCCTTGTGAGACTACCAGAAAAAGAGAAGCAATCAGCCCTAGACTTTAAAGAGGGCTTCTCTTCTCTAAGAGAAGATGGCTTGTGATGTAAGAAATCTGGTGCTGAGCTAATGCAGCAAACTCTTCTCATAGAGAATCATCAGCTCATTTATTAACAATGAATATCTGCAGCCTTCAGCCTATATGAATATCATGTGTTCTGTCATCCCCAAGTCTTTTCCAGCCTCTCGAACACTGACAGCAATGACTCAGCTTCCATTTGCATCCTTGCCATCTTTTTTTTTTAGCAAAAACTTGCATAGGACTCTATGAAGTCCAACCTGATTTGAAAGTCAAAGAGATGGAACAGTTGTAAGAGAGCAACATAGATTTGAAACAACAATCATACACACAAAAAAAGTGTATTTCTTATAAACTAGGTCAAAGTGCAAATGTTGTATGTTCTCTTCACATTTTCAGATGTGAAGAAGCATCAACATCTCTGTTCTGGGAGACCTTTTATGCTAATTTAATTTATAAAATTTTCTCTTTTTTTTGATAGAGACATGAGACCTGTGAAATTATCTTTGTATATTCAGTAGATAATTGCAGAGTGATTTTATAATCCCTTCCCATTTTATTCTATAAAGTCAGTTTGGAAGCTAGGAGAAGGGAAAGAGGTAAGAGATCCAGATAGATGGAATTTTACCTGAAATATTTGTTGAATTGTATGCACTGGAGAGCCTTTACCCAGCCACAACTTCCAGTTCAGTGTTATGCCAGTAGTGAAAAATAGCCCTTCTCTTATCAAACTTTTTCTTTTTCTACTCTGATCTTCTGAGACAATATTTTTTTCGCCTCCTGTGTGTAATGGAGCCAGTAATGGGCTTTAAAAAGTGAACAAACCATCATGGCTGTCTTTTGAAAAATGGCCATCATTTCACATTTCAGCTGTGGATTACCAGCATCCATCCCTGCTCTGCTTTTTCACACTGCCTCCTTAGCTTGGAGCCTGAACCTTAGCACAAGTAACTTGCTGTGATTGGCTTACCTGCAAAAGTTCCCTTGGTGTACATATAAGCTTGCCATGTCCCCTAAAGATCCTGTCAGGAAGGGAATGAGCATCAGTCCATTAGCAGTCTCAGCCTTCTTGCCTACCACTTCACACTTGTGTGTGATAGACAAACTGCTATAACAGGAATAGCTGCCAAAGACAGAGAATGTAAACATTTTGGTTTGCCTAAGGAAGGCTCTTCTGCAGCGTTGCATATGAATGAGTTTTGCCTCTCAAGACTGAGAACCCTGCTCACATAGATTATAATCAGTTTTGCCTAGGAACCTTCATTAACATGTCCTGGGTCACTCTCATGAATCCAGATAAAGTGATGGGAGGTCTAGACCTTCTTCACCCATTTCTCCATTAAAAGGAAAAGATCAACATTTCTCAAGAGACAACTTCTAGTGTGCATCGCTTCAGTTTAAATCTATAAAGTTTGATGCTCTTATTATGTATGGCTTGTGCCCATTGTCTCACTCACTTTCCTCCATCTCAGTCACCCTTGAATTAATGGAATGCAAGGATTGACTCAATGACCCACTGTTTTTCCTTTTCTCCCTTGCTTTCTATCATTCTGAAGTGAAGACCAGGGTCTTCCAATGGAATGTGTGGCCTCAAATCACTTACATTGAACCACTCACTGTGACACCTTCTGAATTCTGGTAGCCTCTTTCTGCTAGCAGTATGTGTTAGGAGTATAATCATTAGTTCCAGATCACAGAATATTCTGAGTTGGAAAGGACCTGCAAGTATCATCAAATCCAACCCTAAGTAAATGGCCCATACAGGGATAAAACTCACAACCTTGGTGTTATTAGCACCTTGCTTGAAGAAGGCAAAATCAGAATGAGACTACCCCAAGAAACAGAATATTGTTTTTCTTTCAACCCCATTTATCCTTCTGTATCCAGAGCATTCTATGTTAGTGAATTGTCTCGTAAGCAGCCTAGCAGCCGAGCTAAATTCAACCCTCTGGTCTGAGGTATAGAGGGAGAAAAATATATCTTAGAATTGCTTGGTCATCTTTACTTAAACTTTTCTTACCAGAGGCAATTTTTTCTGGAACTTGATTAAAGTGAGAAACAAATAACCACACCAAGATTACACTCTCAGAGATAGCAGCAATTTTACATTTTACATGCAATACTATATTCAGTACTGCAAAATATTTCCTAGTAATTAAACTAAATTTCTCACACTGCTGCTAAAGTCCATTATTACATGTATTGGGCAAAGAAAGAGACACCAGTTTGGGCAGAAAAGCAGAAAAAAAGAGGATTCCAGACATCCAAGAAGGGGGAATAGTTGGACCAGAAGCATGAAGCAGTGTTATATGGGAGAGGTGTGATGAGAGAGGAGATACAGAACCATATGAAGGTAGAAGTTATTCCATCTACTTGTATTTGGACAGGTCTGCAAACAAAAGTAACACGGGGAAAAGTGATGTGAGGCAGAATGGGAAATGCAAGAAAAAGTAGCTGCTCTAGGTAAATATCATGGTGATAGCCAGTTCTGGAAGTGCTTTCATACTGTAGGTACACTTTCTTTGCTTTGGTTTCACAGTATTCTCTCTTAAAAGCTTCCTTTTCCTTTAGTCATATCTCTTAAGAAATTGTTTAGCTGAACTTAGTAACCAGCACCTGGCAACAGCCAGGAAATGCCTTCCTTCTGCTGTAGGCTTTCAGTGTCACCTTGAGGGATTCAATGCCTTATCTTCCCAATTTACTCTCACCTCACAGGAGTGGAGAGAAAATATGTTAAATACTGTCAAATCTTCAGATATCAAGCAGTGGATACATTTGTATATACACACAGCTGGTTCAATACATATTCATATCACTGCTTAAATCACCTGATAAAAGGGACCAGGCAATACCTGAAGTGGGTAGATTTCTCGAAATAATTGCTGTTTATGTCTTAGATGATATTTTTAGTTTCACTAGAAGATCATCTCCAGCCCACTGTACACATTAGAGCAATGGCAACAAAAAAAGAAACGAGCTACAGCATTTCCCATGCACAGGAAATGACCTGATACCAGGTCAATTGGATAAGACTGACCAGAGCCTGGTACTACTTGTCAGTACTCTGGAGATTCATTCCACATCCCTACAGGACAAAGTGGGCAATGAGGGGGGAAACGTCCTACTACATTCAACCTATTTGAAATAAATCTTCATAGAAAGTTATTAAGCAAGACCTCTTTGTTGCTCTTCATATTTAATCCTTTTTGGATTTTTTTTTTTTTTCCCATCTGTTTCTTTTTACTTCTGTGTAAAACAATCATTCAGTTTTGTAAGTGCAGCATTTTTTCATCTGAGCCACAGAAAATGGAAATCCAACATTTTTTAATTCCAGCTAAGAATGGCTCTGCAGCAATGGTCATATGACTCTGAGCCAGTTATACTAATGCTTTTAGAAGCATAACCACTCATTATATTAATTTTGATGACTCAGGGAAAGAAAAATGTTCTCTAACTTGCTTAATGGGATTTTTGGCCATCTTCCCAATAGCTACCTAAAAATTGCTGAGGTGATTACTCACTATTGATTTTAACTATGGATTTAGCCATTGATTTCAGGAAGCCAGGAATGGCAGATGGACCAGCACAATAGAATACAAACAAGATTATAAGGACAAAAAGATTGTTGTGAAGATTCCTGTTGAACATATACTGATTTCCTCGCTTCCAATTAGTTTCCAATTGTGCTGTGAATGTCTTGGACCATGGAGATAGCAGCAATGCAGTAAACCACACTGGCGTGTCAATATAGGGCACCTTATTTCTTCAAACTGGCAAGAAATCCTTACAATCTGGATCTTTGCTTTTGTGACATGGCACTGGGTGCTCAAAGACAGCCCTTGCAAAAAGGAGCACACAATATAGGAGGCAGCTTCGTTGATCTGGGTCTGAACATAATTATAATTGTTGATCACTGACTGAACATAAGGAGGTGCTGTACTTCAGAGGCTCAATGTGAAAAATGCAAACCTGGTTAGTAGGTTATGAAGCTCTCTTCTTGTCGAGGCAGTAGTGACAGAGTACAGGCTGAGTACTTCCTGTTTTATCTTGTTGCAGGGGGACAAAGACACACAAGAGTTAGTGTGCTTGAAATTGCCTACTATTAAACTGCACATCAGAGCTGATCAAGGTTAGAAAGCCTCATGAAAGACTAGACTGAAGGTGTTGTCTGACACTGTTTCTCTGGAGTGTCCTTTCACGTTGCTAAGGAAACAAAAAGAGATAAAAGAAAGATGCTCATAGTTGTTCAGATGAAAGAATCTGAGATGAATGAGGGAGGCTAAATATTTTCTGTTCGGTAACAGGGCCAAACTGTGGTTCTAAACTACAGACCTCCTCACATGGGAGAAATATGGAAAAAAAGCACATGGTGACAGGAAAAGAACTGCACTTTTGACAGCTTCCACTGGATTCCCTTGTCCTTGATCTTGGTAAAAGCAGATCAGCTGCCTATGAAGGCATGCAGTGTCTAGTTTCAGTCCACCATCCGAATCCCTCCAAGACCAAAAGAGACTGGTTGGTCCTACCTTCTATATTACTCTGCTTCCTTGTTTGCATCTGCCTGCCTCCACACCCCTCTACCCCACCACACCACTGTATAGGATCCTGTGACTCTAATTAAAATAATATGGGAATTTGACCCCATAATCTCCCTGTGTTCTGTTATCCTTGTTTTCAGGGGTTAAATACAGACAGAAGAGGATTTAATTGCTTTAAAAGAAAAAGGAAAAGGTGGAGAAGGTTTTGACTGCGACATGAATTAAACCTATGTCACTGGACTTTCAGTAGCATGCACTGCACATTCCTAGGCATTGTTTCCACTTTTCTTAGTCTGCTACATTCCCCTCTATCCCTCTTGATATGAGTTATAGCTTTGTCTTCTGTGTGGATTTCCTCTGGCTTCAACATTTCTGAGTAGCAGCAATCTGACCAAAAGCCTTTACCCTACAAAATAGCTGGGAATGCTCAATGGAATGGAGAGATACAGATGTTTTTCTATGACTCACAAGAGGATGCTTTGTTGAAGTCAGTTAGGAAACCACAGAGGGCTTGACTTTGCTTTCTTCCTGAAATCCATCCTATCCCTGATATCATTTTAGCAAACCAGTCATTGTCAATGAAAGCAGATGGAGCTGGAGGGGAAAAATCCCCCCGCAAAAACAAAAGAGAAAGTGTCATTGGTTGGAGAGACCTATGGTCATTAAGATACCAAATCAAAGAAAGAAAATTAAGGTGTTCAGCTTACTCATCAGTCTATTCCTTTTCAAACAGATGAATCTCGGACTCATGAAGTTTACATATATTCAAATAGGTCCATGCCAAATTCACTGGCATATACAGCAGGAAAGAAAAAAGCAGTTGGAAAAAATGTTATGTCATCCATTAACAAGACTGTGTTTCATTGTTTCATTTTGTTTTTATAGCCACCCAATCCCCAAGAAATCTTCTGGCTTCTCGTCATCAGAAATGCAAAATTGTTGTTGCTCCTTTATGCATGAAGAACTTGGAGTTCACTATGTATGTGGCATCTCCTAAGTGAGAATTCCTGCTGAGTGGCAACCCACATATTTTTAATTATGCTAATATTTCTAGCCTGCTTCTTTCCCCTGCAATCTTACCTGCTATTTGACTGTCTTTAACACTAACCGAGAAAATGACCACATTGACTGTAAAGTTCCTGATAAGATAGCGTTTATACTGAGCAAGTGTATTCAGGACACTGAACTTGACAATTCTAGTAAATTTCAATATCTCTTTCTAATACTTCACTGCATTCTACTAAAGGGATTTTGGTCAGAGTAAGTGATGAATGGATGAAGACTAAATAGAGATATACATCCTCTCTTTGGTTAATTTAAACTATTGTCAACAACTAGAGAGGCAAAAAGGAGAGGATCAGATTACTCAATACTGAGGGAATCTGCCCACATAGAAATTATTTCTCTGAGATGGAAAAAGAATGCCTTTATTGTAGAAACCATGCAGTTAAAACAGTTAATGATGCTGTAACTCAACTAAAATTCCCCCTTCCTCCCCCTCCCCCCCAAATGATTTGGAAACAAGCGCTGATTTTTTTTTTCCTTCTGACCTACTTCTTATTAAATTGTATTAAACAAGATTAGGTATGCATTTGCATCAGCAGCAGCATTTCACAGTCAAATTCTGGATGACAGAAAGAGCTAGCTTACTTTCTCTCCAATTCTGTGCCATGAATCAGTGAATTAATTTACCAGTGGATGTGGAGAACAGCATCATGCAGCCTGTTTTATAACCAGCCATCAGTGGTGTGCAGTGAAATTCTTGTAATGAGCAAATCCATCAGACAGACAAACTGCTCTGATATTTGGGCATTGGCATTGTAGAAAGCAGAATGAGAAGTCCTAATCCCAATTCCTGAAGGACAGTACTTGCCAGTATTGAGTTATATGATTTTTTTTCTCAGAACACTTCTTGATGTATTATAAAAAGTTCCTTTATTCGTGTGAATAATTCTTGTGATAACTTATACAAATAAGTAATTGCTTGAATAAGAGCTACAGAATTACATCCTGTGGGAATGACATCAGCAGGGGTTTCTAAAGCATTCATCATTCTTAGTGAAAGTCTCAGACTTAGTTGATTAGAAATAATGCAAAATTATGTGCTATTTGTAAATCTTTCCTCTCGTTTAGTACATATGTACCTACAGCAAGTATCCTTCTCAGACTTATTTCAATGGAAGCCAGAAAAAAGCTTACAGCTTTTACTGAGTGCCCCAGGAGCCCTGAAGTAAATGGTTAGCAGAAGTCAGTCATTTAGCAAACACAGAGAAGTCACCAGTGCATTGTATGACAGGGAATAGGAAAGCAGAACAGACCAGAATCTCATTTCTTCTCAGAACTTTCCAGCTGATGGGTATCAACTAAAACACCAGATTTCCAAGAGGGGGCTACTGTAGGGTAATCCATTAAAGTGAAAGCTCTCCACTTCAATGTTTTTTTATATTAAAAAAAAAAAATTATCAGATAGAGCACTATGAATAAAACCTCAAATGAGGGCATTTGATCAATCTGGCAACACTAAAGAAAAGCTCACTGATAAAAAAAAAAAAACCCTGTTTTAAGAAATTGGTTTAGGCGAGCTTCTTTTATGTATCTTTATTAAATTTGAAGACTGTGACTTGGAAGTGTGAAAAGCACATTTTGCTTGTCAAAAATCAAGACAATGTGACATCAGAAGTGTTGGGGTGTGAAGCAATCTACAGGGCCAGGCCCATAGTACAGAGCTTCAGAAAAAGTAATGAATGCCAAGGGGCTCTGGGAGACAGAAGGGACTCTAAGATAGCATGATGGCTTGATTACTATGTCCTCACTGACTGCAACCAGTAAAAATGCTGCAAGATTTCTATTTCTTTGTTTTGCAGTTTAATTGTAGTCTTTAATCTCTAAAAAGACCAAGGCACAGTAGTTCCAAGTATCAGACCCAGGGAATCACCAAAACTGACAATCCAAGTACATTAAGCTGTGTACTTATCATTAATACCATTCATGCTTCTGTGCCTTCATTGATGAACGCATTCCTGGCTCCCAAAAGTCAGCCTCTGCTGTTACAGACAGAGCTGCAAGTGACGTTCTGTATTTCATAACCCTGGTCTCAATATCCATTATTGCTCCTTATGGCAATTTTAAAGATGTGCTTTATTTAAGGAAGCTTTTCTTCATCGAAATAACACTGTAACAGATGTTTTATGTTCTATTTGTTTTGCAATGTGATAGCACTGCAGAGAGAGATTAAATTAACTCCCCAAGTAGTGTATTTCTAGGGTGAAACTAAACGAGAAGAAATCAAAACACATGTCCAAGGGAAAACCAAGCATCTATTCAAGAGACAGATATTTTTGCAGTGCTGCCTTTACTGGTTCTTTACATGGTGTCACTGTTTCCAGTGAAAAGTGTGCATCACATTCCCAAGATCTGTACACATTATCACATTGGTGATAATGAACTTCAATTAATGCTAAAGCTGTTCATAACTTATCTTTTTTCTCCTGAATCACAATTCCCGTATTCCTCTAATGATCATGTTTTTATGTGTCAGTAGTCCTTGTCTAATGTACAGATTGATATATATTACAATTAAAGTATTATTGTAGGTGAGGATTGAATTGCATGGCTAGAATGAAATTACTGTTCATTAAAGAACAGTAATAATTTATTGGAAAAAATTTCAAAAAAAAATAAAAATGTTGTTTGCAATTCCTTGAAGATATGTCATGGAAACTATATTACACTACATACATTTTGATAGACAAGGCTGCCCCACAAACATTCCTTTTAAAAAGTATTAATAGTAAAAAGATCATGTATTTTAAAGGTTTTTGGATTCTGAGTAAATAAGCCCAAACACTGTACAATTTCAGTAGTGAAGTATGTCATGATTTTTGCCTTGCTTGTCATGATTAACAGAACGACAGATCCGCCCACAAGTCACTAGCACCATGACAAATCGATCTATGGCAGAATGACAACTTTTCTCATCTAAATGAAAAAAGACATCAAGAAAATGTCACTGTTCCCATATTGAAGTCTTCTGACGAAACAAAGCTAGCGACACCACAACAGTCTCAATAGATGCCTTTTACGAAAACTTCAATTTGAAAAACATGCCTTAAACACAAGATATTCTCCAAGGCATTAATCATCAATAGAGATCTCAGGGTTGATTGTATTCTCTGCTTTCCAGTTCTGTATATATGGAGTTATTTTGATTATATCTTGTTGGAGAATCAAACAATTTTGAACTGAACTAGTGGCGCAGAACACATTTAAATGTGAACTTGAGAACTTGTATGCTATAGCAATAATATAGATTTTTTTTTGTATACAGCACATTTTTATGCAGAGACCCTTATGCCCCACACATGAAAAAAAAACAAGAACTCTGTTTCAACTGTTTTTAGCAGAGCTAAATACTATTTGGGTTGAATTATTTCAGCATGGAGTAAGTTCTAACAGAAGGCTTGGGTTTTCTAGCCACTGAGATAGCAACTTTGAAGGTTCTTGGTGCACACAGTTAAACTCAGAGATACCAGAAGATAGAAGATTGACATGTCAAGACAGAAGATAGATTGAATTATAACAGAAAGTGTTTGGTGTAAGTATTGGGCCATTGTCCTTTACAGAGGGAATTTATGTCAAAAATAATAAAGGCCAGCTACAAAGGCTATGAACATTCATACTGATACCTCAGACAAAGCATGAGCTCAGTTAGGGAAGTGGTTTGGGTTTGTTGGTTGATTCTCCCCTTCCTGCCCCTTTAGGCTGAGCTGTTGCTGTGCATCCAGCTGGGCCAGAACTTCCTGCATGGAGGATTCTGTCCCTGGTACAGCGAGTCCCCTGAGTCTGCACCGCGGTCATTCGCAGGGCTTTCAGCTCTCCTTTTGTAGAAAAGGAGCAAAAGCACACAGGGGTTAATGCAAGTTCTGCAAGGTTTTTTGGGGAGTCTGTGGTAGAGGTGGGGGTCAGATTTCATGCAATTGTCTGTCCTTTCTTGCAGTCCTGACCAGGAATGCTCATCATTTTTTGTCAAAGAATTAACTGGTGGTAGCTCAGCCAATCTTATCAGCTGCTGCTGTTGCTTTTTGAGATCAGTATAAAACATTTCCAGGTCCCTGCAGTGAGGTTCCATGGTTTCTTAGCTGTGCTAAGAGGATCCTCGTGGTGTGCTTCCCTTGTTTCTTAGGTGTACTATCAAACACTGGCAATCTGTATCCCTTGCAGTGCTGTCCTCCCAGTGCATGCATATATATGTTTCCTTCTGAGGCACATATGGGCATGTTCTTCTGTTCTCTTTGCACATAATTTTCATTCTCTCTCATAATTTATTCATGCTAGTTTGTTATCAAGTATTGTGTTTCTGTCCTTTCGTTATTCAGTGGATGATAAAGAAATGGTGTAATACCAAACAGCACGAGGAATAAATGCACCAGGGACCTGGTGGATTGGGAGGTTGTATGTGCAAGACTCAAGGAGACATTTCAGTTCATTCCCTGCCCTGGCAAATGTTGCTGCTTACTGAGGGGCTGATCCTTCCAGCACTTGTGTGCCAAAATTCCATAGATGCCATCAGTTTCTGTAATGAGAATTTGCAGATCCTTGGAGCACAAGGTTTTCTTTAGCTACCTGAAGAGGAGCCCCAGGCTTCTCTTCAGTCTCTTCAGAGGCAGTTGCAGGTGGTGGCTCTGTCAAGGTCTGTAATTAGTAGCACTGGTGTGAATAGATCTGTTCACAGCTTTAAAATTCAGCAGATGTACTGGTATTTAGAGGCTCAGGATCTGATTGTATGTGTTTTGTGTGGAGTAGCTGCTCAATGCTAAGGTGAATGTCTCTGCTCCTACCACTGTTTTCTCCTAGCTGAAGTAACAAAGTTGAGAAATACTAAATCTGTATGGGAATGGTAAAAGCTGCAGTAAAGTTGTTAATTGTTTAGAGACATAATTTACCTCCATTGATTTCTACCTTTAAAACACTGTATTTTGTTGACCACAGCTTTAAAATGTCTATTTTTCATTCTTCTCCTATATCTTCTGCTGGACTGGGAAGGTGGACAGCATGGCGAGTCTCCACAACATACATGTGCGCACCGGCTGCTTCTGTAACACGGGAGCCTGCCAGATGCATTTGGACATAAGCAATGAGGACATCCAAAGGAACCTGCAGGTTAGTTCCTGAAAGTGATTAGAAGTTAAAAGCTAAAGTAAGTGTATCATATCCCATGGTTTTGAGTCTCTGCGACTTCACAAATGAAGTTAAATTTGACTTGCTTTCTTTAAGCTTTCAACTCCCTTGCCTTGTTAAAGAACTAAATTAACTGAAATTCAGTTCATTGAAATGAGGTATTTCTACAAAATAGTTTGACAGATGCAGAGAAGTATGTGTTGCTTGTTCTTATTTCTTTGGAGAATAGGAAATTTGGCCTTCTTGTTTACTTTTGGAATTGCATTATATCCAGAATTTCCTGGGCAATTCCTTTTATGTTTTTCTTTAAATATCCTAATTAATTATTGTACCTAATAATATTCAAGTCTTATAGACCTGTTGCTGTTGGGTGTTACAACTTAAAATAGACACACAAATTGAACAAGAAACAATAATGGCAAATACACGGTGAATTTCAGAGAATGAAGCAACTTTAGATGAAATCTGCTTAGTTTACTGGTGTGTTAGATTTTTAGACTATGAATGTAAAGACTTTTTTCAAGATTACTAATGTTTTCCATATGCTGTCATTAAAAGATGTATAGCAGGATGTATTAGAGTGAAGTGGAGGAGGCTTCCTGTCTGCATATTTATCAGAGTTTGAAATTACAGTAAATTAATTCAGAACAATCAAAAATTTCATTACTGGTGTTCTTCAAAAGGTAAAAAAAAAATAAATCTAATGGCTGTAATGATATTAAAGCTCCCTTATATTTTTACAGAGACCTATAGATAATTTTGCAAACACATTTACATGCAGGACTGATAGCACAAGTTCTTAAAGGCTGCTGCAGTTTTTTTAATAATTTCCTTGGCAAAATGATGCTTTGACTTGCCATGGAAGCTCTCTCCTCTGAGTAAGCAATAAAGGATCTACCCTTTTGCTGAAGTGAAAAATGCCAAATAACCAGCTGCAATGCTCTTGGATCTCCTTATACAAGGAGAATTTTGCTAAGGAGTGAGTGATTTCTTTTAGGTCTGTATCATTTAAATGGGGATAGGCTAAAGTTAAATTTATGGAGAAACATTTAATTGCCAAAAGTTGTATAATGAGGTGGTACAGTTACACAGTTGTTATTTTGGGGTATTCCATTCCCATCAGTACTTTGAGAAGGATCAGGGTGTGTTATTGACAACGTTACTGTGTAGAGGAAGGCATCTTTTATCACATTATTTGCACATATACTTCAGTTCCGTCTTTTCCCAGGGTGCTTGGCTGTATTCTTTCTTCCCTGATGAAGTTTTACATGATGAAATGCCTGTGAGGGAGGACTTTCTGTCTTCAAGTGTCCCTGGAGAAGTGTGGTTAGTTTTCTTAGAATGTTATGTAGAAACTCATTTACTTATTTGCACAGTAGGAACCTCTCTCCTCAGTCAATCAAGCAATACTTGGCAGAAGGGTTACAGAAGGGTACATTAACAGATGCAACCTAATTTTGTGAATGTTGCTTCTGCTCTGTTGTCAAGGATAAAAACTATATCACAGTGCATTAAAATATTTACTACTGTGTAGCATGCTTTGACATAGATGCTGGGTTTTTATTTCTCCTTGCATAAATGGCATCTGTGTTCACTATCCTGTGACATTTCTTGCTTAAAAAAAAAAGCCCTCATGTAAATAAAATATTCACATGTCCATTTTTAATGTGACAGAAATGTGTAAATAAATTAAATTCTGAGAAAAAAAGAACCCAACAGCTGCTGCACTTAGGGAATAAGATGCTGAGCTAGGACTAAATCTTAAGTCCATTGGTGAGCTGTTATTAAGTGGCTAAACAAAACTCTGGCTTCTTTCACTGGTGAAGAGTGGCAGCATTCACTGACTCACTTAAAGAATGAGAAACTTTTGCTCTTAAGGGAGAGTTTTCCACAGAGTCTTGTACAAGAGATGTATCAGATGGGTATCTACATGGAGGTCACTATAGGGCATTCAAAGAATTTTTCCAACAAAATTTTTTAAGTGGAAACTTGTGCTCTTCAAAGGAGGACGTGTTAGAGGAAAGACTAGTTCTCTTCATCCTGAAAGCAAATGTGTTGACTGGATCAGCAAGACAGATTTGATGGCTATTCCAGTGTCACTTTGGATGCCTGAGTTCTAGATACAAGTCTCTGCTTTGCTGCTATGCCAGATGAGTTAGTTCTCTGCTGTTTGGACTATTAAACACAAGCCACGAAAAAGTCACTGGTGGTATAAAATGGCACTCTTCTGACAGTGAATATCAACAAAACTGCCCCAGAATAATCAATTGTCTCATGGTTTGTTCCCTTATCTGAACATAATATCGCAGTTTGAAAACCAGTTTGAACTATACAGGTGAGACTGGACTATCCCTGGAGATTGTGTGAGCTGACAACCAAGGGACACACAACATTTTTGTGATTCTTGATATGTTTCTGAGAAGTATCTCTTCCCCTAGAGTAGGATGGACAAGCAGCACAAAGTTATCTTTGTAGTCTGAGTAAATCATAAGATGATTGAGGGTTTTTTCTTCGTTTGCTCTTTGTATTGATGAGTTAACCTTCTATATTTACAACAGTTTTTCAGGTTAGAATTAAGAGACTTATTAATAACTAGGTAAAATTGGAGAGAAAAAAAGTAAAGTATCATGACAGCTCTCTGTTTTCTTTCCTATTTCAAACTAGGCTGGCCATGTCTGTGGAGATAACATAGACCTAGTTGATGGACGTCCCACTGGTTCTGTGAGAATATCCTTTGGATACATGTCTTCTTTTGAAGATGCACAGACTTTTTTGAATTTCATCATAGCCACCAGACTCTCCAAATCGGATACTGAGGCTCCTTTCCAGTCTGTTACAAAGCCGACGACAGAGTCTGTTCCAGATGACCACCTTTCTTTTATCAACGCAGATAAATTGTCTCCAATACTGCAAACCTCAGACAGAGAACTCGGGAATATTTCATCTCAGGCAGAGACAACTGGCAGCTGGCAGCCAGTGGAGCCTGTGGCAGATAGCATAAGGGCAGCTGTTTCTGAGACTGCAGTGCCAACGTGTAGAAAAGGTGGCAAGCCCATCACTGTTGCCAAAATTTACCTCTACCCAATCAAATCCTGCTCTGCATTTGAGGTATGTGCTTTGAACCACTCAGAAGTATTTGTTCAGCTCATCCTTGTGAGACACTAGTAAGCAGTGTATGGGTACCTATGTTTCATTTTTTCCGGTTTCTGGGATCAAGTCCCAAATGTTATGCTACCTTGAAGGATTTTCACTTAGGCTGAAGTTACAGGGGAGGGGTAAATGTGTCTTCTGCTCTCCCCTCCCCCACAATAGCCAAATCCTCACATAATATGCTGTCTTGGAGAAAATAGTTGGATTTGCAAAACTTGACTGAAATGTAATCAAGTAATTAGTATGCTTTTACAGAATGACATGTGATGGACTTGCAGGCATTGATGGGTAGGCAGCAATTGAGAAATAACTTGATTAACATGTTATAATTGAGAGGCGGCTGATTTACATTACAAAGAAATGTTATCATTAAAAATACATTTGCAACAGAAATATGACATTTAAGTGTTGCTGTGCTATTTGAAAGTTCACTCTTTGAAGATTTTAATTGCTTTTTTTACCAAGTTAATAATATCATCACCTTAGCTTAGGCTTTTTTTTTTTTTTTAAATAATGCATGATGAAATAGGTGTATGGCCCACATATGACCTAGAATGTCACTCTGCTTGGTACCATACTGGGAAGTGATTTAATGAATGTCAATAATGGTATAACTTTCCCTACGAAAACTTACTGGTGTAGGTCAGTGTCTCACATCTGAGAGAAAATTGGGGTCAAATGCAGTGATGAATCCCCTGCATTTCAAATAGGGCTTCTCAGCTGATTTGATCATGTTTTGTTTTTTTTCTTTCACAGTGCAGAGAGGCTGGACAATTAAACACTATTAAATGATCAACAAAACATCTGTATTTTTAAATTTGGGTTGGCTTATGATGTCTTTAATTCAGAGGCACAATCTTGAGCATTAAATGAGACCTGAATGAACAATTTCCACCCCTTATTAACCTCCCACTAGATCAAACTGTTTAGAAAATCAAATTAATTGCCCATTTCACGTGAAATTTTTTTAACCTTTGTTGAAGTGTTGCAGTTTTCGTAGCTGTGTTACAGAAGCCCAGCATAGAAGCTGCTGAAATACATTGGCAGGGTTCATGTGCCTTTGGGGTTAAGTTCTATTTTTGATATGCAGGCTGGTGTTGTGAGATACATGCCACAACATTCAGCTCTAGGAAGGCTTTGAAGTGATTGTGCCCAGGAGCAGGTAAGACATACCTCAGCGTGAAAGAAAGCTTATGTGTCCCCACAAGCTGAGCTGGGTTTCTTCTCTTCAAGCTCTGTGAGGGGAAACAGCTTTGGGTGACAAACTCACACAAACCTGGTACTCCCTGGCAGACAAGACTGCAGTTCTCTATGGAGGGGGGAAATCCCCATGCCTCATGCATAGTGCTTGTGCCAGCCATGTGTTCATGGGCCCAGAGTGAAAACAGGGCTCATCTCACCTCAGCTTCCACCTCTACAGTTCAACTCTGTTCTGTAAGCAGTGAGACATGGATACCTGCTTATTCATTTTAGCATAAAATAAGCATCTGCAGTAGGAGAAATAAATTTTTCCAAGGCAACTTAGATTATGCAGCTAACACTAGCTGATCTGAATAATTTAAAAATAGATATAAAAACTGCAACTACATTATGAGGTTTAATTTTGCACGTCTAGAGTAATTTTTGAAGTCTGTTTTGATTCTGTTATGACAAAGCCTCAGCCACATTAGAACCCTGTAATCTAAGCACTGTCAGAGCCTGTGTTGCCAAAGAGTAACAGAAAATTAAAGAAATACTGGATTGAGTGTATGGTATTGGAAGGGACTGGAGTTTTGTGGGGATTTCCTGCTTTTGCAGAAAAATCCCCAAGGTGTTAAAAGTC
>VYXF01006258.1:1136281-1154524 GCA_013397295.1 Polioptila caerulea | reverse complement strand
GGGGGGGGGGCAGAGTCTTGGTTAATATATGTTGCAGTGTAATGGAAAAGCTGGATTCATTGCAGCCAAACAGTAAAATGCTTTGTTCTTCATTTAAGATTATTGTTTTCAATTAACAGAAAGAAAAGTAGTATGATTTTCTTTTTGGTTCTAGTAAATGACAGTACGCTTTCCATCTCTTTGGCTCATTTTGTTCAAGATGAGAAAAATGTGGGAGAAATTGTTAAGATAGATCATTACCAGGAAATCCTCAACTGGTTTAAATTTGGAGATGAATAGATGGGAATAATTGTCTCATTTGCAGTTTTCCATACATTTGGTCTTTAAATTGTAGTTTATCTTTATATTGTAGTTTTATCTCACGGTATATTTCTTTTTTTTAAAGACTGTGCCTCTTTTTTTCTTCCTCCCCTCCTCCATCTTTCATCTTGCAGATCACTCAATCCCTCTATCCCAGCATGACAGTGTTTAGCATCATCTCCTGACTTGTCATGGGAACCATCCTTTCAACAGAAACCGTGGCCATAATTCTGTGCCAGTTTTTTTGCTTGACATAAATAGAGAAGGAAGTAACTCAAAGCTGAAATTGTGTATTTTTTAAATATGCTTTGAGTACCAAGGTCAGCTGCAGCCTTTGTGCTTTGTTTTATCATTTGGAGCCACCTGCCGGCAGAGAATATAATTCTGGCAAAAAGAAAAAAAAATTTTTTTAATTTCCTGTTTGTAAGGCTGCTGTGACTGTGAAAAGGAGCAAAAATAAAAACTTTTTTCATGACCCTATCATTCTTCATAAATTTTTTATTTAAATATGACTTGCTTTCTGCCCACCTAGGCATGGACCCAATATCTGTGCCACTAGAAGACTGTACTGGAAGAGCTGTGATCTGTGAGAGTAAAGTCTGTTCACACAGGTAAGTGAGAGCAGAGAGGTACTGAAGCTGAAAATCACTATAGTGACACCAAGGATGTGAACAGATGTGCACACAGACAGAAGTCCTTGAAAAAATGGTGGAAAGCAATAACTGATTAGTGGGCTAGCAGAGTGGTCCAATTTAAATAAGTAAGTTGGCATGCCCTGAATGTCGGATAGCAAACAGTACAAAAATTTTAAAAAATTAAAAAGGAGGGGAAGGTCAGTACAATAAACTGACTTAGCCCTCAATTGAGTGAGTGAGATCTTTTTTTCACTTGCTCCAAGCATGAGAAAAGGAGAAGGTGTCCCCAGTTATCTCCAAATGCCAGATGAGGGTCTCAGAAGGACATGAATTCAGTTCCCACATTTAATAGTGGTGATGCTGGTAGCTTTGCCCATTTCATACTGCATGAATTTAAAGCTGCTAGAACCTTCTAAAGTTATAAACAGCTTTCCATATTTACAACCCTTTTTCATTTTATTTGACCACCAATGTTGTTCAGTGTCCCCTTAACAATCTTGACTGCAGGTATGTAAGTTAAATAACGTTAACTCTAATCAAGAGACATACCACTTCAGTGAATATAACATTATGAATAAATTTATTTCCTATCCATAAACTTAAGTGTTTATTCATCATATTTTCTAAGAACTTCCCGCAGTCTCATTAAGTTTTCTGAGTGGCAGTGTGTCAAGTGCCTTCCTAAAGTACATTTGCATTATCTACTATGTTTCTTTTCAATTACTCTCTTGGTAAGTCCAACTTAAAGAGCCACTTAAAGATTTATGTCTTCCTTTCACCAAGGTATACTAATTCTTTGTAACTCTCCACGTTTGCTTCTCTGAGTATCACATAAACAAACCAGCAGACGACCTGGCAATTTCCCTATGGAGCCATGCAGAAAATTATCTTCTCCTTCTTTTCTACTAGCTATTCAGATGATAAAGAGCATCTTTTCCTCAGAAGTATATTTTTCTCAGGTAGTGGAATCCACCCAAGAGTCATTTGTTTTAACCATCTGTCCCACTTCCCTTAGTGTTGACTCATCCCTAGCCTCCCTATGGTAAGCCCATCTATTACAGGCTGTAAAACAGCCTGAGTTATCTTTCTCTCTGTGTGCATAAAATTTGTTGCCATGCTATTTATTGTAGCCTCTCTTTCATGTAACTGACTGTCATTTTTATCGCATCAGATTGGAAGTTTTCAAGGAAAACTTCTTAGAGTTCTGTGAAGGAAGGAAAGGACAGAATGAAAAAGCAAAAGGGATATGAAAGCAAATTGCAAAGAGTGGACTGTGACTAGCAAATAAACAAGACAGGAAATAAGGCAGGATGAGTGAACAACATTGATGAGGCTCTGAAACTGCTCAGAGATCCAATAGCAATTGATACCAGTTTCTAGTGTTTCAACAGAAGAGCCTCCAGGGCTGAAACTAATGAGAAAAGCAGTGCTTTGCAAGAGGAAGGGAGGTGACTTGTGGTCTGGGGTCTTTTCTGCAAACTGTCTAAGGTGAGCAGTGGGACCAAAAGTCTTTGTTAAAAGGCTTTTATTCAAAAGAAATGCCTATTTTGTATTTATTAATTCCGTGCTCTGATACTGCTATTTCATCCAATTATGTTGGCTTACTCTGAATTTCGACTGAGATAACTAAGAAAAGTACATGATGTAGAATCTGCAAGCAGTCAGGTGAGGCAGTTTAATTTCACAGCAGCCGTGGAAGTTTAATGAGCCCAAATTTCCCTTCTGAAGTAATTCATCAGCTTTAGCCTTCATCCCAGCAGTGGCTGTCCATCAGGATGTGCTGCTCACATCAGAGGGACGTGGCTTTCTGGTACAATGTCTAACAGTGACATAAATGATGAAAGTAGAAGAAATGTTGATAGGATTGATATTGTAGAAGACCCTAAATGCTCAAGGTTGCTGCTCTACTGAAATAAGCAGGGACACAGTCTCCTCTGTGACAGGCTGCAGTATCAAAGAGATCAAGGAAAGTGTAGCAGTGGCAGAAGACAAAGGTGTAGTTAAGAACAAGGTGAACTGAGCCTATTGTATTATATCCCATGGGATCAATATTTAGACTTCATCTGTCCTTGTTTCTTGTTCTGTAAATTACCCTGCTAGAGGGACCAGTTGTAATGCACAGAAGCTAAATGACATAATAGAAAGATGAGTGGGAAACTCAAGGCAAACAGCAAGTGAAATCAAAGAGAAATAGGCTCTCCTTTATAAATTGCCTGACATGTGCCAAATGAAATGTAATGCTGACAGATGTAAAGTTATACACAAAAATAAACACAAGCAGAAAACAAGTAGAATTGAGCTGCAACAGAATGACTTTGACTAAGACCTTGAAGAGATGATGGTACTTGCTCAGAAAATGGTTTGACAATAAGGGAAAGCAATTTGAAAACATGGGAGTCTTGGAATACAAAAACTACACATTGACATTTGATGAAATACCAAGAATGGTGTGAGTCTCTAACTCAGCCACTGTGACTCAAAACAATAAGTGTATAAAAAGAGGGCAAAATTTTCTTCCTGATTTATACAGTATAATTTCCAACAGGCTGCCAGAGGCAATTGGCTCAGGAGAGATTTTAGACACCCCTAGTACCTCTAAAAAGCTGGAAAAAAATACTGGAGGAATTTGTTTCACCTGCACTTTTATCATGGAAGATTCATGTGTTCTCATTAACAGCCTTCTTCCTAACACAGTGGCGGGCAAGGGCAGGCACAATTTAGACTGTGAAATCTCATGAGAGCACTCACCTTTTGGCCTCTTTCTTGACACAGTGCCTGCATCTCATATTTATACCAGAACACCATTCCAGTTCTAGGGCATCGTTGGCTAGATGCAGCTGTGGTTGACATCTGTCCACTCTGAGTGGGAGAGGGATGCAGAGCTGTACCATAATTCAAAATTCAGAACAAGCGCTCAAGAGACACCTGATCCATGCAGGGTTATAAAACCTCCTTGGTTTCACTTCTGCTGGCTTTGTACCTCTGTAATTCAGTTGAACCCTACAGAGCATTTTGTTAAGTCAGGCCACTTTCTCTCAATCCTGAGGCTTAGCACCTTTTGCTGTGAGTAGCTGTTTCCTTGTTTCACAAAGCAGATGGTTTCCATGCAGATCAACTTCTTTGTCTGGCTAGGACATCAAGGTGAGCATAGGAACAAAACTACTTCACTTTCCTTGCTGCAGGAATTCTCCCCAGATCAGCATAAGAATTCACTTTCCTCTTACATTTAAGGTTAGGTATAAGTCAAATCTCTTTATATGGTAAATAGAGAGTTGAACATTCCCACAGTGAGGGTCATCCCACCCTGAGGTCTAATATAGATAGGAACTACTTACTTCTTTCCGTTATCTGTGACTGAAATCCAGACAACTGATTTAAACTAGATGTCTGGATTTTTCAAGGTTGGCATTAAATTTACTCAGGGCTGAGGAATCTAATGTCAAACAGGATCAATTTTCAGTGGTCTGATGTGTGGCCTTGTTGGATTGAGAGAAGTGATTTCAAGGACACTCTAAGAAAGCTTTCATCCTGGTAAAGAAGGCAATTCTATTGCCAGCTTGCATAAGTCACTAGACATTTTACAAGTAATGGAAATCATCTTTAGAGAGATACTTGGCCTCTTTCAGTGGAGCCATGTTTTAATGTGAAATGTCTGTGCTAATATGGATTAAATTAGAGAAGTAGCGTCATTGTTCCTGATGGGATCATTAAAAATTACACACAGCAGAGCAATGTTAAATTGAACTCAGGTAATTCCTCTCTGTTTTTAGTAAAAAGTACAGACCAGAGCATGACTATTTCATAATATTGTATTGTAATATTGTTATATGGGCAAACACTTATTGTACTTCAGAGTCGGTGTCTTCTGCATTATGATTAATCCTTTATTCCACAGTAATTTTTTTGTAGTAAACTAAATTAGATCAACTTCAAGAGGAATGGAGTAAAGTTGAGGAAATGGGGAGTTAGAGTCATGCCGAGCTTCACATCAGACCATATGGATTCTGTACTTTGTATTGAAGGAAGAAGAATAAACATCTTCACAATTTTACTTCTGTTTTGCAAATTAATGTTTGGGCAGTCAAATATAAACTTCCTTTCTTCTTGCAATAGGGTAAAAACATATGACTGTGGAGAAAGAATTGCTGGCTGGCTCTCTACATTTCTTGGTCGTCCATGTCGCTTGATAAGACAAAGTTCAGACGTGAAAAGCAAGTCACATCAGAAAAACACAAAAGGTATGTTGTCTTTCTTGAAAAGATTTGTCATTCCTCTTGCAAGTGTCAGGCTCGTGGACTTCACACTGAGTATATGGGTACCTTGATAAAGGTTGAAAGAGTTAGCCAATATTGGTCTAGTCATTATGTTTATACCCAAATGGACTTTTTCCTGCCCTTCTGCTTGTTAAATTTGGTGAAAATGTACAGATGCACCAGTATAGGGGGGAATTTATCATCATGACTATGATTTTGTTGGGAAATTCAAAGACCATTTGCAAAAACAACTGTAAAAAATCTAAGAATCAAATAATTTATTCAGTGACTAAATTTCATTATAAAAATAATTGAAAGAGCACTGAAATTGAATGAGCATTGAAAATGCATAGATATTGCTCTTGTAAACTATTTTACAAATTTGGTAAAATCCCAGCTCTATCTGAGTTCCTAACTGCATTGCATCATTATCATTTGCAGGTTTGAGGGCATCCTTGGAATATTTCTTTAGTGCCTGGAACTGAATTAATAAACTAGTAATGAGAATGAGTAAGAGGTCAAAGGAAAGATGAAGTGAAATTAATAATTTTTATGATAATTTTAGAATGTTGGATTCATTTTTTTTTTTTTTAGGTCTTTCATCTGCTACAAACATCTCACTCTCTCTTGTGAATGAAGCACAATACCTCCTGATAAATGTAGCAAGCATTTTGCAGCTGAAAGAACACATTTCTGCAAGGTAAGATGCTTCTGTCTCCAAATGTCTCTCAGTGATCTTGGATTCCAGAATCTTGCCATAAGATGCCAATATAGGTGTTTTATGTGGAAATTTAGAGATAGTTACTTTTCAACATTCAAAAAATATATAGCTACTAAATTGCTATAATTACTAATTATTTTATGATTTCTGAAAATTTGGGTTAAACGCATGAGCGTCATCTGTCTACCAATCATCTTTAGGAAAATTTAAATGAAATTTTTGTCAAATGATTTGGTGGAAAGATATTATTGAGAACCGGCCAACTTCTATTTGTCAGAAGAACAAAAAATAAGTAGGTTTTCTCAACATAAATTGTCTGGCAGGTAAAAACATAGTCTTACTACTGGCTGAACTATTTCTCTCCCATGGGAATTATTAAGATTTAGGGTAAATATGCACAACAGAAATACTTTAAAAGCATTTTCAGGACTGGAATAATTTTATTTCTTAATTTAATTTGGCTTTACTTATACAAAATTGGGAGGTAGAAGCAGCAAATGGAACGCTGAGTCAGTCCATAGTTCAAAGATAACAAACCCATTACCGACCAAATTTTCATAAATTGACTAGAGGAAATTTTTGTTTCTTGAATATGACTAGGAAAATTGCAAATTCCACAGAAATATTCCCTCAAGGCCTCCATTATGTCTGTGCATTCCACCACCCCAGCATTTGTCTGTGAGCCCCCTTTTCCTGTCTCTCAAAGCTTCTGTCTTGCTTCTTCCTGGAGTCATCTTCTCTCCTCTTCGTCACCAACCAAACACATCCCCTGCACTGAAAATTCCTGCTTTGAGTGGAAGAGGAATATATGTATCTATATATTTGCAGGAGGATATGTATATAGCTTCAGAATTTAAAAGCACTGACTGAATGAAGCATCACTAAGACCACTGGAGCTTGCATTGTCTGAGGATTTTCCTTTTTCAAGAGAAGACATTTGGGCAGTTTTAGAATATCATGGGAAATGTGTGTAGAAAATATTTGAATCAGTCCATCTTTCAGTGTTTTAACTACCCTTTCTCAATGCCTTCTTGTGAGACTTGTGAGGACTGGCTGGGTTACATCTCCTTGGGAGGGCACTTCTTCAGACATCTCTTACTCAGGATGGGATTTTTCCATGATAAAACTCCATGAGGAACCTTCTAGATACAGGATTTGAGTGTAAAGATGAAGAAAGAGTAAGAAGCAGCAAGTGAGGACAAAGGATAAAAAGGAACGTCAGTAAAACATTCAACATCAGATGATACACTGATGTTACGCCCAATATCATCCAGCACAACTAGGCTTGTACTCTCCCTTTCCTCAAAGGAAACTCCAGATGTGACCAGAGCTGCAATGGTGACTGAGAAGCATTTGGCTTCCCACTCTGCAGTGTGAGTTGGAAGTGTCCTTCCCTTCCATGCATTTTGCCATGCAAAGCCTTCTCCAGGTGCTGGAGAAATAAATTCAGATATACAGCATCCTCATTCTGCACTGTTACTAAATCATGGTGTATGAACTTTCCAAATATTGAACTATCCAATGTACTTTCAAGAACTGCACTTATGGGTCTTGATTAAATATTGGAGGGTTTTTAGGAAGTATTATTTAGCTTCTTGGCATGTGAGTTTGGTTTTGCTAATGGAAACCTGCTAAATTTTACCAAAAATATTCCATTTTCAGTTTTCATAATTTCACTTTGTATCTTCCATAAGCAAAAACTAGTCTTCCAGTTTGCACTGGGCTCTTGAGAGATGATCTAAAACAGAAACAGCAATTCAATTAAAAATGAGAATGCAGCATACTGTTGGAGGGCTACATGTACCTGCAGACATTTGTCTCTCTGGTGTTTCCATTACAGGTCACCTCCATGAAAATCCCTATGGCCTGGCCTAATGCTCAAATGTTCTTGTTAGAATTATAACCCTGAGGATATAAATATTAATTTTTTTAATTAATTAAATTTGCCTGTTAAATATAGGTAACACATTCCTCATCACAGAGCCCACTGCTGTGAAAATCCAAAGCACCTAGGCTAACTTTGGCACATTACACTGATTTTCAAAACAGGTCCGTGTTGGGATTTGCAGGATGAAGGTACCTGCCACTCCATCCAACCAATGCATGTTTTGTGGGAGGAGAAATAATGGAAATTTACTCAGATACATGTTGCCAAGTAATTATAAGCATTTCTGAGGGCTGGGGGAGCTGCAAGAGAGGTGAGGTGTTCTGGACGTGAGCCCGCCCAGGTTGAAGGCAGAGAGATCAGGGGTAGGGGCATTGCAGTCTTTGAGTTCAGCAGCAAGGGTAGATTACTAGAAGCTTGAAGTTTTTTTCAGCAGCTATCTCAGACACTCCAGCTCTGAGGTTACTGGGGCTTTTGATGCCCCCACAAGTACAGGCTGGGGTGGCAGGCCCTTCGATTTTCCAAAACACATTAAAAGCTAGATGCTCCACAGCAGCCAACCTCCAAGAGCCCACAGCAAAGCTGGGAAGCACAGCAGCATAATGAACAAGTTCGCAAGTAGCTGCTATTTTGCTCCTTGTCTGTGTGAGCACTGGCACAATCTATGTTTCCTGTTGGCTCCCGCCTCCTGCATTCATCACAAATTGTGTCTCAGCCATGGGATTACCTGTGGGATCCTGAGGGAAAACCTGTAGCCTTGCAGCTTCCCATCCCACCTTCTACCCCCAGGCTGCTGGAGCCCTTGTGAACACCGGGGCCTGGGGGAGAAGGGCTTCTGTGGTTTGACTGAAAGTCTGCATAGGCAGTTTATCCTTAAGCACTTTTGTCTACTAGAGAAGATCATCCAGACTGTTTTAAATAAACCAAGTTCTTTTTTTTTACCTAATAGGCCTCCTCTGCCAAGACTGCTTGATGTGAAGTTTTCCCTGTATTTAGATTTTGCATGTTTTTTCTCTAACTAAAATACATTTTAAACTGTATGTCCTTTCTTTTTGGGACAGAAATGCCTCTCTTCACTGCTTACCCAGGTTTCTGCCTCTGCTTTAGGGATGTCCAATCCCAAAGTTGTCAGACTACAGTCTGTGGAGTATCAAAAATGGTTTCTGTCCTTAACAGCTAATGCGAGAAGAAGTGTATTTCTCCACTAACAGTGGCACTGAGAGAATCCTCTGGCAAATTTTAGTATCTTTTTTTTTTTTTTTCCTGGTACTGTTCAAGTTCTCCTTTAAAAGTAGAGTGAAGAATGACAATTCGAAGATGCAGCAAGATTTCTGATATTTGTATGCAGTCTGCTGCTCTTTCTGTCTCATACATTCTCCACACTGCCAGAAATCTACACTCTGGCAGCTCAAATGCTTGTAAAGAGGGGGAGATATCACTACACAGAGATTAATATTTTTTAAAGCACCTATCGTTTGGTGCAATCTGCTGCCTCCCAAAGGCAAGTAATAATAATATGAGGGATATGTTTTCTCATAAAATTATTTTACTGGCCTTTTTCACCTTCAGCAACTGCTGGTTTTATCCCTTCTGACATTGCCGTGTGTGCAGAGTAAAATTTTATTTTCCTTTGGTTCTAGAAGCTTCTATTTCTACAATATTTAACAAGTCAAATGATTGCTAACTGAAAAGATCTTTTTATTTGGTACCATTAGCCTTACATACGATAACAAATTGGGAATTTTCTCATATACATGGTTCACAATCAGCTGTCTGCATGTTTTCATACCTACAGTTCCAGGTTACACCTCTGAAGAAGCCACCTAGAGGGTTACATATTATAGTTGAGAGGTTACAAATTATAGTAGAATACCTTGTAACATTTCTGTAGCCTTTGTAATAAAACTTGGTCCAGGTTATTCTGGAGAAGTGTTTGCTAATCACATGAGCCACCAGATTCTTACAGCACAACCATCTAGTGCAAAATTAATTAATAATTTTTATTGTTTCTTTTGCTCTGTCAACTCTGTGAGACAGATTGAAGGAGCCGTTGGAAACAGAGGAATTGATCCAACGTTTCCGTGCCAACATTGTCATCAGTGCACCAGAGTCCTTTGAAGAGGAAGAGTGGGCTGAGATTTCAATAGGTGCTCTGCAATTCCAGGTGTGACCTTTTCTTTCTTATCCATGGCCCTGTGTATTTTGATTCCTGGAGGCAAACCAATTTTTGCAAGGCTTTGACTAGAATATAGGCAGTTTTGTGCACGTGAAATTTATGAAGTGCTTAGAAAAAAGGTGATGTTTCCTGTGACAAACACACTTCAATATATTGAAGAGGTTTGCCATATTTCTCCACACTTTTACTGAATTTCATAATTCATAGCGTTTCTTATCTTTATCTATCTGAAGTGAATAATAATCAGGATTTTTGAGGCAGAGTTTACAGCACGTTTAGCCAGCAGAAAATACTTGTTGCTGTTAAGCACAGTAGTCCAAATGTAACCTCACAATACTGCAAATCAAGCAACTGGTTGCCAAAAGACTGGGCATGAATACAAGTGTACACTCATGGTCCCTTGCCCCCTGTTGTATACATCTAATCCTAGTCTTCACTCAAGGAATGTTTCTAATTCTAGCCTGGTCGGGGTTTTTGGTATGTTGTGCTTCATATCACAGCTAACAACATAATGTCCTTTGTACTGTGAGGAAAATGCTGAAGAGTTAGACCTTGTTTGTAAATACTTTTTTTCCAAAAAAGCTCTTAACAAAGACTGCAAAAGCTACATGACACCTAAGGGAAGGATGCACACCTGTATTAGATGTTCTGCTGAATTTGTCTGGCCAAGAGATATGAAATATATATTTGAAGATGCTTTGCCTTGGATGTGAAAGTGGCCTATTTATTGTTTTTCTAGAGATTATATTATAAAGTGTGAATGACAGGAATACTGAAGTCAAGTCTAGAAAATGTGGTAGGCATCACTCTTTTTTTTCTGGTCAGCATACTGTAAGAAACTTTTTCAGCAAGGGTGGAATATCCTGCTTATCTGCTCTCTGCTTATGTGTACTTTGATCAGTAAGCTGTAATATGAGCTATAGAAAATTCAGGAAAAAATTCCTGTAAGTAACAAATGAGGAACACAGAGGACTAAATCTCTTGTTGGAGGCTGGAGTTACACTGGGGAGTTCAGCTGAGGATCCTGTTGATAAGTTACTTTAAAACTACAAAATAAAAGGCATTTCTATTTCTGGAATTCATATGCTTTAGGAGTACAAGGCAAAAATAGAAAGGCTTATGCAACTTGCATTGTCTTTTCCCATCTCTGCTAGGTCTTTTTTCAGATACTGATGTAGTAACAGTGGAAATTAAGTTAATGCTTCTTTATGCCACAAAAATGGTAAAAGCTGTTGAACAAAGTAAAGCAGGGAAAAAAATATTTCTTTCTCTGTCTTCTTCTTTTAATAAAAAAAATTAGAGCTGTGGAAAATAATTTTCCAAAAGAGCTGATGTTTGGTGTTCATGATTATGCTGAAGAGTTATACAAGCAGTCTAGATGCATCTCAAAAACCTGAAATATCACTTCAGATCAGCACATAAAATGTTTGAAGTGTACAGTTTAATTATTTGCCCTATTTGAAATTTATGGCACATTTTGCAGAAGTAGAATGTGTATACTGGGATTCTGTAAGATCTAATTTCTGTACCATACAGCTTTGCTGTAGGGATGCAGCATTAAGTGAAAGTGCAATATGTCATCCTTCTCCACTTCTCCACAAAGCTCTAAGAAGAAATTTCTTGCAGGGTTGTTTTGGGTTTTTTCCCCCTAAAAGCATACTTTAGTTCAAACAACAATTAACTTTAAGAACAGTTACATATGATGTTAACATCTTGTGTAATAGATGATAGACGATAGAGGACGAATTATTTCTTCTGATTTAGTAAACTTGTATATTTAAATATTGTACATTCTGAGTATCTAAAAGTGCTATGCATATAAGAAATACATTGTGCATTTCAGCTGCACTACAACAGTCCCAAGAAAATCCTCCTTGGGTTGAATCCTGAGGCATTGGCTTAATTTTGTATTCAGTTCTTTGGGCAAGCAGCCCTGCCAACCCACAGAAGAAGTGAAGCCATCAGGAAATACAAATATGTAAATGTCTGGTATTTCTCAGATTCTGTCTCTGAGAAAGTTTTCCTTAAGAAAAGAAAAAAGTGAATTAAAAATTCAGTGAGACTTTTGCAAGTAGACTACTACATTAGGTGAACAGACTTGACCTTTTACATAATGAAAGCTTGAAAAACCACAGGAAAAGTATGCAAAAGGTATGTGTTTAAGATATTATGATGGTTGTAAGCTTGTGCTGTTCAATGCTGTACTGCTTTGATAAACAACCATGAACTTTCTTTAACTGAAATTTCAGGTTGTGGGTCCGTGTAGCAGATGTCAAATAATCTGCATTGATCAACAGTCTGGGGAACGAAACAAAGAAATTCTGCAGTCCCTGTCTGCTGCCAGAGGTAGAAAGGTCAGTACAGTACTTCAAAATAGCTGTAATGAAAGATATAATGACTTTGTTGCATGGTTAGTGAAATATCTGCTGAGAAAATATTCACAATTAAGTTGTTACCATTTGAGTTTTTTTCTGTAAAAAGAGGATGCACTTACGACCCAGATATGGCATGGTTTATTTCTATAAAATGCTCAGTACATTTTCTATTCAGAAATGGACTATTAATATGCATTATTTTTAACTGTGCTTGCTCTTATTCAGTATGTACTTCTTTACAGTGTGTTTATTTTGGTCTAAAAAACACAAGTTAATGCACTGATGTCTTTTAAGGAAAGAAATACACTGAAAAATCAGAAAGTGTTTGAAATCATGCAGTTGGCATGTAAGACTAAACTTCATTCTTACACTGAGAAATTAGCAGGAAAAAACAGGCAGATGTGAATACAGTAAAAGTGGAGAGCTGCTTAGGAAAGTGACCAGAAAGTAAGTGTGAAATACAGGTGTTTATTTGAGGTCCTGCTTCCTAAGGTTGTGTTGCTTCTTGGAACTTAGAGCTCTCAGATGATGGCTAGACAGTTTGGCATCACTAAAGCTCCACAATCTCCTCATACATATTTATTTAGCTGAAAATCCTTATTCAAAATTCATTTCTTCCTGTTGGTTAAGCTTCTGTTGTTCAAGTGTCTCAGGCAGTTGGGGCTCGGGAGCCTTGGCAGTACCCACCAAACACCAGAGACAGGCACAGCACCGGCACAGAGCAATAACAAATAGGCTGAGAACCATTCATCCAGACAATGCGCAAACAAGTTACGAACACTGCATTCTGTGTTTGGACAAAAAAAAAAATAATAAATTGATTCGTCTCAGTGACTCATTAAGCAAACAAAGGGCTTTCTTTTCGTTGGCTGTTATCCTTGGTGAATAGCTGCTCTGGCTCCGTGTTGGAGCCAGCCCAGTGCAGTGGGCTGGGGAGAGGCGCAGGCAGGGCCGGCTGTCGAGGCACAGCTGCCCGCTGACCTGAGGTGACTTAGGCTTGCACAGCAGGCTCTGCTCCAGGCCACCACAGCACAGGAGCCTTTGTGGATGAGCTCCTGGCCACGGTGGGTAGCCTGAGGACAGGGGCCCTTTCTGAGTAATGGTGAGCTGCAGCACCTGGGACACTTCAGAGCACATTTGGGCACTCAGCACAGGGATGCTCCCTGCTGCCACATGAGGTGTAGTATGCAGAGGACTTTTTCTGCCCTTATGGGTCCTACTGGATCATGACTTGAAACCTCTGTAGAGAGAAAGCAATCTCTTCTCAGCGAGAAAATGGCAACAAAACCTTAGTCAGGATGCAGATTCTCAGGAGAGGCAAAGCCTTTTCTGCTGTGTCCCACAGCAAAGATGAGCTCCTCTCCCATCCTGATTAACTCTTGATGCACTGCTAGAACCAAGTGGCTCATTCAAGCAGGACTAAGGCAAAGAGAGCAGTCCAGCCTCTCGAGAAGAAGCTGGTGCCTGATAAAAGCCGCACGGCGAGGCAGGCGCTGCTGATAACCACGGGGCAGTGCTGCCTCTCCCTCAGCTGCGCTGATATTCGTGCTGCAAAGACACGGGCATTCAGCCTTTTTTATTTTTTCCCAGCCTTCAGCGCTGCTGCCAGACAGGGTCTGTGAGCATGCCCCGTGAGTCCTCTGGCTTAGCTGACAATTGAAAAGGAGAGTTTGAACTGGTAGCTTTGCCTGCTCTGGTCTGAGCCCATCCCTCCTGCAGGTGACCTCTGTGGTGATGAGCACCAGCTGATTATCAGTGAGCAGCACCCAGGAAGGACTATGGCATTTTTAGTGTGCTCAGCAGACCTAGCAGAGGACATTGATCCAAACCTTTCACCGATCACAGTGGGGAGAGAGAAGGAACATCGAGTTCATGTGACTGTGTTCAATCGAAGAGCTAATCCCTTGGTGACTCATATATATATCTGCCATGTGCTTTTCTGCTAAGAAGTCCTCTAATAGACTTAATTTTATTTTTTTTTTATCAGATGCAGATTCAATGAAAGAATTCAGCAGTGTTTTCTCCCATCTGTCAATAATCTGATTCAAACTACAAAAAGACCTATTGCAGAAAAATAAGATTTAAGATCATTTCCCAGGTTTTTGGAAAGCTGCTGTAGCAAATTGAGTGCCAAAACATTAAAGATACTGCACACAGAAAAGAGAGCCAGATGTCAATATTTACCATTTTATTTTGTCTTTTCCAAGAACATCAACCTGGAAAAATTACATTGAAATTTATCAAACAAGTAGCCCAAATAGCAGCACTGCCAATGAACTTCAATAATGAGCAAAATAATGTAAGGCTTGTAAGAGGTAGTTCAATATTTATTTCTTAAATCCTGGTTTTTTCCATTCCTCTGAGACTCTGAGAACCTGGTGCCTCAAAATGAAGGATGGAGCCTTTGCATAGATGGATTGCAGCTGAAAGTCAGAACCAGCTACTGTAACTAGCCGCACAAGCAATTTACATCTTTTCAGATAAATGCAAAGCATGCTGCTGAAGCCTTGCCAGCTACTTTTTATGAAACCTTTTATGTCATTGTTTGACACAAAATATAAACACCTCTACAAAGTGAACTTGAACTCTGCTTTCTGAAGAAATACTCATAAATGATTCCTTCTGTAATTTTTGACTGGAAAGGAAAGGTGAGCTCTCCTCGTGTGACAGAGTGCTCTCCGTTGCTGCAGGAGATTAGGAAAGACTAGATAACTCCATTAAGCAAATGGCCACCTGCTGTTTCACGTGGCTCACCACCTGACACAAAACACACATGGGTTGAAAAGGGAGAACCCAGAATTCCTGCCTCTCTTTGGTGTTTTGCAGCTGCCGTTTAGCGCTAATGAGAGCGGAAGCCCTGTGGGTGGGTGTGCAGCGGTGCTATAAGCTGGGACTTGCTGTCAAGGTAGCAAGGGGAATTATTACATTAGCAGTCTGCCCTGGTCCAAATGTATGGATAGCAGTACATCAAGGGAAATACATTATGTTTGCACATGCCTTCATACACTAAAAGGCTTGTGTTTTTTCCTGGGGCTGTTGATCTCCTTTATGTATCGCACTGTGCCTTGGGAGAGCTTCCTTTCCTGCAGAATTAGATGCTGTGCCTTTGGATTACTTACTGAAATATTAGCAAGGATAGCAAATTACCTTTCATATCTGATACATCATTATCATTATTTTCATAGCAACACAGGGCTTTACACCATGCAATGCATTTCATTCAAATATCTGGAACACTTGAGAACAGTGATTGTTGTAATTAATAGGCCCCTGAAATAATATGATTCTCTTTTCTCATTGGTGGCTGAACTGGAAAATGCATTTATTTAAGGTAGAACAAAGGAAAACCGGTTCTTAAGAAAACATTCTGCAGTCCAGATATTTTCAACAGAACAATATGGGGTTTTATTGCCACCAACTTAAAAATTTCCTTTTTTTCCAATATAAAAAATCAGCATGTCAAAAGTGAATACTTCCACTCTCCTATTTTGTAACGCTTTACATGCTTGTAAATCTAAAGCTAATAAAATATTTTTACATTTCAAAAAGATGAATTTTAATAATTGCATCTCTCAAATCTTTGGATGAGAGGGAGGTTATGTTATTGTATGTGAATAAATGATGAGACCTGGACAGGTAAATTCATCTGCTAGGATAAGGCAGATGAGAGCTACATCTGGGGGCAAAATCCAGAACTCATCCATCCAAAGCTAAGTATTAGCATGCAGTATGATTTATGTGCTTGTTACACATCCTAGCAGGGTATTTCTCTACCAGGTTTTAGTCTGTGTTAACTGATTCTTTAGGAGCCATAGCTCGAAGGCATCTCACCTCAGGCCTTTGTCAGATGTACCCCCTCAGGTTTCTGTCTTACAAAAGGGGATAGTGCACACAGGGTATTTCTCTGTCAGTGAATTTCTGAGCAGGGCATATTATTGTTGATCCAGTAAATGAACTTGAAACAACATGCAAGAATGACAGCATTTCATTGCTCCTCCTTTAAGTGAGTGTGATGACTATCATATGATTCACTGTTGGCAAGAATATGTATGTTTCCTCTGTTTCTCCCAGCAGTGAAGAGGTCTGCTTTTTCCTAATCAAGAAGCTTTTAATTTTTTGTCCCGGTAACATTTTACAGTGGTGGGAAGAGTCTCAACTGCCAGATAAAGCCATGGTGCTCACAGTCCTGCACTCCCTGCCCAGTTCTTGGTGTGTTCTGGGAAGATTATAGGCTGAATAAAATGCCCTTGAACTCAGGAAAAGGTAGCAAGCAGAGATTATGTTGTTCACTGTTATAACTCTGTGAGCTGTAATCTCTGCGTCTGAAAGTCTCATTTTTCATCAGAAATGTGAGGATTTCTACATTTTATCTTTCTCTTGAAAAAGAGCTGAAGTGGCAGATGCAGCTTTTGTGGTTGCCTGGTAGGGGTGTGTGTGACTGCTATTATCAGTACTAGCTGAGTCATTATTTGTAATTATTGAAGAAAACAGGGAAAATTACCTAAAAGATGTTAAATCCACTTTCTGCAATCACAGGCTAAATTTTGATTTAAAAACAGTCACCAAAAAAAAAAAAAAAAGATGTCAGCGATTCCAAACAGGCATTAGTACTAAAATATGTATACCATCAGTATATCATCACCTTGGAAACTCCTTAGGCATTACTCAGTGAAAAAAACCCCTGAGACTTTAGATGCCCAATCAGAGAAGAAAAATACTAAGGACCAGTAAAACAGTATTTGAGAACTCCTAAAGACAAGATGCATTCAGACATGCATTTTCTTAAATAATTCTGAATGTTTGAAGATGCATTAAAAAAAAATCTGCTAAATGATTTTTCAGTAACAAAAATCACTAAATTAAGTTCTTCACAGTGAAAAATCCGTCCAGGTTAATTTTAGTCTCATTGTAAGATATATCAAGGTGACTAAACAGTAAATATAAATAAAAATTTCTCATGCATCAAATAAGCTCTCATTTACATGGATGAGTTATAAAATTCCTTCCTGTGTGAAATGTGTAGCATGAACTAATGTTAGTTTTACAATATTTGTTTTATAATTGCCTGATTTTTTCTAAAAAAACGAAAGCATGGCAACTGTCATTATTGCACTGGGGTATAGGAGGTGAATCCAGCTTATTAACCACAAGGCTGAAAAATGCATCATTTATGCCAATGGAGAAACTTGATAATGAATAAGAGAAAAGCAAAAATGGAAAAATAAGACTATGTACTTTAATGTTTTAAATGAAACAGTTACTAACGCCATTACGGCATCACGGTCGGTCCGGCAGAGTCGCTGTGCTGGGGGGCTGGGATCTGACAGTGCTGCAGTCATTCCTCAGCATTAACTTTAGAACACTGACCACAAGGATGTGCCCTGTGTCCCCCAAGCACTGACACCATTATCACAATCACTGGGACCCAAAGAGTGCCAGCAGCAGGATGGGCCTGGTAGGTCCAGCTCTTGCCCTCGACACGTCACATGCCAGTGAGATGACAAAAGAGCAGAGGTAGCCAAAAATATCTAAGCTTAGGGCCCATTTTTCTCATTGTTTAGGATTGCAAATGAAACAGAAAGACCCAAAATCAGGGTCTGAGGCCATGGTTTGATAGATCTCTGCTTTACAGCATCTCTCTGACTTGGAAGTGTGTCTCAAACTTACCTCTCATGAATTCTTCAAAAACTAAGAGCTGTTCTCTGTTACCTCATTGCTGCATCTTTATTTAATTACACAGTGCAAGAATAGGAGACAACATACTGCTTCCATATTTAATCTGTGAAATATACCCTCTTAAATTCATCTATATTTTTTCTTTATTGCAATTCCTTTTACCTACCTTTTTTTTTTTTTTTTTTTTTTCTCCTTTAATTTTAATCCCCTTTTTTTCAGCAT
>VYXF01006258.1:1104635-1136276 GCA_013397295.1 Polioptila caerulea | reverse complement strand
TTTTTTTTTAATCTGCTCTAAATGTAATTCACTCAATTTCAGGATCATTGATCTGAACAATGGCAGTAAATGTAATCAGGAAATAGAGAAGTATAATATAATTTTGTTTGTAGGTAATTTCGTTTGCCTATTTATTTACTTTACAATTTATATTGACTTGTACATTTTGGCTGTAGTCTACCAAAGCAAAATACCTTTTTTTTTTTTCAAACCTGCAGAAAGAGATGAGAAAATTAATATTGGGTTTCCAAGATTCTCAATTTAAAGAGCAAATACTTTCTGAAGTCTAAAAATCTCTTGCCAATTTGACATGGTCTTCAGTGTTCCTTTTTTTTCCTACTTTACGTATTATTTTATTAACTATTATCTAATTATTTGGAAAATATTGTCATGAGATGACAAATCTTTTTCTTGCCTATTTCTAAATTCTCCACTGCTGGAAAACAAAACCACAAAACCACACCAGTCTCTTCCTGTGACATTTCCAGATCACACCCACAACTGTAACACTCAACTGCTTGAGATCAAGACCTCACATAACAATGCAGACATTCAGATCAGGTCTTTGGTGCCTATGAGGGCTGCATGGTCAGTGGGCAAAGTGGATATTCCATTCCTCTTTTCTTTATTACTCAGTATCCCAAAGACACATTCTAAGTATTTCTAATATTTATGCAGGATGGATTCACAGATAATGACACTTAACAAGTGGGAACAAAAAAACCCCAAACTTTCTGGATATTTTCTGTACAATATACTAAAATATTCATAAAAACAAATGAAGGGAAACTCAGAGTCTAGGCAGAATAAAGATCTGTTAGCAAAGCAAATAATTCATGGTAGGAGATAGAAGATGTCCTCACTGTTGGATCATACCAGTGTTCCCATGCTGCAGAGCCTTTGTTTGTGGCCATACATTAGCTGCATTTGTCAAGGAGCCAGAGCAGACAGTAAATAACAAGATTGTGAGGTAGTGCAAATTGCATATATGATACTATGGAGCTCAGGAGGAAATAGTGTTATTTATCCACTTACTGTTCTTCCTCAATAGCATGGTGTCAGCTTCTGTTTACAGTCTATTGTAATTAATGAGTTAAGAATAGTCTTAACTACATGGACATAGTACATACCTCATTCTTAAAGCAATATTTTTCTTCTAAGCGTATCTGGGTTGTGACATCCTCTATAGATTTGATTACTCTAACGCGCGTTGCATCTTAACAAATGTTTTGCTTTTTTTCAGACAAACTTTGGCATATACCTGATGAACCAGCCCTTGCTCTCATCCTTTTCAGATATTTTATCAGTTGGGTCTCAAGTACTTCCAGTGCTGAAGGAGAATACAGAAATTCAACCTCCGACATCCAGTGAAGAAAAATGTTCAGGATAGATTCTCTGGTGGAGATGAAATTTTTATGCAACTACAGGGAAAAGTCAGTAGTCAGTTATTCAAAAAAAAAAAAAGAAAAAGCTTCCAGTCATTTGCTTCTGGTAATTTTCTGTTTGCTCTAAATGTTATCAGATGGCAAAACTGTTGATAATTACAGCTCACCTGCATGTTTTTGCTTGTGATTAGGTTGCAGCAGCCATAACTCTATTTTGCACAATTGCTTCAGGATGCAACAGGTTTGATCAAGTCTTACTGGTGGATGACTCCCAAAACAAGTCAAACTTTGTTGTCAGAAAGCCACATCTCAATGAAGAAAAGTAAACACAATAATACACTACTTCCTTCTACTGCTTTGTCAAAACCCCAATTAGGAGAGAGGATGCAAGACATATTTTAGAAACAATGTGGGTGGGAAAAGAGCAATGGGAGAGTGGCATGAGAGTAGCAGTGCATTCAGCTTTTCCAAAAGAAAACTGAAGGTGACGTGTAGACAGCCTGAAAGCAACGGAAAAGAGGGAATTATTGGGAGATGTGTGTCTCCCCTTCAGAAGTAGTGCGAGAGAATGCCAACAAGGCACAAAGATAATGAGGATTCAGGATGCCATTTGCAAAACACATTCCCTGTGAAGGAATTACATCCATTTGTTCTCAACTTCCTTCTCTTCCATTTGGTACTTTTCCATCTGATTTATTTTATGTGATGTCTTCCCTGGGATTTTTTATGTAATGGTGTCCCTGCCTATGGAAGGGGAGTTGGGGCTAAATGATCTTTAAGGGCCCTTCCAACCCAAGCCATTCCATGATTCTATGAGTTCCTGCACTCTCGTTTCCTTATATATTTGTGGACACTGACATATTATTTCTGATTAGAGATTTTTCACGTAATACAGTCATTTTCTATACAAACTTTGTTTATCCTCAGCAATCTCTAATGGCCACTTAAGGGAACTCTTGACAGTTTGAATGCTTGTCCATCACAAACTGGTCAAAGTATTCTTTTTTCTTACTCTTGGTTCATTCATAATGCCATTCTTAAACTGCTGTTGGAAGCTCCTAAACAAGACTCATGCTTTCTGATTTATGAGAGAAAATGTCTGAAACCTTAGTCTGCAGTATCAATTATTGTGAAAGTGAAAAAATAAATAAAGACAGACATGGAGCAAAAAAGAAAACCCACATGAATAGTCTATGTAAATCAAGACTGAATACATTGAGGCCAGGTGTTTTATGACCCTCAACACATGTCCAGCTAGCTATGGGATGATTTCATATGGGACTTCCAGGAAGTCCGTCTGGAAGATGAAATTCTCCCAGACTGGCTGCTGTATTGCCATCTGGGAAGTGAAATCTTGACCCCGCTAAAAGCACCGTCAAAACTCTCCTCCAATATGAATTAGATCTTCCTTGGGGCAATTTTGGCTCCAGCTGTGTGAAAGTGCTCCTGGCTGAAGCAATCCTTGAGTTGGTTGAGCACATCCCTGGAGGCAGGCAGGCAGCTTTGTTGAAGAGCTGGTCAAACAGTCATTCTGAAAGGAGAGCGACTACCACAGAGCAGCACAGAATGGGAAAAAAGAAGCTTATCACCCAGTGCACAAATCAGAATTCAAAAATGCTTTTTCTTCTTTCTCTCTTTCCTTTTTTTTTTAATGTATTATTTTTTTCTTTTGTTCTTTTGAAGAACTGGTTTTACTCACTTCAGCTGGAACAGTCTCTCAGCAGAGCTTTGTAATGGAAATGAGAAGAAACATTATCTGTTTCTTACAATCTGCCGAAACTACATGGAAAGAGAGAGGTTTTTCATATGTGTGTAAACTGAGAATCAGTTTTGAGAGTTGTACTTCCACTTCAGAGCCCAGGCTCTGCTCCTTGATGCCTGCTTTGAAAAGCAAGGGGTTTATCTCTCTAATAGTCAATTATCTGAGGTTGTAACAAGCAGGCTTTTTTGGAACCTTGAAAAGCAGTTTCCTGGTATCTAAATCTCTTAACTGCTTCACTCTTTGCCTTTCTGTTATGCAGAGCATTGCTTTGTTGGGTAGAAAGCCAGCATAGCTCTGGCAGATTTAATATGAAGAGACCTGTTGTATGATGACCTTTGGTGATCTCTGGTGCTCTGCTCTGTCCTCTTCACCTCACCACTGTGTCATTTGTTTAAAATGGCACAAAAGTTGGAAAAGGAAATTGAAAGCAATGTCAAAAAGCTCTGTTTCACTGGTTATTGCATTTAGTACAAAATAAGTCACTTTGGTACACAGTGGCTTGACAAATACTGTATGTGAATATCCATAATGCAATGTATGATAACTATGGGTGAGAGGATTTGAACTTTAAAAATGTCATGCTTGGTCATTTTGACCTATTATTTACAGTCAATTACACATTCTCTCTGGTGTGGCTTAGTAATATTAGATCAAGAATATTTTTGTCATTTTACAGGGGGAAAAGAAAGATTTTCTCTGATGTATGAACATACTCATTAGTATAGTCTGTGCATTTCCCAGAAGGAACATCCTTGTGGTACAGTAGTAGGAAATGTCACAACACTTCAGATTGATGGAAGATACATAAGGAATCTTTCAGCTAAATAAAGGATAATATTTCCCTTCTAGTAAGTGGAGTGTTCCCACCAGTAGTGGTATGTCTTTCCATTGATGAAGACAAATTCTTCTCAGTACCAAAACTCGGTGGAAAATCTTGAAGTACAAAGAGTCACTTTTAAATGGCAGGCACTGTAAGTTTGCAGAAAGAACATCCCTCCCATAATGTGAAAAAATAATTCAAAGGAAGAAGAAATTCAGCATACTGCAACCCCAAGGACTGCAGAAACAAAAGGGGCATAAACACTTTGAAACACTATATAAAAAAATAGGTGTTCTATAAGGGTTTATTTCTTAACTTTCCAAGTATATGGAAAATAAGACAATTTCATATGAATGTAGGCTCTTTCATCTAAATACTCCAATTACTGAAATATTAAATCTTTGGAGTAATTGCAGATCTATGTTTGCCTTGTATGGATAATACATGTACTTAATACATTTTAATAGAGTGCTATATGTAGAAAGTCCTCTATATATTTGAAAACCAAAACCTTATTTACTTGCAATGAATTATTCACCCACATTCCATTCTTTGTGAGACTTAGCTCCTTCTCAAATCTCAAGGTAAAAGTGATGATTGTTACAAGTTCTAATAATAGCCAGGAGGCTGAAATTACAAAACAGAAATCAGCATTTTAGGAGAAGTTTCTGAGCTCTGTGTTTTCTGATATCATTAAGATATTTCAGATTAGTTTAAGATTTATATACTTTCAATGATGTCCTTCAAAGTATAGTAAAAACTTTAGGTCATCTTTCTGTCAAAATTGCACCCAAATCAAAATTAAGAACTGCATAAAAAAGGTGATTATTCTTCATAAATTGTAGAGATTATGCTATGCAAGTCTTCTTTCATCTGATTTTTTTAACTTCCTTGGAAATCAAACCAATAAAATATATATTGTATTTGATGTGTGTGCTGGTGGTGGTTGCATTCCTGACCTTCGAGCTCATGAGGTGCTCAGTTCTGCCTGGGAGCATTGCTGGGCTCGTGGATGAGTACATGGCTCAGGACTGAAGGGATGTCTCATCACTGCTGGGATTCACAGCTGAGGTGTTCCCTCTGTCTGTGTAGCCACATGCCAGTCAGCTGCACACTCAGGCCCTGCACAAAATTCACTCATAATCACTGGTTTCCTTTAAAATCTGTGCAGTCAGTCCTGCTGAATCCATCTCTGTTATCCAGGAGTTGGAGCTTTCACCAAGGGTTAGATGGTGAGAGAAGAGATGGTTTCTTTCCCTCCCCTTTCCTGGAGGGCTCCAACACTGTTTTTCCTCACTGTCTAATCTGTCATCAGTAGGGAAGGCTAAACAGGAGTTGGTGTGTGTAGGAATCCCAGAGAAGGCTTGTCCCTCCCTTCTCATGAGGTTTATGTGGAAATGATCTGTGACTCACAGGGCCAGCAAGAGACAGCCACGAGCACAGTGAGGCAGTACCCACACGTGACTTCATCTATTTGTTCATGCATTTTTGATCCACTGGGTGTGGGAGGGAAAGAAGAGCAGGACTCTATAACCTCCCATGGAGGTGCAATGTGGGTACATCCCTGTCTCTCCATTGTACAGCTGCTGTGAGGGAACTGCTTAGGGGAGGAGAAGGCAGAGTGCTCCTTTCCACCGGGCGTTTTGAGACAGTGGGTTTGCAGAGGCAGCCTCGGCTCCTTCCTCTGGCCACCAGTGTTTAAGTGAAAGGTGGAACTTCATCAAGAATAGAAAAGAACCTCCCAAGTGTGTTTTGGAATAGGCCATTAGGGGAAATACAAGTTTGAGTCATCAAAAGATTAAATCAAAATGTACCTAAGTTTCCGACTTCTTTGTAGGTGTGCCAGTGGCAAGGCCAGAGTGAACAGGAAAAAATGTGGGAGAGAAAGAAAAGTGGCATTTCCTATAGTCAGAGTTTAAGAGAAAGTTGTGATGCACATGTTTTCGTCACCCAGTTTGTGATTTTTTTTCCCAGAAAATAAAGGACATAGGTATCCTCAGGCCCATAAATCACATTCTGAGAACTCAAAGTAATTGACAGAGAGGTGCCTCTTCAGCAAGGCACCATTTAATAGGCTCCTTTTCCCTCATTTTCAAGCCAACCATTTTGGCATGAAATCAGCTGGCCACTTGGTGAGGTGCTGGTTGTGGGTCCTTCCCAGCAGGAAAGGAAATCGGCAGTTTTCCTACATGAGGAGTGAAGTAACTCACTTAGGACTATGGACAAGAAGAGATGTTAGGGAAGTTTGAGATGGGGCATCTTTGAGCATCACTGCCATGGGCTGAATACATCAGAAACCTTCCTAATAATCCCAGAAATATGTGCTACAGAAAAAGTTAGTAATTATTCTGCTGGTGCTGTGAAGTCTTCCTGTAAGGCTATTATTCAAGAATTGTGCTGTTGGGGAACAGATCATTGCAAAGGCAGGATGGGGAAAGGGGAGAAACAAAACAAAATGCATGCTGTAGCATTTGCCACTCAGAATTGCTGAAGGGTTTCTTAAATACCCACCAAGTAAGACAAAATGTGAGAAATCAGGGAAATTGATTTAGTACAGCTGTTTCATGGCAAATTGGAAAGGGCACTGATCTCAAATGTAAAGCCCATTCCCTTGATTGGCTCATACAAAGCCTACAGCTAAGTGCATTTCTCTGTTAAACCAAATTTCTTCTGTGAGCAAATCTATTCCAAACTTGCAACCAAAGCTTCTTAACACACTTCAAATCAGGAGCTCAACATGAGATTCTCCTAGATAACCAGTATATTCCATATTTGAGCCCCTCTCATTCTTTTTGCTGGTTTTCAGAGGCAAGTGTTCCATCTGGATTAAAGCACTCTGGCTAGGATTGTTAATGCAGAGACGATTCCTCAGTCCAGAAGTGAAATCAGCTTTTGATTTCTAAAAGGGCTGTTTTTCATGAGGCTGTGCTTTAACAGCCAGCAGTGATCTAATATCAAGTCTGTTGTTTCCTGGTACTTATGATAGATGAATCAGATAAAGCTGTTGAAAAGTTTGTGAGTTATTATCTCCAGAAACTACGGAAAACTAGGAGACTACAGAAGGCCCTGCACTGCTGAACGCATTCTACAAATGGAGAAGAGGCTCTGCAGCATCCATCATTCATGGATGTAATTCCCGTGAGTCATGTATTAAATATTTGTAATTTCACTGGTTTAGCCAAATGCTTTCAATTATTTCTTATCCTTGGAGCCTTTGCATTTTCTGTCAAAGTTTCTCCCAGCAAAGTTTCTCCCTTTCATTTCTTTAATACTGAAATGAAATTAAACTTTTCTTGTGTCAAATGTTTGGTTTTATTCTGCTTTAAGGAATGAGAGGAAACAGTCTCAAGTTGTGCCACAGGAATCTTATGTTGGATATTAGGAAAAATTTCTTCATGAAAAGAGTTGTCAAGAATTGGAATAGTCTGTCCAGGGAAGTGGCTGAGTCACCTCCCTGGAGGTATTTAAAAGACACACAGATGTGGTTCTGAGGGACACGGTTTAGTGGTGGACTTGGCTGTGCTGGGCTTGATGTTCTTCAGGGTGTTTACCAGCTGAAATGGCTCTATGATGGTAAAAATGTAAGTTTCCTGTGTTTTACTTGCTATCTAAACCATGATATAGTGATTTAATACATTTGAAAAGAGAAAGTTGATGTCTGAGTTTCTTCATCTGTCAGCCAGAACTTTGAAAAAAGCTAGTGTTCCTCAGAAATGTCTGGTCAGTTAGAAAAGAAGATGAAGAGAGCACAGTGAAGAGAGAGAGAGCACAGTGACCCAGGGACAATGTTTGAATGCTGCCACTGCTGCCCTGTGCTGCAGCATGGGAGTTGTATATTGTGGACAGAGACTTTTAAAGCAATTAAAAGCCAACAGTCATCGCTAATTTAGCTTACCAGCGTCGGAGGATTTTTCATTAACTGGTTGCGCATGTTTTTTTTCTGAGGGAAGGACCTTGTCAAGTTCTTATACTATTTGATGTCTCCTACTGGCATCGTGGAATCACTTGGTATTCATTCAGTCTCCCTTGCCTTTCCCCCTGGCGAAGCATGGTAATTTGGAGCTATTTGCATGCAAAGTGAAGACTATGTCGAGGAAGAGAGAATCTGAGGTTTCATTGAGTGAGTAATCTGAAACAATTGGTTAAACGACCAAGCAAGACTGAGAGCTGTGTGGAGCAGGGACCTGCATGAAACATTGAGAAAAATGTAAGTGGATTCCTACCAGTCCTTTTAGTTAAGTGCAAAGGCAATACAAACCATCAATCATGTATTTAAGAAGCTATATGTGATCTAAATGAGATTGTCAGGTACTGCAATTAGCATGTTTATCTGCATATATATTAATCAATATTCTGCTTCAAATAAGAATGTTTAGATTGGGAGGGTCATTATAACCTGTGTTGTGTTTCTTCTGATTGCATTTTTCATTCTCAAAATATTGGTGGGCAAAATATTTGTTTAAGTTATAATTTCCGTCTAGTCAGAAGAATTGAACTTTGAAAACGCTTGAGCAAGACACAGCTTTCTGAATTGAGAGACTACAAGTTAGCTGAATAGTGATGTTACACAATCAGCCATTTGGAAAAATGGCCATGACGCTTCTCAAATTGAAGAAAATTGGGAGTGATTCAGCACTTAGGAGAAGTATACAGTCAGGCATCACATTACAGCTCAAGAGGAATATTTGCTGGAAAAGATATCCCGCAACATACACACACCTCTCTCTCAGGAACTGCCCAAATTAGGACATTTATTTTAGGTAGGTGTTCTTATTTTTCTGAAGTCTCTGGTGATAATATTTCTGCCAGAAGGAACAGATAGAGATTGAGAGGCAAAGTGGTATCAGATGGAAAGTGCCAGAATACAGCAAAATAATGGCATTTTTTTTTAATTAAAATGGCATACTTTGACTTTCTACAGCTTTCTCAGTAGGAAAAAAATAAAGTTTAAAAAGAAAATGAAAATAAGTAAAGAAGTGAATAACGGAACTAAACAAAACTATCTAAGCCTTATAGAATGCATTAGTATAAATAAAAGCAATTTCTTGGGTTTTGAACATCCAAACCCCAGTTCGTCTTACCAGTTCTTGTTATTACAGCCCCTTAACAGGCAGATCATGGCTAGATGTCACTGAAATAGTGCTGTTATCAGCTTATTATTGACAGAGATACTCATGCTAGGTGTGGGCATGGAGATCAAGCTGCTAATCAATGTAGTTAGGTGACAAAGCAAACCTTAGAATCGTACATGAAGGCCTCATGAAGAGACTCACTTTCTCAGAAAGAGGAAACTTCTGATCTCAATACTGCAATGAAAAGCTGAAAAGCATTCTAGCTGTTGCAAGACTTAATGGTTTAGAAACATCATGAGTTTTGACCTCTTGATGCTGGCATTATTGTGACATGCACTTGGCCTTTCTTAACCTGGATTTTCCGCGGAGGAAATAACTGCAGCTGGCAGGAAGAGGATGCCTGAACGTGAATGGCAGAGGAGATGAAGCCTCTTAAGAGCCTGTAAGTAGAACAAGACCCCTTGGTTGCCCTTAGGGCAATAGGAGCCTGAGCCCAATATTCCATCTGGAAATGCAGCTACATTTTCATGAAGGGACTTGAGAATGGGGAAATTCTGCTTTAAGAGTGAACTCTCTCCTCCATCTTTCAGCTATTTCCCATTTCTGTCCAATAGTAAAGCTAGATGCAAAACCATGAGATTAGAAAGCTGTGTATTTTAGTGTAAATCCTTTTTCATTATAAGCCAGTTGTTTTTTTATTTAATGAGCCAAAATATCGCTGTGCAATAGCAACTTAATACATTTTTTAAAATGTGTATGATGGGCTTGGAATGAATTCATTCATGTGAAATTTTGTTTTGAGTACTACTGGCATTCATTTCTGGTTAGCCTCTTGGTAATGGAGCTGTCAATGTCAGGGTAACTGTGTTTGAAGGGACTTCTGAAGGTCCTCTAGTACAAAACACTGCTTCAAGCTTTGGATCAGGTCTCTCAGGGTTTTATCCAATTGAGTTTTGAGTCTCTCCAACAGTGTTTCTGGGAAACCACTTCATTTGCTTTTCCACTCTCTGATGAAGAAATCTTTCTTTAGTCAAAAATTCAGCTTCTGGCTGTTGCTTCTTATTCATTCACTGTGCATTTTTGGGAAGTCTGGTCTTGTTTCCTGGTCCATACGTAATTGTGCACCCTGCCCTCTGCTTTCTCTTCTCCAGTCTGAAGAAACCCACTCCCTCAGCTTCTTCTCATACATCATGTGCTTCAATCCTCAGACCTTCCTCTCCAGTGAGAAGTATCTTGCATGACTTCAAATATCCTGTGCTGAATGCTGGAGCATTTAAACAAGAGAAATCAAAAAATCACTGTCTGACCTACATGGCTGCACAGCATTCTTCCATCTTCTCTTTTGGTGAATGAGTGAGAAAGGCCACACAGTTCATGCAGGCATCATTTCCCTGACAAGCTGGTCAAAAAAGTTACATTATTATCAGTTAGAGACTTGGCTGGGATACATCTATTTTTGCTCCTCAGAGCCTGAATTTAGTTTTAAGTGAAACCTTACACTGAGTTCAGGGTATAAGGCTATTACCATTGACTTACTGACTGATTCTTTTTTTAACTTGATCAAGAAAAATTTGGGGGTTTATTTTCAAGGACAGGGAGAGAGGACATGTTTAGTACATTCTTTGCAAGACTGGAATTTGGCTGAAATCTTGGTCTGAATGAAGTCAACAGCAGAACTAAACTCCTCTCCTGAGTAAATTCTCATTTCCTCTCTAGGTTGGTAGTAATCATATTTTCTTCCCTCAATATGTTCTAAATGGATCTCCACAATATTCAGAAAGTTGCTGAACTGAGAACTGAGGCAGTTCCATTTCTACATGCCTGGTTTTGGATACTTAATGAATTTGATTTTCTAGAAGTATGAGCTGAGCACTCAATAAAAATTGGGTGGATTAAATAGTGCAACAGTCAAGTACCCATGTAGCCTTAGTACTTCTGAAACTTTAGACAAAGATATACCACTTCCTAATTTGCTAAATGAACCACATCTGAAAGCAGTTAATCAGGTGTTTCACTGCCAGCAGGCAAGAGGAAGTTGACAGCTGTTCACAACTGTATGTTTGTGCTTCTCTCTTTAGCATGTACAGTGCAAAAGGTGTGAGTCAGGCAGAATAGGTCAATGAGATTTTCAGGCAATCACAGAAACAAAATAAGGCCTGAACAGCTGAGTAGCCTCATTTTTCTTTCCCTGGCACCTGGCATGCTTATTTGTCCCAGTGCAACACAAGGATAAAAACTATAATCGCATGGGAGCAGAGAACCATCCCTCAAGTGCTGTTCTGAAATCCCCCTGCTTAGGTGATGAATAACCTGCATGAATTCCAAGGTGATGAAGAACCAGGATGAGTAGGATGCTTGTACAATGAAGAAGTTGAGAAGATGTTAGAAACAAAATTCTTTATCTGCTGAGGTGGAAAAGCTCAAAATAATTCCCAATTTTTTTACTTTTTAAGATTTTTTTCTGTTATGTTAGGCTAATGTTGCAAGCATAGCAGCTGAGGTTTGTGAATCTGAAAATCCTTGCAGCCAGGCCTTTTATTACCAGGCAGAGGTTGTGAGTCAGTCAGTCAACTTTTATTGCTTTTATGGGCTCTTCTTCCCTTTGATGGGATATCTTCATATGCATGTTACCCAGCTGAACTACAGAAGGAGTTGCACCAAGTCAGGCTTTTCCAGCAGATTACTTGGAAGATTCCCAAGACTTCAATATTTGCAGTGATGTGCAATTGATCTTAAGGATTAACATCATCCTGGTGTATCAGAGAAGAGCAGCAAAATGGAGGGAGCAGAGTCCTTGAGACGTTATCAAATATTTCCCTCAGCCCTAGGCCAGTGCCAAATACAGCAGTGCATCACCTGGCTAGTGACAAAGGGAGCAAAAAGGGTCCCCTAACTCCAGCATTCTTCATCCCCCGCCTGTTGCAGCAGAGGGCAGTGCTGAAGGGACCGGTCTTGGGCAGAGCAAGGATAGAGAGGGGTTCTGGGAGACCACTCAGGGCGATTGTGACATATCACTGCCCTCAAGGCCTGAACCCAGGGACAAGTGCTCTTGAAAACACAGAGCCCTCTCTGTGTGACAGTCAGGATCATTCTCCATTTGGCACAGAAAGCAGCAGTGACTACTTTGACTAAGGACCAAAGTGGTCAGTCTGCTTCTGCACAAGCCTGGACACCTCAGTCAGTCAGTTCCAGCTTTTCTCCCTGAGTTTTACTTTCTGCCAGGTAACTGATATGGGCCAAAGACCAAGGTGATTATTTTTCAGCTAACAGCTGAACTTGGAGACTCTTGCTGTCCCTGAGCTGGCACAGTCTGACAGTGCACACAGACTATTACGGGCACTGTGTTCACAGGCTTATGCTCATATAACTTAATGTGAAAAGGGCAGCTCTTGATGAAAGGGTTTTGTCAGTCTACTTAACTTGATCTTGTAATCATCAGCATGCCACCAGAGATCTGAGAGACTTCTTTTCCCATGCTCCCTGTCCTTGTAATTTCTCAGATGAAGGCTGTGTATTGTTCATCCTTTATCATCAGAGTTTTAGCTATTTTTAAATTTCCAAAGTGGAATATAAAAAGGAAAATTCTTATCAGACAGATGTTTACCACCACTGATTGATGCTCTTGCGAGGGCTAATGTCACCTGAAAGGCATCAATTAGCAATGTTTCTGTTGCTTTCATCACCAAATCAGTACAGCAGGAAATAGTATGAAACTTGAGAGAAAGATAAATGAGTCTCATTAAGAGGAGTGAGGTATGATTAAACAATAGGGTACAGCAGGGTGGGTGAAATATGAGGCCAGCACTGATCTGGGGACGACTCATCTAATTGTTATCAGTTTCCCAGCCCAAAGGAGTGGTAATTCAGAAGTTAAACATAGGTACTGAGGTATGTCATTGTAAGGCTAAAAATCAGGTTTGGAGGATTAACCACTCTGGTCCCTAAAAGTGAACTCAGAAGAATCCTTGAACTGATGAGTTCACAGTTAGCCTGAAGGATGACAGCTCACGATCAGTCGTGTCTGCCCGTGGTGTAAGTTGGCAGCATCTCACTGACTTCCGTCGGCGTGACCCTTCTGATATCAGCGTGACTGTGAAAAGGCAAAAGCACAGTGAACACTTTTCTATTTTTAATTCCTGTAAACTGCATAACTCCTTTTGATTTCAAGAGAAGCAGGACAAGGCTATTTGCTTAATTATATGAAGTTCTCCCAAATGTAATGGAAATTCATGAGAAGCTCTGTTTATTGTTTTTGCTTGGCCTGAAGCTGGAAGAACATATTACTTTCCATCCAGTGAAATGAGAGTGGTACTCATTCCTCTCATAATCTCTTTGAAGCATCTGCACTCGAGGCGGAAGCTAAGGTCTGAAATTGAGGCAATTTAACAAACAGTATCACTGACCTTGTGCCCAGTGCTGTATCCAGACAAATAATTGCACCACCGCTGATGCTTTCGTAACACACTCTTATGCAAGAGAAAGTAGCCGGGAGTCACTTTGGGTGTTTGGCCAGGGTGAGTGGCACAGCAGCCTCGACTGGATTGCACACAGCCAGGGCAACTTGCTTTCACCTCAAGAGCAGGAGACCTGATTTTCCTTGGCCTTGCTGCCTGGATGCATTCATGCCTGCCCACTATGGTCACCCTTCCTTCCACACCAATGCACATGAGGGGCTGGAGGTCCTGTCAACTTTACCAAGCAAGTCATATGTGGCTGCTCTGGGACTCCCAGCAAGAGGTATTTCCTACCCAGGGACTCCAATGTACCTCTGAGATTTTAGCAGGACACAGCTGTACCATCCTACCCCTGCTTTATCAACTGCATTTTTCAGGCAGCTCCAATAGCTTGTGGCCTGGATCCTTTTCTGTACCTGTGATCATCTTCATGGTCTAAAGACTGTCTTTCTGTGGTGAGCAGAGAATGATGTCCTGAATTGATATTTCAGTCCCTTGAGACATTTCCCTCATCTATCCTCCAGACTCCACCTCAGCAAAATATCAGGGTGGGGATTCACCCCTCTCCTGTTCCTTCTCATTAATACACAGAAAGTGGTAGGAAGGGAATCTCACCATGGAATAGTTGTGGGAGCAAGATGGAGCAGGGATCTTTATACTGGGTGCAAAAGGAGGGAGAAGTTGGATGGCAAAAAGTACAAGTTGAAGGCAGGTCTCCCTATCATCTTGTTCCAATTTCTTTGGTAGCTGGTGAGTTATGATCAATACTTATACGTGTCACTTGCTCTTGTTGGTCTACTCATGCTCACACTGCAATGAGTAAAACAAGAATAGGTTCAGTAGAAAGAAAAGTGGATTTCTGTACAATTCCTCTAGATGGCAAGCTTTATCTATTCTATTTATCTTATCTGTTCAAAAGTGAGTGTGTTCAGGCTCAGCCACTTTGGAAAAAACTTTCTACACTACTCAGAACATTCTGTCAGTTCTGAACTATCAGCTCCTAGGGCCCTAAGCAAGTTTCTGTAGGAAAACAAAATTGTGAATGATGCCTCAATTTCTTGAGAAATGTTTTTACTTGTGAAATATGATTTGTAAAGTAGAGCAATTAAATTTTTTTGAAAGATGGCATATTTTGCAAACATTGTTACTTCACCTAGTGATGAAGATGTGGATCAGTTTACTCCCAGAGGCATTTTGCTGTGCTGAATGTGAGGGAAGTTTCTCTCTCTCTCTGCCCCAACTTTTCTAGGAATTAGCACTGATCATTACTTTCACTGCTGCTAAGTCAGTGAGGTGTGTAAGAAATCAGAAATAGAATGAGGAAATCAATAAAATTGCCCTAAGAGCTGATCTCAGTCTAGGTCCTGTGTAATTAGCAATTATATCAGTGGACTTCCTGGCATAAAATTTCTGTAAGATGGTCTTGTGTGTATTCAATATTTCAATATTAAAGAAAAATTTTACTAAATAACAGCTGTTTTGCATCCTAGGTTGTCTTTTGAACACCTATAAAGTAAGTGTGGTTGTAGTGCTGGGACACAGACTAGTATAATGAATTTCATAGAATTAGATGATTTATTGGGAAGCAAGATGACAAAGAATCAAGCCCCTATCTCTCTGGAAATCAGGATCCAGGCCCAGCCCTAACACTTGGCACAACAGAAAGAGCTTCCAAAAACACTCTTGGTGCTTATGAAAACCCCAGCTGGGTGATATATCACTGTTGTAATGCATCGTTATATGACATTTGTTGTTCTGCATTTTCTGTGGACAAATCGTACAATTTCCATAGAGGCCAGTGCTTGTGTCCAGTGCTCTGCTGTTTGCTTTGTTTCTGCATTCCCCCAGCTGAGACCCCACATCTGCTCCTTCTGTGTAAAACAGTTTGTGAATTCCTCTAGGGAGAAATCCCTTCATGCATTTTGCTCAGGTGTGATAAATGGAATATTTAATCAATTTTCTTGGGTGATTTTGCAATGGCCTTAAGGATCTATCTGATTTTTAATTTCAATTTTAAGTTTTCCCTGTCTTAGTTTCATCACATTACTTATTATTATATCCCTCAATCCCCATTTTCCTGCCTTTCATTCTTTCAGTCATGCATCCTGTTGTGCCTCTGACTAGAGCATAAGGGTCTTAGACTATGGATTTTTATTTGTTTGATAAAATGTCTGATCACTCTTTAAGTGCTGTACAAGTACAAAATGATCAGGCCATAGTGCTTGCTCTGCCTCAGATGATTTGTCTCCCTTTTTCACCTCCACCCTTCAAGAAATCTTGTCACAAAAATTGACTGCAGCTTACCTGAGCTCTCCTAATTTTCTTCGAGTCTATTTTACCAGCTTGGATAAGTCAGTCTTCCCAGGCCAGAAAACATTGCTGGCACCACTTGACCTCCCTCTGGTCAGGGATTTGATAGAAATTAGAAAACAGGCTTTGTTTTCTAGAAGAGGGGTACCCAGACCTTAGTGCAGTTTTGTTGATCACATCTCAGCTGAGTCACATGGAGAGAGTTACTCATCTCTCCTCCCTGACGAGAAGCCTCTTTGGTCGCTGCCTTCTGCACTCTCCTGTCCCTGACAACACCTCTCCTTCTTGCCTGGAGCTCCCTGCCTTTCCCTTCCCTGGGGACTGTGCCTGCCCTAGATAATGAAGTGGTTTGTGCCTGGTTCTTGCATAACTATTCCCGTCAGGGCACCAAGAGACCTGTTTTCTCCATTTCCTCTGCTTAGGGTCACCACGCACCTTGGAGCACTTTGTGATCAGACAGCAACTGTCCTCCAAAATGGCTGGGGAAGAGGATTAATGTAATTCTTTCATCTTTTATGGAATCAGAGTTTTGACTGATAATGAACAGGAGAATGAGCCATGTCCTTACATGCCAGTGCATAAAATGCATGGCAATATAATCTTGGCCACTACTATCCATAAACATGATTAAATTCTTATATTGTCCACAATTATTTCTCCCTATAGTGACAAGAAAGCTCTGACAACTGAATCTGTCCTGATCTAAGCCAACACACTTCCTTTTCTCTTGATTTTACCTTTAATTTTACTGCTGAAGGAGGGGGAAAAAAAAAATGCTAACTGGCTCTGCTTGGAAGCAAGCATGACATGGCCCAGTGCACATTATGTCCCCGAGGAGCCTTTTTCTTCCTCCCTGAGGCAACCAGCCTTCTAGAAGGCCCACAGATAATCAGCCTTCCCTTTCCCTGTTGCATCTGATTTCATGGCCTTTGCATATGTTTAGCATATCCCTTTGAACTGAGTGGGGTGGTGGGAATCCCTGCCCTCTGGCTCTCAGCAGCTCGGTGGCTGACAGACGAGGTGCTAACCCCTTCTCCTGGAGTGAGATGGAGAAGTGCTCGGGGACCAAAGCTCCCGCAGGTCCCTGCAATGTGTTCTTGCACAAGATGGCCTTGGTCTTGCCTCATGGCAGGGAGGAATAGCCAACACCTGAGCTGCCTGCTTTCCCACAGGTGCTCCTTTCACCCCACTCGAAAGATGCCCCTGGCTGATTGGTAGGTGCATGTAGGCCTTGTTCAAGATCCAAGGTCGGAGTGTCCCAAAGCATCCAGATAAAGGCTGGAAAATGTTTATCAGATAAGTGTGTGTAACTGCTGAGAAAAACGTCGATGTTACTGACCCTTACATAGAAGAGGCTGTGAAGGAAACAGCAGCCTCTGACAATGTACCAGCTAGGGAGTTTGAGGAGAGGATATATTTCCTCATGGATTTGTGTGTGAAATATGATGTGGTTACTGTGTATTGCAGCAAAGCTTTACTCAAGCTTAAGGCCTCCTCTTCCATCCTATTTTTTTAATACTCATGCTTCGAATACATATGTAATGATCCATGCCCTGACTTTTTAGGCACTTTTATTTCCTCTCTTCTTCACTCTATTCATAAGTGAATCTGTGAGTGGTGCTTGAATATTTATGTATCTTGTATTGTATTTTTACAGCACCTTCAAGTAAGAATGAATGGAAAGACCCTGAGGAAATTATTTTTGGCCTGGTTTTCTAGTTGCAAAGGAGTAGGTCATGCAAATTGAACACACCCCTATATCCTTGGCTTCAGGCTATGCCTTGGGGCTGGAGCAGACCCAGAGAACAGGATTTCTTACAAGGAGCTCAGTGCATGGAGGCTCTCTTATCCTTTTGTGGGGTGCAGAGGCACTCACATAGGCAGGTTGTCCAGCCTGATAGAAAGAGGGAGGAACAAATTAGAAGGGCAAGTTGCAATCTCCTTCTTCCACTTACAGTGGGAAATGAGTCTGTTACAATTTGAACTCTTGTTTTCATCTCCTTTGCATTACTGTAACTTAGAAGCAGTTTAGGTGCAGCATGAGTTAAATCTGAGCTTGTATTCTGCTGCCTCCCTCATTAAAGGTGCAGTAGGGTGGAGGTTTGCAGTACTTCATGAGTTGGGTTCACACCTACTTTTTTGATTATATATTTTAAGAACATTCTATAAATGCATGTTTATAGGTATCTTATGAGATTCCTCACAAATCAGAAACGCCTCATAATACTGCTGAGATGGAGCTTTGGAATAAAGCATTTCTTTACCTATCTCAGTAACAAATGTGATGGACATCTTACCCTATCCTGCACTACAGTCTGTATTGATAGCTGTGGATCATACTTCTCAATGTGAGGTGAAGACAAGTTAAAAAATTCTGTGCCTTCAGAAAAGTCATGCTTTGCAAGTCCAGCCTGTACATAATCTAATCTGTGTCACAGTGACAGCCAATGCTGAGCATATTTCATTACCAGGAGGGCGAGACTGGCTGCCAGTCGGGTGGCATTTGCAAATGATCCATCCCTAATCTACTCTTCCAGAGCACGACCTACGTCTTGTTGCTATCTTTCCTCTTTTTCTTTGAGTGATTAACTCTCAGTTCATGAGACTTTTCCAAGCAGGACCTATCCTTCAGGGTGCCTAGTAAGTATCAAGTGCTTTTGTCTGTTTGCGCTCAGCTTCCAGCTCCCCGGAGCAGAAGCATCCCAGATCTCATTAAAAACATCATCAATTTTAACCCAAAATCCCAGCATAAGACTGTGATAGAAATCCATCAGTATGCACATCAGTCAGGTATTTTCCTGTACACAGGGATAGGTGGGTATTTTGGACAAGAGCTGGCATCTAACAGCCAGTCCAACATTCAGAGCCAAGCCAGGGCTGCCAGGTATCACCAGAGCAGTGAAGGGAGGGAGAAGGCCTCATGTAAGGCTCATCAGGGCTCATAATATAGTCTGGGCTTCCTCTGTGAAAAGGTTTTCTAATGTAAACAGTGCTTTTTGGGTTTCAAGGAAGCCCTGGGGAAAATGGCTGGCTGCACAAAGGACTTCTGTTGTTGCTTGACCAGTTGGCTCACTCAGCATCTTACACCTCCCCACTGCCCTTTGGCCAGAGTCATGTTATTATGAGTATATAATTGTGTATTTAGCTCCTCTGTTAGGCCTACAATTTAAAATAATGAAGGAATCTAATTTAGATCAGTGTGTTCCACATATGAGCTCAACACAAAGCTATAATAATCCAATTTATAAATGACACATATTTCCCCTAAACTCAGACAGAATGAAAAATATAAATATGAGAAGGACTGTCTGCTAATGTGTTCTTGAGAGCTCTTTCCAAAAATAGAGCTGAGCTTATCAAAAAGCATTTGTGTTAGAGCAATTTGAAAGTTTCTCTATAGTTTTCACAGGAAAATTAGACCATTTCATGAATAACTGAGTCACAGGGCATTGTGATTGGCTGCTCTTTACCGAGAGTTAAAGTAACATATTCTTTGCTCACAGTGTTGGCAAACTGATTTTGTTTGTTTGCAATTTGATTTTTGAAAACTAGTCAAGCCAAGGGTTAAGAGAAAGCTCTTAGACATGGGCAGAATTCCAAAGCAATCTGAGAGTCCATTCACTAATTGAAGTTGGTGTCAGGAAGTATATCTTAATATGACCTTCAGGAAGCTCTTTAATTTTTTGCTAGTATATCAACCTTTTCCTTTCTCTCCAGTATAAACAGCAATTTTAAACATATATATACACATTATATAATTCTTTTTTATCTCCATGCCCCAGCAAAGGCAGGAAAGAGAGCTGCTGAAACTCAGCCAGGAGAAAAGGAGGCTGGCCATTCCTGGAGAAGATGCCTCTCTCTCCCTAAAAAGCATGACATAGCAGGGTGGCTACCCACAGATTAGGAAACTGTTGAAAACCTCAGAATTACTCAAATGAGGTTATTGCCTTTGGGTTACCCAAATGGCCGCAGCAGGTCAGCCCCAGCACTTCTACCTCTGCTGCCCAGGAGGCTGAGTCAGGCTCTCTGTGGCCTCAAATCATCCCACTGCCTCTCAGGTGTGGTAGTTCATGGTATCAAGCCTCAGCTCTCATGGTATGATACCAAAAAACTCTCTAGTTTCTCTTGGGTTGCCTTTGCCTAAACCATTTCAGCTGAGTGCCGCTGCCCTAATCCTGAGCATCTTTCCCCCCTCTGGTCCTTGCTTCCTTGAGGAGATCCCTCTCTTTCTCAGTGTCCAAGCTGAAATCACAGGAAGATTTTGTTCTACTGAAATGTTAACCTTCCTGCTGGGTGGCAAGAGGGAGAACCTGGGCAGAAAGTGAGATAAGACAATGCTCAGTAAAACAAAAATGCCTGCAGACAAATGCTGTAACTGGGGTCACATGCAAAGCCCATTCCTGACCTTAGATTCTCTACCAGAATGTTCAAAACCTGTTGGATAAGCACAAAGTTGACTGTGCACACTGTTATGTGGCTGTACTAAAAAAAAAGCATTGTAGCATCCACTTATTCCTGTCTGGGAACAGCAGTAGCAGGATTTAAAAAGCAATATAATTTTGATCACAATAAAAGTGGTGCAACCCAAATAAATTAGAAACTATAAATCTTTCTACTGCTTTGGCAGGGCGAGTGAGCACCATGCTCTCCAACATTCATGCACCTTCATGCTAATGTTTTTAATGCAACATCTTTCAGGTTGAGAAGAGAAACTGTCATTTTTGATCTTGGGAGGAGTCCAAATGCTGTGGGTGGTGGCAGGGCATTAGGTGAGGAAAGGAAGGGAATATTTGCTGTTTTGCCTGCTCAGAAACATTCTTCCTTGGAAGGGACAGAGCCTGCACCACTAGAAAGAAATTTGTTTGCTTTTGACTCTTTGCGAATGCACAAAACTTCATGAATGCAGAGTGCTGTGCAATTTTTTGCAGGATGACAAATTAATGGGAGCAAAGGTGAGCTTTCGTGGGCATTTACCACAAGTCTGGCTGTACAAGTTGATTTTCTGCATCATTTTCCTGGGAAATAATAGCGGACAGCAGAGAGAGGGGTTGCAAGGTGGTGGCAGCTACTGAAAGGAGTAGAAGTATGTGGTTTTGTTCTGAAGCAGGTGTTTGGCCATATCTAGTATAGTTGTGGCAGTTCAGAAATAGTATAAGAAAAAAGCTTTCTTGAAAATGAAACCTAGTCCTATAAGAAACTCTGGTATTTCATAATCATGCAGGTTTTTTTAGATGATAAATTGTTTTTGTTCATTAGTTGGTTGGTTGTCTTGGTTTTTTGTTTGTTTGTTTTAAGGTAATATATTCTCATTTGGAAACAGGCTAATAACTTTAAGACATTTTTTATAAATTTAAAAAACTTTAATTCTTAGCTTAATATATAGAAAAAGCTAAAATCATGTAAGAAATTGGAACCAAGCCAATCAAAATGCCCCCCAGCCTCCACACCCCAGTCAGTTCCATGATGCCAAATTGTTTCAATTATCCTGCCAACCTTACCCTCCATTAATATGGGCTGTTCCTCCTCAAGACCTTTTGTTTTAAAGAAACATACGCTGTCAGAGATGATGTGATTTGATCACCAAAAAAACCACCAATGTTTTACTGAAATAGCAGCACTGAGCACTCTGAGGCTGTGTCTACATGAGCAATCAGCACAGAGCAAGAGGAGGGGCTCCACAGAACATGCTCAAAATCCCTGTCACAGGGATTGTTCTACTCCATGGAGCTCTTTTGTGGCTGGAGTTTGATCCAATTGGTGCTCCCTTTGGCCAAAGCTAAGCACAGGAACTGAGTACCTGGACTGAAATGCTAATATTATGGATATGAAGCTGACTCACAGCAAGTCCCATCTTCATACATCATTAGCTGTTGAAGGACATTATATGTTGAGGTACCACTGCCTGATGAAATAAAGTATCCAAAAAATCCTGCAGAAGGGTTGGGATTTTTGGTTAGTGGATCTTCACTCAGGGTATCAGCTGTATTATCTATTAGTTTTATATCTGGCCTTGTATCACTCTAAATATAATTAATGAAATAAATATTATTTCGATATAAATTGCCAGATATCTGGCCTTAAAAGCAGAAATGCACTACACTCAATGGTAGCTCACATCTTTTTCCAAAGCCTTTGTTACACACCGTTTGGACTGCAGTGATCACTGATATTTGCATCTAACAGCAAACACAGAAAAAGATTCTTTTTTCTCAAAGCATAAAATATATGCTAAATAACAATAGGATCAGTTTCATATTAATTACCTTATTTCTATTATTTAATTAGTTACCAGTGCACCATCATTTCACTTCAATTTTTCATACTCCCTGAATTACAAACTGTACTTGGTCCTAAGAGGCGCATCAAAAAAGATCAGATTGCAAACCACAAATTATTTAAGTAATACAATAATTTTAAAAAATTAACCCCCAAATAATAAAAAAGCCACAAGAGACAGAAAATTAACACTGTCAGTGTAAGAACAAGGCACTGAGAGTTATCAAAGAAAGAATAATGGAACACTTCCATCAGCTCATGGACTAACTTGTGTTACCAGCTATTTTGGTTAGAATTAATGGGTTAAAAATTGTGCTGTTCAAAAGGAGTAACACATTGTGAGAAAGCACCTTAAGACAATGCATTTCAAACTCTTCAGTGTTAGATTTGTTCTTTCTTTCGGAGACACTTTCTTCATAGGGAGAGAGGCATCCTTGTGTGGATAATAAATGTTTGATCTGTTTCCCCAGTAATGTTAATGTCTTCTGCTGTAAGGGCATTCTATTATTTCCTAATATTTAGTGCTCACACTGTTTTTTAGAAAATGGTTGTAAGACTCTCTATATGATGCCTTCATTCTCTTTGCTGGAGTGTGTGACTACAAAAAGAACAGTGAAATTTGTATCCGTGGCATCCATGTAGATTCATAAGATCAGGGCAGTTGACAGCAGAAATACTGAGAGATATATGCTGGCTTTTTATCACAGACCTGCCTATATAAGCCACAAAGGGATGGAATATTTTTGGTAAGCTGAAGCATAATATAAGATGTGTATATGTACATGAAGAAGTGTAAAAAATAGAGTTTTAACTTTTCTTATTTCCTTCAGATGTTAACATAAAACCAGCATGATAATTGTAAGAAACTGAATAGAAATTATTTTGTTAATGAAATTAAATTCAATAGCTATGTGAACAAGAATATTTTAATCCTTGACCTGACATTAAATTCCTTTTGGAAGTTAATGTCAGGTCAAGCATTACAATATTCTCTTTTAAACACTCATGTTTACTTTGCCCAACAATCTCATCTACTATTTAACAGCCCAACAACCTCATCTACATGTTTAACTTTTACATCTAGGCTACCTGAATGAAGAAGATAAAGTTAAGCCTAGACTGTGTTTTTTTCTCTCTATCTTTGGTTGAATCTCCTCATCCCCAGCAGGTAAAGCACAGATGCCCGAGAAATCAGTAGCCAAGTGGATAATAGCTAGATGTGATCCCCTAGTGCAGAGAGCATTTGAAAATATAAAAGAATTCTTAAAATAGTCTGTCTGCTCATAGCTGCAAAGACATCAATGGATACAGTACTTCAAAGCTAAGGTATGGAGCATATCACACACAGATGTGAGAAATCCAGAGTCCTGTGTGAAGATGAAGCATCATCTATATGTAATGAACATAAGTGGAGACTGATAAAATTCAACTAGCATACCTCTAAAACTTGTATTCTTGAAATACTGATCCTACAGAGCATTAAAAGCAGTTTCTTGCTATTGTTCTCTAAGCTAATGTGTACCAAACATGTCACTTCCTTTCATCTAAGGATCACAAATATCTAACTGAGCACTTACCTGACTTTTGATCTGCACCCCCAGTTTGCACAGCTCTCAGTGAGGTGGTTAAATAGAGGATGTCCCATTGCCTTGCTCACTGGCTGGGACACATTATTCTTGCTGGTCTGCATAGACACATCTGACTACCCAGTCCAGGTAGAATTGTACAGGAATATTTCTCTCTCCTTCCTTAAGCATAAAGCTTAATGCATCTAGAGCTTCAAATTCACTTCAACTGTTGAACATGGCACAAATAACCCAGTAGGCTTATAGCTTTATTCAGAGATTGCCCAAATTTGGATTTCCTCTGCAGGGCCTTTTTGCTTTTCAGGATCCTTTGAGGGTCATCTGCTTCTGCATTAGACTTCCATAACATTTGAAGATGGAGTTAGTAAGGACCTCTTGTTTTGTAGTGTGTGTGCAAGAGTCATGCTTGTGTGTCAGTACAAAAGAATTGATGGGACTTAAAACTAGGTTAGGAAGGAGCCACACTTCTGAGACTTACAGGCGCGGAAAAGGAGCAGAATGTCACTCCGTGTCATTAAGGAGTCATACTTACTAGTGAATAACATGGCCATGCTGACAATTTGTGTGATGACATGTCACCATTTTGCTGCATGAAACCATGTGGATGTCTCTTGGAATTCGTCTACCCTAAGGTATTTACTAAATACAGTGAAGCTTACATGTGTCCTCTGGTCAGCACATTGAAAAGAAGTCAAGAAGCTTACTCATCCAAGAAATGCAGGGTAATTAAACCCTCCAGCTAACTCTGAGCAACCTCCTGCACCCTAAATGATCAGTTTTATGATTTTTTTTAATGAATGTTTGTGGTTGCATTTTTCCCCTCCACTTGGAATAATCCCCTTCTTTCACTTGACATACAAAATCATACTAGGAATCTCCTGTACATTTAATACCCTCGGTGTGTCCTCTAGTTTCTGCCTGTCATTTCCAGCAAAGACTGGAATTATCTGCCAACCATGTGTAGTTTAACAAAGACAAGAGCTGGATTCTGCACCCAGAATGGGACAAACAAACAAACAAACTGGGAAATGAGATACAGGAGAGAAGCACTGCAGAAAGGAACCCGGGGGTCCTGGCCAGTGGCAAGCTGACCATGAGCCAGCAGTGCCCTGGCAGCCAGGAGGGCCAGGCATGTTCCTGGGGGACATCAGGCACAGCAAGGCCAGCTGGGCAAGGGAGGGGAGTGTCCTGCTCTGCTCTGAGCTGGGGAGGCCTCATCTTGTAAATTGTGTGCAGTTTTGGGTGTCACAATACAAGAAAGATATTAAGCTGTTGGAGAGCTTCCAAAGGAGGGCAAGGAAGATGGTGAAGGGATTGGAGAGGAAGCCAAAAGAGGAGCAACTGAGGTCACTTGGTCTGTTCAGCCTGGAGAAGAGATTGAGGGAAGACCTTATTACAGTCTTCAACATTCTCTCAAGGTTAAGTGGAAAAGAAAGTACTGATCTTTTGTCTATGGTGACCAGACCAAGGGAATGAAGTTGTGTCAGGGGAGGTTTAGGTTGGATAGTAGGAAAAGGTTCTTCACCCAGAGGGTGGTTGGGCACTGGAACAGGCTCCCCCAGAGGTGTGGTCACAGCACCAAGGCTGAGGGACTTCAAGAAGCATTTGGGCAATGCTCTTAGGCACATGGTGTGACTCTTGGGGGTGTCCTGTGCAGGGCCAGGAATTGGACTTCAATGATCCTTGTGGGTGCCTTCCAACTCAGGATGTTCAGTGATTCTATGATCTAGTCTGTTTATGCTTAATTACTGTTTTCTAAAATAATCTGACTGCATGCACTGACTAATAGGGAAAACTATCCTCTTCCTCTTGTGATTATACCTCTCTGTTTTATTTTGTTTATGACAAAAATAAATTTCAGCTCTAATGGTGAGGAAGTACCTAACTGTAGTTGAAAAATAAATTCCAGAGAATCACTTAAAATTATAAGCAACAAGAGGGACATGTCCAACTGGGGGTTTTGCCAGCTTTGCTTTCACCTCACCCCATACTGCTCAAGGAGGCTTCAGGTCCCTGATGTATACTGAGATGCTTTAGGAGATGGGAGCAGCTGCAAATGGGCTCGAGGGAGACACCTAACTGAGGCTTCCACAACCAAGGGATCTATCTATGCCTTATTTTCTCTAGCTATCCTTCATTTTTCAATTACATTAATTTGGATTCTTGACTCCTTTGTTTTAGGGTGATCCATAGAGATTAACTGTGGAAAAGGATCCAAGCAGAATGCATTGCTCTCTTTCAATACATTTTGAATGGAAACAACAAATAAAGTCCTTCCTTTTCTTTTTAATGGATGAGCATTAAAGGAGAACTTATTTGTCATTATAAAGAATTCTAGAGCTGATACATGAATGTCTACCTCTCCCTACTTTTTTCAGCAAGAACAATCTTTATCTCTGGAGTATGAAATTTTGACTTTAAAATGGAGCCTTCACAGTTTCCATCTGACTTTATTTCATCCATAGTGCAGTAGTATGACTCACTACTGACAAAACAAAGAACTACACACCTGAGCAATTCAAAGCTGCAAGTAATGAAGCCAGTCAGTGGGGCTGTGAGGGGAACTGCTGACAGTGGGAGCGTACAGCAGAAGCAAACACAGGCATCAGCCCTCTTGGCTCACCAGCCAGTCAGCCAAACACTTAGAGCACAACATAACCAAATATGGAGAGACGACAAGTTGGAAAGAGAACTTAATCCTTGAAAAAATGTTCTACCTGATTGTGCCCCCTCAACAGGCAGGACTTGGCAGTGGACCAGCCCACAGACTTAACTGGAAATCTGTGTGTGCTGGCAGCAGTTTATTGCTGGATTCATGATTCTGTATGGTTTTGCCCTTGCAATTACCACAACTGCCTCCTTTTTCCCTTATGCAGTCTTTTTGTTTGCCTGTTTTAAGTCTGAGGTTTGAATCTGTTCACATATCCTTTGTTTAAACACATCCCTGCTACCTTCAGGTGTGTTTGTTGATCCCTTGAGCTGAAGCTAGGAAAAAATAAAGTGCTGGGTAACAACACATTGCATCACACTCACAGAGAGTGGAAAGCACATCACTTCCTCACAGCTTTTTGTCCCTGGAGCTTTTCAGGTTTCTGCAACAACTTAGCAGGCTGACTTCATTCCCATGGTCCTTTCAGGCTGCTGGGATTTGCTAGTTTACTTAAAGGAACTGGAAGTTTAGAAGGAAGAAGTTTGATAGTAGTGTTGAATGGGCTGGTATTTAAAGTTGCATTCCTTGAAATTACTCTAGATGAAGTAGCCAGTGTACCAAGTTACCTTACCACTCTTTGCTCTTCAGAAATCTGCTTTGTACCTGACAGCAGATACACAGCGCACAGAAATTACCCTGCCAGTGGATGCTTGAATTAGATTTTGTCAAGAAATATGTGATGGCATTTTGATCTTGAGAAGTAAAAATATTGAGTTGCTGTTTAATTTAAATTAAAACAAACAAACAAGCCACTCAAAATAGCCTAACAAAAAAAAATTCAATATTTAATTATCGTGTGTACAGAAAATCTTGTTTTAGGATAAATTTCAGGTGAGCTATGTAGGTCCCATGATTTTACTCCTAGGCAGTGACATGTTCAGCACTGCTATTGCTGTGTATTCTTTGTGGTTCCTCTTGCTTTTATGATCCCTGGGTCATCCTGGAGTCTGCAGGGCACAGCTTAGTGGAAACTATTCTTCCCCTTGTCAGAGAAAATAGAAAAGTGGACCAGAAAAACAAATGAAACCTATTTGGTTTTGTGTAGCACCTGGAAAACAGAATTCATTATAGTAAATGCAGAAGTTCACCTCAGAGCTGGTCATGGGGGAGTCCCCTTTACAGACAGCAGAGAGCAAATCAGTGCACAAAGGGAACTAGGGCATGGCTCACCCCCTCCTGAAGAACACGTCTGGAACAGCTCACAGGCTCATGCCCTCAGCATGCCTGGCTCTCTCCATTACTGTTCGGACAGCCTGGGCTGACCACCTCACCCACAGGGATCTACGCCACAGGTGTCTGGAAGTCAGGATAGAGCCTCTCCTCTGAAGATAAAGATGGAACAAGATTACTCCTCCTGAAGCCTTTTAGCAGCAGCAGTGCTGGGCCCAGGGTGTGCTGTGCCTCTCCCCTGCATGCAGTTGCTGTGGATGTGTGCTCCCCCAGTGCCATGCTTGGCATTGCTGTGTTTCACAGCCTCTTGGCCCACTGCTTCCAGGGCAAGGCAGCAGTTTCAGCACAGTTTCTCACCAAGTGAGCTTCTTCTCTTCCAAAGAGAGCTCTGAATCCTTTTCCTCTGCTTGCCCCAGTCCTGTAACATGTCCAGCAGTACCTGAAATCTTTTTTCAAACAAACACTATTCTGCTGAATTAAGCATTTTAAGGTTCTTCAGTTAGAACAGAAAGGCAAAGATTACCCAAATGGTCTAGATGACACCATAACATGCCTCTCTGCACCAACATATTCAAGACTTGGTGTTCACTTGGCACTACAGGTAATAACAGAGTTATTACCTGTAGTGGAAAATCTGTGCTAATTAAAGAAACAATTGCCTAAACCTGGTCCATTCAATGCCAGTTAGGGTCCACTCCCAGACTTTTGGCATATTCCCAAATCAGCCTTGAACTGAACAACCTTTGATCAGTTCCACAGAAAGTTAATGACACATAATTGTAGTTTACAGCAAGATATTGAGGTGAGGGCAAATGTAGCGTTATAAGGAAGCAGATGAGAGCACGACTTGGTTATTTTGACACTTCAGCGACAGAAGTGGAGACAACCATTGATTGCCCAGTTACTGTAAACTTGAACTGTTTGTTTGGGTTTTTTTTTCAGACAATGATTATAATTATAGATACGAGTCTCTTGGAAGATCGAGGGCAGTAATTATGGGATGTTTTTCATTTGAACACTCTTTACAGTAACTGAGGTACAAATGTATGCATCAGTTTGAATGTTTGGGGTCTGTCCAAAGACACAGATGGCTGATACCACCTCATACTCCTAATTTCAAGATTGCAACAGAAGGCTATTGTCTGTAAATTTGACTCTTCCTGGTGTTTTGCCTAAAGTTGACAATACTGGTTCACTTAACTTATTAGAAGGTTTTCAAATTTTTAGGATTTGATGTTTAATCAAATGAATTCACTCATCCAAGTGTTACCTCGAACAAATAGCACAGCTTCAATTGACAATTTTCACTTCTGTGCTGAAAAAAGTTGGAAACAGCTCACACAGTGCCTTTTATTTCCAAAGACGGAAGAGCTGTTTGAATTCCTCACATGTTCCATTCACAGGAAGAATTACACAGAGAGAAAAAAAAAATGAAGTATTGCCTGTGCAATTTTTATACTGTCTCTCTACAGAAAGCTTTTTTTTTTTTTTTTAATAACAGTTCTTTCCACTCACACTCAAATCAGACTATGCTTATCTGATGCCCAATATTAGTTTGGTAATGGGCTTCATTTGAGAATGTGATTATTGAGAAGTCACCTACTGGAACTATATGTATACAGACAACACAAATAAATATACACTCCTCTGCAAACGCACTTCCAGGGATTTCTGAACTTGCAGATTACTTCATACTATAAATTGTCTTTGCAGTAACTTTAGGACATCCTAGAACATGACTCTGAAGTTAGTGGATTATGGAGTAAGGAGCAAGTAAGTTATGCATTTATTATATGCATTATTATCCTGATCTATAATAATGCTTGCTGGCCATGTTAAGTCATGCAGAGAATTATGTTTCAAGACTCAGCTAAGCTTTCAGAATGTGTCAGTATTCGTGTGCAATCAAAGGGCATTTCACAAAAAGCTGTTTCTCCACATCCACTTGTCTTCAGTTCAGCGTTGCCCAGCCTAATCTCTGGGCTATCACCCATGTTAAGGGTTTTAGCATAAGCAGAACAGTGGATAAATAAATATTTATTGAGAACTGTCCTACAGTAAGAGGGTGCAGAGGGAAAAAGCAGTAACTTTGCTACTTCACAGACTACACAAACAATATAAGTCCTGAAATCTTTTGCAAATTTGTTTTACTTTTCAAGCTTATGAGAGTTCTCAGTGTATGATCTCAAGAATGCTGCCGTCGTTTGAGATGCCTTCAGCCTGAATGTGAAAGTGCATGGATTATGGCAGCAGCAGCAGCACAGGCAGGAAAGCCAAAGCAGATCCTCTTGCTCTTCTCACAGCCTGGCTACTGCTCTCTTCCCAAGCAGAGGAGGTGAAAATTTGTTTGCTCTAAACTCTAGAGGAAAATAAGTTCATGTTGTGCCCTTTACAATTCTCTTTGAGGAAGGCTCCTCGATGAGCAACACTGCAGAAGTGGGTGAATACATGCACAGAACCACAAAATGGTTTGGGTTGGAAGAGACCTTTAAAGATTGTCCAATCCAAGCCCTCTGCCATGGGCAGGCAAATTTTTTTACTAGATCAGTTTCCTTAAAGTATTGACCAGTCTGCCCTTGGGCACTTCCAGTGATGGTGCATTCACAATTTCTCTGGGCACCTCTTTCATACTGTTCATTGAAATATTAAAAGAAGTACAAGGCTCCCATATGAGTGAATTTAACCTCTGGAAAACACAACTTTGTATCAATCTGTTCAATCTTACCTGCACATGAATAAACTAAACCAAAACCAATCTTTGTAAGCTTTGTTGAGTTTCAGTTTTCAAAGAGAGAGAAAGAAAATGAGGGTGAGGATTTAGACCTCTTGAATATAATGTAAGTAGTCACAGACTGTAAAATGAGAGATTTTATTAACCTAGGTGAGAGAAAAGCAGGAAATTGCCATATTATATCATTTTCCACTGAGAAGCCTCTGCTGGAATTTCTATTTCCAGGAGGGCGTAGTGTTCCTAGAAGTGAGAATTGATTTAGATTTTTCTGTCATCATTCCACTATGAAAATAGAATCTGAGCTTTTGCCAAATTCTGTGGGAGTATCTCTTTTAAAAATCATTTTTACAATAAGGTCAAGTTCTTCTGAAAACAAAACACTTTATATGCTTAAAATCTCACATGCTTGGTGTTTATTGTCTGCCACATCCCAATATTTTACAAGTGTCCTATAATGATAGCTTCCTCTTTCATGCTGCATTTTGTAAAGAGATTTCAAAGCATTTCCCAAAGAAAGTGAACTATAATTATGCACGTGGTAGAGATGGGGAAACAGAAACACCAAGAGGTAAAGCAATTTGCCCAAGGTGACAGGACAAATTAGAGGCAGAGTCAGGCATAAATCCTATGTCTCCTGTTTTTTGCTTCCTTGCTAACCACAGCATCCCTTGGAGATGGTATCACCAGTTTGTAAAAGCAGTAGGGAGCTGCTATGGGAGTATTACTAGATGGACCCTGATGTGAAGCTGATACAGGATCAAAATCAGGGTCCATCTGAAGTTCTTCTTGGTCCCAGGGGTAACAGGTAAATGGTAACTGATCTGAGAGGGGCTTGCAGGGCAGTGCTGGGGGCTCCTCACTGAACCTGGGTGGGTAGACAGGGGCTGCTGAAAGGCAGAGCAACCTCCATGGCTGCTGCATGGAGGAATCCTCCCTCCAAGCACTGAGGCACTAATAACCTCACGTTCCTGGAGATGCATTCCCCAGAAATCAGGCCCACACAATTTTTCCCCTTCAGTAGCAATTAGAGTGACTGATCATGGAGACAGAGGTAGAGCAATGTGGAGCTGCTTTGTCCCACAGCACATGGTGCCTTGGAGAGATGCAGTGACAGCCCTCACCACCTCGTTACACAGCAGAAGGATTCCTGCATTCCCACAGTGCAGAAGCATCCAAACTCTACCGCTATTTGTGGTTTATTTGGCTCGTTAAGATTGATTTGAAATTATTTCCTGTGTATTCGTAAACCCAGCAAGTAGTTTCCCTTTAAAGTGCACCAGCTGTGACATTGGGCAGGTTCTGTAATTTCAAATGAGGCGCTAAGAGACTACTCCTTTCAACAGCTTTTTTTTTTTTTTTTTTTTT
>VYXF01006258.1:1085980-1104630 GCA_013397295.1 Polioptila caerulea | reverse complement strand
TTTTTTTTTTTTTTTTTTTTTTTTTTTTTTTTTTTTTTTTTAATGAGGGTGGGTACCTGTTGCAATGAATCAATTAAAACTCTTCTGACACACAAGTTGTGTGTTGCCAGACCCGTTTCACAGGTTTCTCAGGAGGGAGGATAACATGTGACAGCACACAGAGAAGCCAAGAGTACTGGAGAAGATCAGAAGCCTGCATGAGTGAGCTAGCTTTCCAAAATATTTTCTTAAAGTGCTATTCAAGGGACCACTGACCTCTGCAACAGACAGCACCATGGTGGAGCAAGAGATGCTGCTATCGTGTGCTTATCCTCAAGAAAAGTGTAAGTGACCAAATATGATTTTGTATAAGAAATGAAAACAGGACACTGGAGGAAGGAAATGAGAGAAATTATCTAGGTTGTATAATTGAAAAGACTAAGGGAGTAGAGGGGAAATGCTGAAAGAAGGAAATAAGGAAGCTATTAACTTTATATTGTAAGGCATGCAATTGAAATACGATTAGTGTACTTGCAAGCAAAAGAAAGGTGCTTGTATGTACAACTCTGATATAAAAGCTTCTTGAAGAAACTTGCTTTAATCTTCAACTTTCTGCTTGTATTTGCAAAGTGCTGTGGCGTGGAGCTGCTTTTGTGGCAGGGAACATGAGCAACAAGCTTTGATTTAGTTACTTAAGGAGCAGGCTGGAGTGCAAAGAAAGCATTTTCAAGAAACACATGGTGTGATTAAAACCAACAGTTTAGGCTTTTTTAACAATGCAATGCTTCTTTTTCCTAAGACATCAGCACACTTTCTGATATGTTATCCAAATGTCAGCTAAGATTAGGATACAGTGGGAATGTACTCAAATCCATCCCTCCTTCCTGAAAGCACGCTGTCACAGAAATTCCTTGTGAACAAGAAATGTTGTTTTTATTACCAGAAAATATAATACAGGCAACTAACCAAATAAAATCTGTATGTATTTGTTTTTAAATTGCCTGGGAATGTTTTAAAAGGTTAGTGAAATAACCAAGTCAGATTTCCAGCATGCTAAAGATGAGTATAACAGAAAGGTAGAAATGTAGCTGACTACAATAAAGTCGGGTAACTAAGTCTGGACTGGACATGTCTGAACAAAATATTAAGCAAATGTAGAAATGCAACTGGTATGTCCTGAAGCCACTTCAGTACACTGCCAGAACAAAATTAAAAAAAAAAAAAAACCAAACTTCTCCCTTTCAACTAAAGAAATGTTGCTTTTTGAATGGCCTAGCTTGCTTCATGAGGAGGTTATTTAAAATTTCCTCCAGATTGAAGGATTGTCTTTGTTCTGTTTGTAAAAATGACACTTTGTAGAGGGCTTTGTGTTCATTTATGGGAGCAGAATAGGACAGGGATGCAGTTTACCTGTGGAGAATTTTCACTTTTGTCTTGTTTTCTACTCCTTGCTTTGTATATGCAAAAATCAAGAGAGAGATAAAAATCATCCTTACCACAGTGTCCTGTTGAGCTGACTTAGAAGCTCATAACCAACTGACTGTAACAGAGCTTAAATGAAACCTGGAGTTAAAATATCTGCAGTATAAAAAAACCTCAACCAAACCATACTTTCCTTTCTGCTTTAATAGTGTCCTATTAAAGGTTTTTAAAAAGCAAGATGACAATACCTTATTTTTAGCTTTGCTATAACCACAGCAATATAAATAATTGTTTTTGATTCATGGACTGATTTTCTTTTCTTTCTGTTGTTCACTTAACGTTATATAGAAAACGGGAATTATAGTGCATTAAAATAATCCATTTGCCTTTTATGGAAGACATAAAAGGTCACTGGACCACTCAAATTGCTCAGTTTTGTGTGTGAAATTTAACTTCTTACTGTGTGTCATTGTATTTGCATGTGTATGAGAGAGAAAGAGATTTTTCAGTCTCAGTTTCGCTGTCAAATTCACAGAAATGTGACGCGCGGTATTGTAGGGGCCGAAAAAATTGCATAGAGAAACCAAATCAAGCCCAAAGGAACTAAATCCATAGGAGGAAGGAAGCCATGTAATACCTCAGGACAGGTGAGCTGGGTCCACTAATTACACCTTCTGGTGGCATGAATCAGCCGTGACCCCCCTGAAGCCAACAGAGTTACCCATGGGCTTAGGGAAGGCCATGTGGAAGACCAGCCTTGCTGCATTTACAGTATTAAGCTCTTGCCCAGAAAAGATAGGGTGTGTATCTGACATGTTAAAACAATAAACAGAGCACTGAATGGGTCCATTCTAGCTGTAAAGGATCAAATCATGCCTCAGTGGGTGATGCTTTTCAGCTCAAAACTAAGTGGTGTCTTTGATTGATCCAAAAGGTCAACCTGCTGTAGATTTAAGCTTATAAATAAAAGCCTAAATCATTTTAGAAATTCTTTCTGCTAAGCAAAATGAACATGATGCATCTTTGGAAGTCTGGACCGACTTGTTGGGAGCTGTTTGTTTGCTACCTGTTGCTATGTGAAGTCAACAAGAAACTCAAAACTTTTTACCTGAATCAAAGGTCTAGCTATCTGCGATGATGCATTTCCATGGGCCACCTTCTTAATACCCTTTCTCTCCCTAAAATTCTTGCAAGGAAAGACTAAGTTGTTTGTGGTTTGGGTTAGGTTGTTTTTGGGGGTTTTTTTGACCCCCAAGGCACACCAGGATGGTCACAACATTGAAAATTTAGCCTGTAGTTAGTTATGTGGCATGTTTTTCATAGAACCATGGTGGTCTAGTGCTGTAGTGCCATGTTATTCAGTCCACGGGTGAAAACTTTTCCTTCCCTTGAAGGGAATATGAGCTGGGGTTTTCTGTGGTCTGTAGCCTCATTTTACCAGGTATTTGGAGCAAATTTTGTTGAAGTCATTAGAAATTCTCTTGGCAGAGGCAGGCTTTCAAAGGAAAAAATAATAAATTCACCGCTGCACTGGATTTTACTCCTCTTAGAAGAAAAAAGTATATCAAATAGATGGTTGCCCCTAGGATGGGATGAACAGACTTCTAAAATACGTGACATAGTGCTAAGTATTCCAAAATAGTTGCTGCTATTTATTTCTAAATATATTTGCTTGCAAATATAAATTTCCAAGAAAAAATAACAGAAGCTATCTTTTCGCACTTCTCCCTTCGCTTCATTATTTATTTTAATAACGATTCCATACTTTTTCATGTATTTTGAACGTCTTATGTTAGGCTGCTTCTTTAGGTAATATTTATACATTCCCAAAGCCCAAATATAGATTTATTTTTTTTAACTCTAGAAGAACATATGACAAAAATACAGTGGTTTAAGCCTTTTTTAAGAAACCAAAATAACCAACCAATCAAACAAAAAACCAAACAGAAACTTATCAACAAACAAACAAAAAACCCTCAAAAAAAAACCCCAACACTTTTGTGCTTGTACTTTAATTTTCTGTCACACAGTTAATAACTACTTTTTTTTTTTTTTTTAATTATTGTAAAAGGAAGTAATCTTTCTGTTGGAACCAAACAAATATATTTCAATCAAAAATTGTGTTTGAAGTGAGTTGGGGTTTTTTTGTTCATCTGCTTGTTTTTGACCACTGTTTCTCAGCTGTGAAATGTCAAATACACCTTCAGGATGGCTCACTTAGATTTCAGATTTGAAAAAATGTTATAAAATTAATATGTTTCATTCTTGCTGTCTAAGAGCTACATTGTGATGTTTTGTGTGTGCTGATGAAAAGATGTGGGAAATATCTGTTCTCTCTCTGTCTTGAGAGGACAAAAATGTGATGGTTGCCTAGGAGTATTTTAAAAGTCTTTAGCTGAAAAAGTTTTCCCAGACACTTGCTCATTCTCAGTCTCATTCCTTAATTTTCTTTTTTTTATTTTCCAATTTAAATTTTTTGTTTGATCATGTCAGAATATATTCTTTTAAACTTTGACTTTTAAATTAATGGTCATCCTCAAAGCAGGGCAATTCCCTGTTAACAATATCAGGTGGTTTTTTTTAATAATTTCTCAAATTTGCCTGGAAAGACTTATTTTCTTTTGTTTTCTTTGAATTGTGGATGAGCATATTAAATCACGTCAGACTAAGAACTGGTCTCAGGTGGATCACAAGAAAAAGAGTCCTAGTTACCTCCTGATGAACCTTTTTAAAACCTAACAGGGAATCAATTTCTAGTCCAACACAGTCCCTGTATGTTCCAGTAAATGCTCATTTTGAATAAAAACGTCATGCACAGTTAAATTGCGTGTCTTGGAGAAATCCAAATACACTGCTCCAGTACAGTTACAGTTCTTGAGCAGAGCTGTCATACTGTCAAAACAAGAGATTTATTTAAGGAAATCTGTTTTCCAGGGAACTGTGCTGCCTGTCAGATTTTTTTGCTGATTTTTTGATATCTTGCCAAATTAACGCATCAATCAATCAGTATGTCAATCCAATCCATAGCTGTAGTCAGCTAATAGGAAATGAAGTCAGTATCACTCCTTAATTTCTGAAGATCAGGTATGTCCAAAGGAAGAAAAAATAAACTGGAACCAAGCCAAAGGTAATACATATGCTATTCACATTCTTCTTTGCTCAGAGCCACATTGAAAGATACTTCCATGTGAATTCTTGCGTTTTGAATTATCTTTGGAAGAAGGGCTTATGCAATGCAAGGGTGGAGCCCAGGCAGATATATAAGATGGACAAATGCGTCTGTCAAAGGTTACAGAGAAGCATATTTGGGAAAACAGTTTAAGTTATGCTCTTTCTGAGTAGAATGGCCACTAAAAATCTTCTCTGCATAAAGTTGGTATAACCACTGCTGACTACTCATTTTGCACAGATTGTCTTATTTGTCCCAGAAAAATGCCAGGCTTAGCTGGGAAAGGAGATGGAGCAAACACCCAAACCCTACAGGCTCTTCCAGGGGCCTGGCAGCTGCTTAAAGGCTGCTCAGGAACCCGGAGGATGCAGGGACTTTGCCCAGACGGCATCTTTGTGTTTAATGTTTTGCTGTTTGTGCTGCTGTGGTAACGCGGGTGGGAACGCTGGAGCTGGAGGCGTGCAGCTCCCCGTGCAGGAAGATGGGTCTGAGGGACAGTGGGCAGCTGGCCTAGGCTAGCTCTGCAAGAAAGGGAAACAATTCAGGGGGAAAACAGCAGAAAGAAGTTTAAAATGGACTCAGAATACTTCTGCAGTATCACTCAGCATACATGTCACACCCCAAAGGCATCACACACACATCTACAGCCCACTGTAGTCCTGGGTCCGGGATTGACTCTCTTGAGATTTTTTTCCTTCAATCACATCTGTGAGCTTTCTGTTGTACTGAATTCCCAAGGGCCACATAAAGCTGTTGGTGGTGAGGTATCTACTTTTATTCCTCACCATACATAGCGTAACCTTGCCTATGAAAAATCAAACAAAAGACCAAACCAAAAAAAAAAAAAAAAAACAAACCTCAAACCGATCCTGCTGTCATATTTTTGGCCTTGTTATGCTGTCAAGGTTGTAGTGACATAACTGAGAAGAAAATTTTGCATGGTGTTTCCTTCCAGAGGAATGGAGTTTGGAGCACTACAGTCTGCAGGAGACTTAATCCCTTACTGCTCATTTTAAAAGTAGTAAGATGTAAAATCCATACCAGATTTTCTGACCTGGGGCTTGACCCAGCTGAGACATTTAAGACTAAAATGCCGACAAAGCTAGTGGTGATTAAGTTAAAAAACTTATTTGCTTTTCAATTTACCAAGATCTCGAAGCTGTATGCCTGTGTGTATCCTGAGATGTCCCAGTCTTAGTGGACTTGAGTGAGGAATTCAAGTATCACTTTGTACATACCCCTAACTAAGCCTATTGCAGGGACAACTGGTCCCACAAGTGTACCCTAAACATACTCAGCTTTCACAGACCTATTTCTCACCTTACTGAGTGCAGTGATTCTTGCTTTTTGCTACCAAAATGAAAAATTCCTCTTCTTTGCCCAAGCACTTCGTAGTAGACTGAGTATTTCCTTCAGAGGACTTGGAGATTTTAATTCCCTATTTGAACAGAGAATGTTCAAATCTTTCCAGTCTCTTCAGATAAAGCCACACCAGCAGCAGAGAAGCTACTCTGCAACAGGCAGTCCCACTTCAACCGTGCTGCCAGCCTGGTGCTGGGTACTCATTCCAGGCAGAGCTGGACAGGCCTGAGTCTTAGTTTCCCTGCTGGAATTCTTTTTCTTGTCATTCACATCCAACAACCAGTGGTTAAAACACAGAAAACTAAGCACAGACAAGGGCCAGAGACCTGGATGCCCTCATGCCAGATGAGTGTCCTGAGCATGAGGAAACCTGACTCAGTTGCATAATATACTCTTTCTCTTTATGGACTAATGTTTCTTGAAATGGTTCCTGCACAGTTGCAGATGGAGGATGAGGAGCACATCCCTCCTGCCCACTCAGACTGACCTACTTTAGAGCTGCTAATGGCATAAGCTTGTTTGGGAGGAGGGTGGGCAGGAATAGCAGCCCCTTTCCCACACACACTGTGCAGCCAAAACAAAGAACCAAACTTGGGACATCCAAGTCTCATGTCACTGCTTTACCAGCAAGGTCTCCTATGATTGTGTGGCAACTGTGGCAAAGAGGGAACATTAAGAAGCATAAGGCCTGCACAATTCCTTGAAGGGAAGGAGAAAAAAAGAAAAAGGAAAATAAATAAAAGGAGCAAAAAAGCCAAATTTTGTATTTTGGAAGGGATCCAGTTTGCAGATCCCAACCAAATGCAAGTATCTCCCTGCAGGTCTGACTGGTGGGTTTTAAGGTTTCTGTCTCCACCCAGCCAGCTTTATTGACTAGGTCTATGCAGGTACACACTAAGCTGCTTGGGGTTGTTGTTGCAGGCTCTAACACTCTTTGTGCACTTTATAGATATATTGCTCAGGATTCAGACTCTGCTCAAAGGACTGAGATCTTAAATACGGGGTATTACACCAACTTAACGCTGAGTCACCAAAGCCCTTTATTGAATCTGGCCCCAGTGCATTTTTCAGGCTTATTTGCAGAGCAGCAGGTATTATTACTAGGAGTAACTGGGTTAATAACAGGGCCTTCTAGAGAGAAAGCAATTTGTAACACCTCTGATGCTTTGACTGAAACATGTTCATTATCCCCATTCCCAGTTATGTAATAGGGAGAACAATATCAAAAAAACACCTCCTTGCAGAAATCTCTGCAGTATCCACTGCCAGTGTATCCTATTTGCTCAGACATACATGGTTACAGTTGCCTGGAACATCCTCAGCAGAATGCCCCTTGAGTTTTGGTAGCTGGGCATGGGTTAGAAAAATAAACACAACAAACACACAAAACAAAACAAAAAAACAAACAATGAAACAAAAGAAAACACTAAAAAACCCCAAACAACAAAACAATCTCCCAAAAACCAAAAAAAAAAAAAAAAAACCCAAAAAAACCCCAAACAAAAAAAAAATCCCCCAAAAACCAAAAAAAAAAAAAAAAAACCCAAAAAAACCCCAAACAAAAAAAAAATCCCCCAAAAACCAAAAAAAAAAAAAAAAAACCCAAAAAAACCCCAAACAAAAAAAAAATCCCCCAAAAACCAAAAAAAAAAAAAAAAAATCAAACCCAGACAATAAAACATTTATCTTCACAGACACAGATGTGGTTTTCTGGCAAGTGGGTGAGAAAAAAGCATTCTCTTGAACCATGTTAGGGAGAAGGGTGAGTTTTTTCTTCTTCAATTTGAGAAAAAGATTTGAAAACTTTCGAAGTTGTCCTTAGCAGCTCTACATGCAACATATGGTCCTTCCTGAGCTTTTGACTGTTCCCAATATGGGACTCTGCCAAATGAAAGTTAAACAAAAGCTACCCTTACAAAAATATTTAGGAAGCCCTGTTTTAGAAGTGAGTGCACATGTTGGCTGTGACTCAGAGCACACCCACACACTGGGTAAATAGATTAGCATCTAAACCACTAGGCAAGTTCCAATTCTTGCTCAGGAGGTCAAAAAAGCCTGGGAAATGTCCATTGCTCCCTTTCTCCTCAGAACAATTATTTTTTTTCCAGATTACAAAGTCATTTTAGATGGCAATGAAACAGTGAAGTCAACTGATTTATTGTCACAAACAATTGTATTCCAAGTTGGGAACAAATTTTGTAATTTCTGGACAAAAGAATAAAGTAGAGATCAAAAAAAAAAAGGAAAAAAGAAAAGGAAAAAAACCCCATAACTAAAAGGCCCAACTCTCCAAAAGCCAAACCATTTCCTTTAGACTGGTTTCTTTTAACATTTGTTTTTGCTGCACAGAAACCGATGGGTTTCCTAAAATATTCACTAGGGAGGTACATATTAATTGAAGAGACATGAAAGGCAAAACTGTCCTTGATAATGTTTTGTCCAGAACTGGAAAAGGTCAAATCTGGTGTAGTTAGTTTTCTTTTGCTTTTCTTTTTTTTTTTTTGGTGTCATATTATGAGATCACAACAGCTCAAAATACCGAGACTGCCACCTGCATTTCACAGGCTTCCACATACGGTAGCTGGCCTGGTACCAAGACACCTGTGACTGAAATCCCTGCAGCTCCTTTGGTGTTGTTAGGAAGGCAATGGATGCCCACCTTCCCTGCCCTCCTTCCCACCCTTCTCCCACTGAGGAGACACAGGGATGAAGCTGGGGTACTGCTAATAGCACTAGGAACGTTTATTAGACCAGAAATTAAGTTGTCCTGAAGTCTGAGGTACCTCCTATCTAGGAGAGGAAAAAGGCTATCAGTAAAAATTTTCCATTGTGATGCATATTTTGTGGGTTGTGGCACAAAGGCTTTTAGTATAGCACAAGAAGTTGTGGGTTGTCCTGAAAACCAAGGTTTAGTCTTTTCTAGAAACCTCAGACATTCATGCAACCTAAAACATGAATATTTGTGAAATCAAAGTAAAGAAATTGAAACTCAATCTTCTATAGATGACAAAAATATGTAAACAAGAGAGAGGCAGAAGTAAAGTCAGAACTAAAAAGACCTTACAAGTTTCCAGCCATGGTATCATATCAAATCTGATTGAACAGGGAAGCTGGCTAGCTAGGTAATTCTTGTGACATCAGGCATTCTAAGATAGCTCCAGGCTTTTTGTCTGTGCTTCATTTTGTATTTTTTCTGTTGTGGCTGAGATAATGAGAAGGAGAATGATATATGGTGGGCATGAAGAGTGACAGCAGAGTCTTAGTGGTAAAAAACACTTTCTCCTTTTTCTTTTTAATGATAACGGAGAAAAAGCATCAGGAAGGCACAATGATGTTTCAGTAATATAGAAACAGCCTGGAGCTATATTCACCATTTCAGACTTGCCATGGAGGAAATACAACAGATCTACAAGATGTATGGTCATTATTAATATTTCAGCTGTACAGGTAAAGCAGAGATTAGTGAAATCTTTCTTAATAGTTAATCCCTTGCAAAACCAGAGGTGGAAATACTAACTCACCTTGATGGCTTGTGGTTTGGATTTCTTTTCCCTCAGAGTGGTTTTTCACTGAGTTGCCTGTTGTTCTCTGTGATTCAGAGACAAATGGCCTCATGATCCCCCTAGAGAATCCTTCCTCAACGTTAAAACCAACAGGAATGAGAAAGAGGAAAAATAAATGGCATTAACAAGATGGATTTTCTATTTTCATTCCTCCCACTAGAGCTGTGTGAGAGGTAGTCCAAGAGATTGGACAAACACATACAGAAGAGTCTAGAACTGGTATTCCATAAAATTCTTCTATGTTTGCAGTGCTATTTCAACAAGTTAGATCTTATTCCCTCTTGCAGAGTAACCATCATGTGTTCAACAGTGAGGATGCTCTTGCCAAAACATTTTTCTTATCAGGGTTATTCTTTTGCATGCTAAAATATCAAAGACTCTGTGTGATTAATCTTTTGAACTTTGCCTGCTAATAAACACAGAATTCTCTCTGACCTCAGAAATGTTTTCCGGTAACTCTTTTTCTTCAAGTCAAAGTTTTGAAATTTATCAGAACTATTTTGGACACTATTCTTGCTTGGATTTTTCTTCTTTATTGAAAAAAAGAAAACAACTACCTTTCATTAAGAATATTTTTCATTTTCATTCCATTTTATTTTACTTAAAGAGAGCATACCTTTTTCTCCCATCACAGTGCTGCAGGAAGGAGCTAGTCAACCATCCTACAAGCAGTTCATGCTCAGAGAAAGCAATACTGGGAAATTTTGGTAGGCTTCACTAGAGAGAAACTATCCAGGGGGAAGAGAAAAGCATATTGCTGAAGGAAGGTGCTGTTCTATCTGTGAGATCACCCCCAGGGGCATGGAGGGACCATCACTTCTCTGGAGCAGTGGAATTCCCCAGACGTGCAGTGTGACAGCTGCCATGGTCATGGCAGAAGACAGGCTGGCAGCACCTGTGTCCCTCTTGTTTTGTAACTATCTGAGATAACAGAAAGCTACTGACCATTAAATCTCTTTTAATAGCTAGCAGTCATGGTTTCTGTGACAGAAAAGCCTTAGGAAACTATGGTTCTGCTCTGCTTGTGGCATTTGTTTGTATGTGTTGGGAGAGCTCAGGCAAATAATTTGTCTTCCTTCCACATCTCACTATCATAGTCTGCTGTTTTTCTTTGCTGCTTCCACATTGTTTTTTTCTTGCTTTGCAATATCAGCTTCCCCTCACTGATGATCAGAGAGGGCTCTGCTCCTGGCCATGGGAGGAGAAGACTTTGGATGAGGACTGATGGACAGCTATGTAGATATCTTCCCTTCTCCCAGGGAGGCCAGAAGGGTGGAATCCTATACTAGGTTTGTGTGGTGAGCTTTAGGTCACTGGAGAAGGGGCTAGAGGCAGTGCCAGCTGGCTCCAAAATGGACCTGCTGCTGGCCAAGGCTGAGCCCAGCAGCAGCAGTGGCAAGACTTCTGGGATAACATATTTAAGAAGGGGGGGAAACTTACTGCACAAAACAACTGCAGCCAGAGAGAGGAGTGAGAACATGTGAGAGGAACAGCCCTGCAGACCCCAGATCAGTGGAGATGGAGGGGCAGGAGGTGCTCCAGGCACTGGAGCAGTGGTCCCTCTGCAGCCTGTGGTGCAGACCACGGTGAGGCAGCCGTGCCTCTGCAGTCCATGGAGGAGCACAGTGGAGCAGAGATCCACCTGAAGCACAAGGAGAAGCCCACACCAGAACAGGGGGATGCATCTGAAGGACCCCATGGGAAGCCCATGTTGGAGCAGGCTCCTGGCAGGATCTGTGGAGAGAGGAGTCTACATGGGAGCAGGGCTACTCTCAGGACTTGTGACCTGTGGGAGACCCACACTGGAGCAGCCTGTTCCTGAAGGACTATGTCCTGTGGGAGGGACTCAGTGGCTTTAATGAGCACTTGGTTTCTAGTCAGAGTCAGCCTTCCACAGATGACTTTTACTTCCAAAATTCTCCTGGTGGGGAAGAGTGCCAGGCCTTCCCATGGCCTGCGGACTCAGCTGAAGGCTGCAAGAGCTCAGTCGAAATCTATATGGAAATAGGGTCTTTGTTACCTGGTGAACCTCTGGTAACACTTTCCATCAGTCCCGCAGCTTTACTCAGACCATCTTGCTGGTGTGATTCCCTCCAACTCTCCCTGAAGGGGCCCACTGGTATTAAGGTATTTATGGCTAAAGTGCTCTGGCCAATGCAGGACAAAGATGAACAGGTTTCTCCTGAAGTGTCCTCTTGAGTGACCTTCTGTAGCTTGAGCTCACCTGCCCCACAGGACAGCGTGCAGTAGAGTGCTCCTTGGGAGCAAAGTGAGGCCACCATATCTGTTCCCTTGGTCAGACCAGACCTGAGGGGAAACTTGTGTGGAGCTGTCAAGTTGCTGTACCACAGGCATGTCAGGAAAAAGATTGAGAAGACGTACAGGCTCCTGGCAGCAGAGTGGACAATAGTTTACAGCTTCCAGAGGGACAAATAATTGAATACCACTGTCATTTGCTTTGCTTCTGTTGGGTTTTTTCCTGCTGTGTAAAGGCGTAGCAGCAGCAACTGCCAGACAGCAATCATCTATCCCAGCTCTAGCTGGGAATATATAACATATATGTGTAAAGGGAAATATTAATTTTCAGCTCTACAAAAGGAGAGAATTAGGTGTGGTGTCTTCAACAGAAAAGGCGTATTTTAATAATCTAAACTGTAATCCTATTAACATTGGAGTTAACGTGCCATTTTCTTAATTGTATTTGATACCATTGAGCTGCAAATGTTTGTGTTTATAACCATAACTTTTATTGCTATTGTGGTATTATTGCTTGAATTTTTAATGAGGTCAGTGAAACAGTATTCATCAGTTTCATTTCTCTGAAATATTTTATCAACCCTAAGATATTAACAAAAAATTATATAAAAGAAATATCTGAGACATGAAGCAGAGCATATTAGCAGTAATTGAGTTCATGCTTATCATCTATACAACCTCATAAATACATGAATGCATGTGGTTCTTTGTAGGCAAATATAATGACATTCCTGTGCTTTTCTTTAGTAGGCAATAATCTATCAGCTGACTCATTCTTCCAACTTGATTTTATATCCTCAGATAATCTAATATTGAAAACCTGGAAAGATGCACCAGACTGGTTACTGTGATGAGTAAGCAAACAGCATGCACCTCAGGCTGTCAGTGGAAAGGCAAGGCTGTATTTTAATCTCAGACTCACAATTTGGTGTTTGCATAACACATATTTTTTAAAGATTTCCATGAAACCATCTAACAGATAAAATCTTGCTTGGCCAAGGGAGGAAAACAGATCTGTGAGATGTTGTTTGAATCAAGTATGCCCCTATATCTGCTGAGAGCATGTCAGGACTGTACCAAAACTCCTGAAAATTCTTCCTGCTGCCCCCATAGCCATAGTTCTTTCCTAAACTGGGATGCAGGTGTTTAGAAAACATGAGTGTTGATTCCTAACAGAGTGATAAGGAAGAGAAAGAAGGCTAAAACCTGACAGCAGAGTGCATCTACTTGGCAAGTTCTGTGTGCTTGAAGACAGCTGTTAGATTGGACTTGATATACTAGATTCTTCCCTTCATATGGTAGCTTACTTCGCCCTGAAAGATGCTTGCATCCTTTTCTGCCCTTACTCGTCTGCATGAAATGAATCTGCTGTATTTTGTGCCAGAAAAAATGAGTTAAACAAAAATCTGATTCATGAAACTGGAATCTTGAGAGGAGAATGTTCCTGGCAAAAGGGACTCCTCTCCTCTCTAGTCTGGTTAGTACTGATGATTCTTCTGGAAAGGAATACTTAATAAATAACAAACTATAGAATAGAAAGATACATAAGTGTAGGAGATGTTACCATCACCCTCAGGGCACAGTGGCAGCACAGCCTGCCTATGTTAATTGAAACAGGGCAATTCCTAACCCTGCAGTCCATGTGACTCTGGGTACATGGAAAAATTGTCTTTATAAGGGCATGGCAAATTCCTTCCTTGCTTCTAGTGCCACTGGAAGATCTGTCTACTGTGTCCAAGATGGGTGTAGTGATTTTCCTGAATCTGAGCCACAAGACATCTGCTGGAAGAAAAAGGGAGGAGAAATTCTACGAGTAATTCATGGGGGCAGAGGATAACAGCTTCTGCAGGGCTCTGGGTTGTCTGCTGTGGGAGGGGACCAGGCGAGGCTGGCAGCTGGGGCCCAGCCCACCTCAGCAATTCCACTTTCAAAGCAGCCTGGGCTGTCTTCCTTCCTCGCCTCTCCAGGGTTTCATCCCCACACCAGCACACCTACTGCCCACCATGTGCTCTCCCCATCCCACAGTGGAGGTGCTCATGGCTGGAGACCCCTCTTATAATATTCCATATGTGGGCAGGCCAGCTCAAGGCTTGGGCTTTCTTCTGAGTCTCTGCAAAGGCAAGGTCAGGCCACTGGCTCTGTGCTATCTTTAGAAAAGCTTTGATAATGTCTAGTACCTCCAGAAATTGTCCTTGTGAGTTTCTTCGTTGTCTTAAACAAAATGCCCATAGGTGCCCTGGGTAGGTGTAGGACATGTTAAGGAATCATTATTTCTTTTGGTGTAATCTGCTGTCAGCCAAGGACTGTAAAATGTACAGTTTCACAGGTACTTTGATGTCATTATCTTAGCCAAAAAAAAACAAAGACTCCTGTTTGAAAAACAAACAACAGGCAGCTGTCTGTACAATGGCTACAAACTGGAAATTACTAGCAGCCTTCTAAAAGAAAGTCCATCATGTCTGAAAAGTACCTAAAAAAGAATGGTAAAGAGCAGATAAAGCAAACAGGACAGGTGAAAGATACTACTTTCATTTTCTGGTAGTATGCCAATTAGCAATTGCTGGATATTAGCAAGGTGAAAGGTGTGAATTACAATGACAAAGGAGTCATTAGGACAATTTTCAACAAATATCCTCAAACTTTGCCTTGTTTCTGATGTAATATAATCTCATTTTAGATCTATGTTTATGTTAAAAGGAGTGAATTAACCCTCTTGGTAATTGCAGACCAGTTTATCCTGCTTTTGCTTACTACGAGGGAATACTGTCACGGGGCAGTTGCTACAGAGCGCTCAGTACACCCTGGCTGTTTTTGTGGCCTTGCACAGGCAATCACACTGTCACCTGGCTCTGTACTGACAGCCCGATCCCTCTGATTAGTACACCCAAACCTGGGTAACAACTACTTACAGTGGAGTGTTTTGCTTTGAAAAGAAAACAGTGAGGTGGGAACCCACTGGGAGCTGCTCCAAAAAAAGTCTAGTTTCCTCTGTTAATTTTTCAAAGATTGTTTTTCCAATTTTGGGGGTTTTTTTTTGCTTTTTAAGTGGCTTTGGACTTTACACCATGCTTCTCCCAGGCTTGCAGTGCTACCTGGTTTTTTTTTTTAAACCCTACTTCCAGCCCTTCTCAAGTGTGATCTTCACTCATCCTCTTTCTTGGGCTGTGTGACCCCCTAGTGCAACCACTCCTGGTGGGATCCCAGTATTGCCATATCCTCCCTGCCTAGCTCAGGGCAAATCCCAGCTGCACTTGGAAGTTTAAGGACACTCCTATGGAAGATATATAAGGGATTAACTAATAACTTGTGAAGTGTTTCTTCAAAATATGATTGATTCTTCTATTCCTAGTCATAATACTTTATAAAAATGGATGAAATGGGTCCAGTGTTCTGCCTCTGAATACTTTCTTGAAAGCACACAGTTTTCTTTTCAACCTAGATCTCCATCACTGTCTGGGAGCAATGTTCTGTGTGATGGGGAGGCTTTTTCTTCTCTTTCACAGTCTGCCATTTTGCGCTTCAAACTTCTCCATGATTCTCACTGATCATTCAGCCTCAGTAGATTTCTAGATTCAATTACAGTAGTTTGGGCTCTTTTTCTTCTTTCCCTTTCCCTTTCCTTTTTTCCACTGTGATCAAATGTGGGAAGAAAACATCCTTTTAGACCATTCCTAGCTGAAGGCCACTCCTGTATATTTGTCTTCCCTACTGTTTCTTCAGAGCCTTGTCCTTGTCTCCATTTTGTTGTTTCTTTTTTCTTTAAAACTTTTGGATTTGCCTTATGCATTCAGCCAGAAGACCATCACACAGACAGCCTGAATTCCCCAGCACTGTTAATGAGCTGGTTTGTAAGTGGTGGGACCATAATGAGAAATTCTGGTGCAATTTCTCCCACATTTAATGAGGTTCATATTTGTTCTTATACCCCTAATTGTCTATTAGTGTTTCTTTTCCAACTTCACTCACAAACCAACTTTGCTGAAACTGTAAGAATTGTAGAACATTCTGACACACTTCATCAAAACTAGATTCAAAAACTTTTGGGGGTATGGGAAGAGAGAAGGATGACAGGCAAGCAGAGACACACTAAGAGAATGATAATGTAATCTTTATTTTCTTAGGACACCAGACCAAAGTGTATCACAGACAACTTTTTCGTTCTCCACAATATTCCAAAATAAAAATTTAGTGAATCTAAATAAAAGGTCACAATTTGAGTTTGCTTAATGAAAACATTTCAATGAATAAAAAAGTGTGGTTTTTTTACTCTTTTCATAACATCTGAAATCTCTCAACTAATTTCTATTCACTGGCCAAGATTCAAAAAAAGCACTTAAATGAAAAGCAGGGAAAATACAAATCTTTATCTTATGTAACGGGATCAACTCTGTTTTCTTATGATGATGATAAAGACCATAGTTCATCTGTATTTTCAATGAGAAACCATTCTGAGTGTTGCTCTTTCCAACCAATGGTTAGGATGGAAAGCTCCACAGCTTTCCCAACAGGGGATCGTACTACAGGTTGGGGAGTTTTCTCCTTCTTTCTTTCTATTTTTGGACTGATTAAAGCTGGTGAAAATGATACCTTTCCTTTTTATTGGGGAGAAAACATGTTCTAAGTGTTCCACAGTGGCAGAACAAAAAACCCAAAAAATAAAAACTCACCAAAAGAGCCCCAAACCCCCAAAAAACCCAAACAAACAAAAAAAACACCAAAACCAAACAAAAAAAAACCCGAACAAAAACCAACCCCCCAGGCCAACCAAATAAAAGGTTTGGAAACAGTTAAAATCTTTTGTTTAGGAGTAAAATTGAGTTTGGAAATTCTGTTTCCACTGCTGCCACACGGCTTTTAAGATCCAGTGAGAGGAGGGACCAACTGTGAGGTAAGTCTGGAAACCTCTGAATCAACAGGGATTTGAGGCTTTCCAGCTCCCTATTGCAGAGTCTACGGCTAAGATTCAGTGAAGATAAAACCTCAGCGTTAACAGCCCCTTGTTTCTGCAGCAGAAATCTTGGGGATTATTTTTCACTCCATGTGGCAAGGCCATGCAGGAATCTGACTGAAAAACCCACAAGTCATGACAAGCATTACAAGATGTGGGAGCACCAGACCCCACTGAGTTTCTTTTCAGGATGTCCTATCTTTAACAGCTACACTTTGGAGAACCATTTTAGTTCTCAGAAATGGAATCAGTAAAAATATTTTGTTGAAAAATCCCATGTCCCTGATTTCTGCTGCCTTTATTAGACAGATTCGTTCTGAGACAGAGGAGTTTGGGAACGAATAGGTTATAAATGTGGTGGACTTGGAGAGGGCAGAGGATTTACTACTTAGACATCTTGAGGTTGCACTATAATGGGTGCTGTCCTACCGGGTGCTATGACTACATCTTGTGTATTATACAGGTTTAGCCACATTTTTGTGAGCGATTATTAATGCTGAGTTGCAGCATACGCCTTTGGAAGCAGTACAGTCAACGCATACCTGCTTACAGGGAGAAACAAAAAAGCCTCAAATTTCCTCTTGGCTGGCTCCTTCCTCCTCCACCCAACTCGGTCCGTGCCATTCAAAAACAGAAGTTGACATCAAGTCATTTTCTATTGTTGGAAAAACAGTCATAAGAAAACCCACATCCCTTGTTGTGAAGGCATTGGAAGGTTGTGGAACAGGTAAATTTGAGGACTGCTGCTTTTTAGATTGTTTGCAAATGTGTCATCTCCATTTTTTGCCCTCACCTACTATTATTTTAGCAGTGGTAGCAGGAATGGGCACCTTAGCCACTTTCTAATCAAATTAACCGTGCCTCCTCCCACTCAGATGGAAGTCTGGTTGGATTTTCCAGCTTGGATTTATGCCCTATGGACATGAGTTCGGAGGTGCTTTACCCACTCTCACAGCTTTAGCTGGCTGGCTGCTGAGGTGTAAGTTCTGTGGCAGTTGTTGGTGATACTTTGGCATGGCTGCACAAGGATGGATTAGCTGCTGCATCAAAACACCCCGAGCTATTTTAACTCAGCTGAGATGATCAGACTTGTTATTAAACACAGAAATCAGAAGCAGAGAACAGGATAACTGAAATTGGCAGGTTAGCAAGGAGAACGTCTGAAGAATTTGGATTTGGCTTATTTCATTACCAGGTGAAGATACATGGGTTTTGAAATATCCACAGAATGGGCAGGTATCAAACTTGTTCTCTTCTGTGCAGAAACCTGGATGGTTCAGGTGCTCTGCTAGGATTTATGAGTACAGCTCCAGTTATTTCAGTGGTGATTTGATACTTCACAATAACTAAGGGGGTTTTGCCTAAGGTATGTTTCATCTCACAGTCTTAATTGTGCAGATAGAACAGATTATTTTTCAGGATTTTTTTATAATCTGAAGCCTAATTTTGGCTTTACTCTGGTATAACCAAGAAGAAAAAACAAATCAGGTTTTCTCTTTAAGATGCTTGTGTTTTAATAGCTTTATCTATTTCTGTACTAAAGTTGTGCTGATTTCCAGCTTCATTAATTAATTGGTGCCATGAGTGTTGTATTTGTAAAAGATTAATTTTCTAATATTCCCTTTGGAAATGACTCTTCCTAAACCACCAGGTACTTAAAACCACCTTCCTGTCTGAGATGGATTCACTTTGGGGAAAATCCCTGCATAATTAAAAATTATTTTTGGATTTTTTATTTATTCACAATTTTCTAATATGCTTGAAACTCATTAGTATGCAAGACTTCATTTATTAGAATATCCTTGAGCAGGAGCAATTGCAGTAAAATTCACTCATTAAAGAAAAATGAAATCCTTACAGTAATGGGCCTGCTGTTCACAGTGAAGAACTTCTTTACCTGATTTTAATTTGAGGCAGAAACCTGCAAAAGCAAAAAAAAAAAAAAAAAAAA
>VYXF01006258.1:1068363-1085873 GCA_013397295.1 Polioptila caerulea | reverse complement strand
CCACAAAACACAACCTCAAAGTGAAGGTTATTAACTTTCTTTTGTCCTTTCTTTCCTGGTGGCTTTGCCACTAGGTTTTATTTCCATGTATCATATAAGATGAAGCCACATAAAAAATCACTGTGTTCAATAAAGTTTTCATCCATAATTTTAGCTGTATATCCAATCTAAGCTGTGGCTTTACCTTTGGGACTATTGGTAATGTTGTGGTTGTCACTGAATCGGTGCTGGATTCATTATATAAATAAATACATCTATTTTTAAAAGGAAGAGTAGCTGTTCTTTTAAGGCTACCCTACTATTTCACATCAGTTCATCCTGTGGCTCAAGGCATACAGAAAAGGTAAAAGATGACGGTGTGTTCTGCTCCCTCTCTCCCCTCTTTTCCTAGAGAAATGCTGGAGTTTTCAGAGCTATCATGCCCAGGAGTGCTCTTCATACACCCTTTCCCACTTGTTACCTCCAGCAACAGGGCCCAGGCAGGTGCAGAGCAGGAGGAAGAAACTACAGGCTTCCTTGCTAGTTGGACCTGCAAAGGTTTATACCTTTAGAAATGCTTTTTTTTTTTTCTTCCAGGACAGGATCTAGTACCGCAGTAAATGCCAGTTTCCTCCTGCTTGCACCATCAGTTTGTATATTCCTGTTGTCTTAGGGATGAAAAAGCCACAGAGTTACAACATCTTTGTACAGCACCTAAATCTTCATTCTCCTCCAAAGAGACTCTTCAAATTCACGCAGATTACTGCTTAGCAACAAGTGTAAATCTTCAGGAGACCCACCCAAGCCTAAAGTGAATGTGTCCCTAATACACAGGATTGGGCAAGTCCACACCAAGCCAGAGCTTCCAATCAGCACCAGGAGTGCCCATAAGCCTGTGTGTGAAGTAGCAGCCCAGCACTCAGTGATGCTGAGACAACCTTCCCTAGTGTGAGTACTTCCAGTGGACAGGTTACAGATTAGCCAGGCAGAGAGGCATTTCTCCAGTGACCAGCCTTTCCCAGGGTGATATTTCACAGCATCTCAGAATAGGTCAGGTTGGGAGGGACCACAGCCGGTCGTCTGGTCCAGTCTCTGTGCTCAAGCACATTGCACAGAATTGCATGAACATAGTTTGTGAATACTCCAGCGAGGGAGACTCCCCACCCTCTCTGGGCAACCTGTTCCAGTGCTCAGTCACACACACAGTAAAGTTCTTCCTCATATTCAGGTGGAACTTCCTGAGTGCCAGCTTTTGCCCATTGTCTCTTGTCTTATTGCTCAGCACTGATGAGAAGAGGCTGGATCCATCTGCTTCAGATACTTACAGATATTAATTGCCTCCAGTTTTTGTTTTTCTTAAGGTCATGTAGGAATCCAGCTGAGCAACTGCACACTGTGAACATTTCTTTACCAATACAAATATCAGCAGATTCCTGAAAGTTGTGCATGAAAATTACAATTATAAATGAAATCCTACCTTGATTAATTTTGAAGGTTGAACTTCCACAGAAGTAGTTTTGGAAATTGTTATCACAAGGTGCTGGCAAAGTGCTGGACATTTTGCTCATTGCTATGATTGAAAGATATTTAGCACCATAACAAACTAGGAAAAGTTAAAGCCCTTGAAGTGAAGTTGCACCTACTCTCATGAAGCCATATATTAGGGTAAGGAGAGAAAAAGTCCTGGCTTTTGAACCTGAAACATAATCAGAGAGCATTACAGCTTTATGAGTTTGGGGGATCCAGTGTGTGATGTTGTTGTGGATTTCCCTTTCAGCTAAGCACAAAAACATTGAGGCTCAGGAAAGCTCTAAGAGAAAAGAAGAGGTAAAGGACAGAATGTTGTGATGGTATCTTCCTTCAAGCATGCAGTCCCTAAAAAGACATTTACACTCCTGTTCCTTTCTGAACTTAATAGCCTCTGCTATTGGAGCTTGACTCTGGCAAGATTTATTTATCCCGAGAAGCATTACACATTCAGCTCTTACTGTAGGTCTGTTTTGGATAGAGTCACCATTAGTATTTCAGCTTTACAAACAGCTGTATGCACGTGATGAAATATATACGAGTGTATTGTTCTGCATGTGTGCAGGGCAGCTCACTGCCCAGCCACCAGTCCCAAGGCCAGTGGGAAGGCAGGGATCACCATGGGGGCACAGCCATCACAGCAGAGCTTGGCATTGGATTTCAGCACGGCTGTGGCCAACAAGGGTCCCAACCAGCTGGTTGGTAGCCATAACTGGGAGCAGAGGAAGGTTGCTCAGTTTTATCTCTGGAGATCATGGCTGTTCATGTACTGGCACTCACTTCCCAGTACTAGGCTGTCTGCAGCATGACTCTCCAAATGACACTGCAGCCCTGGGCAGCCAGGGCTGGCTGCAGCCATGCAGGTCACTCAGAGCTCAGCTACAGCAGCGGTGGCAATACACACAGTGTGGCCAACCCAGCCAGCACACCTCGGCACCTCGCTGGGTCTGCAGGCACAGTGAGAGCAGGCAGAGCTGTATCACCCCTACCATGGGCAGTGCTTGCTACAGCCAGGGAAGGCAAAGGGTAAACCCAGACCCAGATCTATTTTGTTGCTGTTGGAAACAGCTACGATGCAACTTTTACTGTAAAACAACAGTGGTAACTGTATGAGCTGGTCAAAACTGAAGTTAGAGTTTGCTTTCCCTCTCCTTCTCTGGTATCAGATTGGAATAATACACTTTCTGCCTGTGATAATGTTTCCTATGTTATTTTTTCCATATAATAATGCACTAACATTCATTAATTTTCTCTAAAAAATGGAATATTTGCTTCCTTCCTGCATTTGGCATTAGTTAATGAAGTGCTAGCAAATGTTAACTGAATTCTCAAAGATCTGTTCTTTCATTTTCCTAATTAAGATTTAATGCAGCCAAATGCATGTGGGGAAAATCTTATTCCTGTGTCGGAAACAAATGGAAGATTCAGCATCAAATAAAGTTAATTTCAAAACTGTTAGTTGCTAAAAATAGGAGCAATTACTGTTAACTCAAAATAAACTGCAAGAGCATAAAATTGATCTTGAGCCTAAAATTTAGAAGTCAGTGGGGGAGAAACCTTCAAACTGCTGATTAAATCATGTCTAAAACCCATATTAAACTAATGCAATACACTTCAGTTGAAAATTTTTCCATATATTTACTATGTTCCCTTTCATTATCTTAGGGAACCGTGAAAATAAAACTAGAAAATATCAATAAATGTCATAAGAATTTGATCAAGCCTGTTGACACGCTATGCTTCATTAAATATCACAAAAAATTGATTTTACTCGGCTGTAATGATTTTATTGCTCAGTGATGAAGAAGGACTACTTCTTTATCCAGTGTCAGGGAGCTGTGAAAGAAAACGTGGGGTGTAGTCTTCCTCATTTTGCTGTAGTTAGACCTGTGTCGTCCCTTTGCACTTTTAACAATGTCAGGAAGAAGTTTCCTCTTACCTTCAGTGAAGAAATGGATTGGACCCTAAAGCCCCAGTCCAGCAAGTCCTTATGCACACTGACAGCTTCACCAAGGAGCCAAATGGTTATCACAGTAGGAAATGCCAAGGAGAGGTCCAAGGACTGAGTTAGTAGTCGGGGAAAGCTAAGAATCTAGCTCATGGCTAGAAAAATTATAGCCATGGACACTGGCTATAAGCATGTAGGACAGGTCCAGACTTCTCCAAAAGTAGTCACAAGCAGCTATAACTTGCAGGTCTTAAAGTTTCTGCTCTCAGCTTATACAGGAACTGATTGTTTGTTTGTTTGTTGTTTGTTTGTTTGTTTTAAAAATATGCTTCATTTGGATCTGGGATTCGAACCCCCTCAGGATTGCAGGGGAGGTAAATCCTCAGACCTACCAGCAAAGTAGACAGAAGGACAGCTGGACCCACAATTTCAGTGCGTGCAGTGCTGTGTGGCACTGTCCAAACACAGGTGGCCTATATGTCACTATGAGCTGCTCTTTTTTCCTTAGACTCTGCATGTGTACAAAGAGAAGTGAGATAGAGACAGGATTATTGTGTGTATAACTTCCTGTTATGACCATATGTTTCCAAAAATATTGCTATCTTGGTGGAATTCCTGAGAGTGGAGAGAATAAACATCACACGAGGTGACCCAGAACAGGTATCTGAGCTACAGTACTGAATAATTTAGACAAGATTACCATTGTAGCTAGAAAATTAAAATTAAGACTTTACAGCTTTCTGGAGAATTCTACCAAATTCAACCTGCACAAAGGTACTGCCTGTGACAGAAACTATAGTAGCATTGCTCATGTCCAAAGGGAGGTGAAATCCTCTTTGTGATAAGCTTGTGTGTGCAGTTATGGGTGTATCTGTAATTACAGGCAATGAGAATCACCATGGCTTACTCAATCTCACACCTCCTCCCAACATGACAGACACCAACAGGAACATGCCACATGATGGAGTGGTCACACTCTTACTCTTCCTCTTTCTTTCAGAGCTATTGGCTCCCCTCTCTGATGTTAACTCATCTCCTATGTTCAGTCTCAGTTTTGAGCTCTGCTGGCTGCTGAACAGCCAAGGACCTCCAGCAGCCAACACCTCTTTCAAGCCCTCATCTTAATTTTCATTTCTTCCTCTCTGCAGAGAATCTAATTTGATCTACATTGTAAGGCTCAAACACGTATAAAAGTGTATCATCATAACAAAGATAAGTAGCAAAACAGAAACAGAGTTTTTGGGATCATCCTTGGGAAATGGCAAGCTGCTTTCTGAAAAAAAAAAAAAAAAAAAAAAAAAAAAAAAAAAAAAAAATTTTAAAAAAAAGTCACAGAACCTTCTCCCTGAAATATAAAAAGCTCCCCAAATGAAGAAATTCTCTGTGGCTGTGTTGTTACTTTACTTGCGTTCTTAAATACGGGATTTCTCTTTAAGGCTTCTGGCCAGGTTTTGACATTGAATTTCGGGATNAAGTTTTTCTAAAAAAAAAAAAAAAAAAAAAAAAAAAAAAAAAAGGCAAAACTTTTGAAAATGACATTGAAAAAGAACTGTGCAGTGGAAGAGTTGCAATATACATCAGAAATTATTTGAGAGAGGAAAATTGGAGTTAAAAAATGAGATCCTTAGATAGGGGATTTGTATTTTGTGTTTAACTATTTTGGCTATTACTGCACATGATTTCAGTGTCAACACACCAGATACCACAGGAGCATCAGCAAGAACAAACTCAGCTCAGTTTACGAGGGCTAATACTGCTGGGAATTCCACTGTTTTCTTTACAGCTAATGTCGCATAGTTTAAAACAAAACAAAAAATCCCCAAATCAAACCCCCTTCATTTCCAGAAGTCGTAAATTGTTATTACCATGCTGCAACCTAGTGTAAACAGGTTCCTGGCCCATGACTAAGGCTGGTCGGCTGCCTGCAATGCAAACAGCAGCGTGAATCTCTTCCAAAGGCGCTGTTGGATGCAGAAAAGGCTCCGCTTGCTTAGAGTTTCCAGACTTCCAGTTTACAGTTTCTTGCCTGAGTGAAAGCTTCAAGTCTGGGGCATTTCTACCGAGAGCTCGAGTGCAGCAAATCTGGAGCTTTATAAAATCTGCTTTGCCCAGGAGAGAGATTACCGGGGACACCCAGGTGCGGGTTCAGGTAAAGGGCACACCTCCAGCAAACAAGCGATGCGTCTCCCCTCAGGTGCACGCCTGTGTAAGTACCACCCAGGGTGAACAGAGCAGCACGGGCAGGAATGGCATTTTTGGCTGCAGCATTCCCGCAGCAATGGCATTTTTCCTCTGTGTCCCCGGCGCCCCGGCCCGGCCCGCTCCCGGCCGCGGGCACCAGAGGGCGGCACAGGACCTGTGCAGGAGCGCATCAGCATCTTCCTCCGACAGAACGGGGGGAAACAGCCTCCCAGCTATGCTGGTGAATCAGTTCTTTTCAGTTTAAAAGCTAATTTAATGTTTATATAATTCTCTCCTCCCTTTTTATAGGGGGAAAAAAAGCAAAAAAAAATCCTGCAGCAGCATTTCCGTAACCTTAAGAACTCTCAGAAGTGCTAGGACTCTGAGAGGGCTCTTTTTGTTTTTTTTGGGTTTTTTGTTTTGTGGCGTTTTTTTCCCCCAACTCTTTCTGAGAATGATCATTTTGTTTGTGACTTTCTTTAAGTAACTTGAGGCCACTTTCACAGGCTTTGCTCCTGTGGTCTGACTAATCTCAGCTCTCTGATCTGTGAAGGCTTTTATTGGCTGTGGATAGTCAGAGTATTTGGTGTTGTAGACATACATTCTTTTGAAAGCAGTTTAAGTGTGTAGGGTTTATGTGAATTACACTTCCTGCAGGTTTGTCACCAGAGTTGCTCCTGACTCATCCATGAGTTACCCACCTGCACAGCAGCACTCCTCTCCCACAGCCAGTATGTTCATGCACAAAATTACTCACAGATACCTGTCCACTGTTGTTCACACCCTCTCTTCAGTTCAAGTGTTGACTTTATTCAACAGACATTTCCTTTTGCATCCAAAGTCAGATTGTGCTGTTCTTTACTTGTAGTGCTAGAAAGTGAGCAGGGCTGAGCAGGAGCTTTATGCTGTTCTTTTCACTGCCAAGCACTGCAAATGACCTACTAAAATCCCCAAAATGCAGGCAGAAATGGAAGCAATGTATTTTCTGTTTAGAACGGTGCAACAAACATTGCTGGTATACACTGCAGCGATTCTATGACCAAGCACAGCATGCTTGGTCTATTAGTTCATATAATGAAATTTTACTTCTTTCTACAAAGTCTGGTTTCTTGAGTTTTATGCTTCAGAATCCGACAGAAACCTGTAAACTTTGTGGCTACCTTGGACAGTGTATCCATTTGACTGGATGTCACTGGAAGTAGGGACTGAGCTCTGCTGTCTCCTCTGTGCCTCAAGTATCCAGACCATTATCTTTTAGCATGGACAATTGCTATCAATACTAGTTGTCAATTTAAATAAAATTCCATGATTCCATCATAACAAAGGCATTTTTGGCCTCCAAGAAAGCAGTTTACACTGACTTATCATTATGGCCTGCTAGCCAAGTATAGCTTTATTCTTTACCCTTCAGTTAAGGTACTGAGAAGGCAAGTAAGAAAGACAGGGAAAACATGGACTGATAGAAACCTAGAAAGACAAGGTTGGCAGAAATCCACAGTATTTTTGGCTGTTAAATACTAGTGGTTTTCCTGGCTCAAACTTTTTCAAAACCACTCAGGACATCATGGGATTTGTTTCATTTTGGTTTTTTTCTTAAATCTTCATGTGTTTGTGGTGTCATCATAGGAAATGCTACACTAGAGTTTCCTAATTCTTTTTTCTAATTGACACACATTTCTGGTAATTTCCATCAGTTTTCCAGGGTACTGAAAACATAGGCAGCAGTTTTCTGAAGAAGAGTATTTTCTGGAAGGTTATCGCCAAAAAAAACCCCAAAAAACCAAAAACAAAGAAAAAAAGAATACTTCTTTTTCTTTCACCATTGAACTGAATGTAAATTGAACTAGGAGACCACACCTAGATTGTCATCAAATTAATTAATGCAGCAAGAAAAGAAATTGGTGCTTATAGGCTGTGCCTCAATACAATTCTGCCATTATGCAGAAACTGTATCTTGAATTTTAAATGTTACCAACTTCTATTAAGATGATAGAGTTTATATTGGAAATATAAAATAAAATCACAATTTCTCTAGGGCAAAGGAGAAGAGCTGGTGGGAAGAAAGCTTTATGTTTGGGAGCAGGGGACTAGCCCTCTAAAGCATCATTTCTTAAATTAGACTTGCAATATGGATCTCTTTAGTAGGCCCAAGGAATTAGGACAAATGAGTTTCATATAGTTTTACTTCAATTTCTTCATATTACTGAGAGGTCTTCAAACTGGGGCAGAGTCAGATAAAATATCTCTCTCCTCTGAGATGGCTAATAATAGTGGTTTAAGGGATTTGTTTCTCAACCTCACTCCCAGTGACCAGAAAATGCATTCTTTAAATATAATCTATTTGCTCATTCTCAGCTAAATGTATGACTGTACTAAAAGTATTTTCCTCCCTTCTACATGCTCAAAAACCCCCATGTTGCAGTTTCAGAATGGAAAGGTTTTTTTGGTTGATCATGCCATCCTATACTAATTATAAGGTCATCTCCTTTCAGCAAAAAATACCCCTAGAATTACATCTGAAACCCCACTCATCTATGGCCCAAATTGTCTTTTTCCTTTCAAGCTATTTATTTCTCGAGCCAATTCCTCATGTTGCATTTCTGCAAATGATAAAATAAATTAAAAATGCAGTGTGTGGGCAGGTATGGTCCTTCACCTGCATTTTAAAGTGGACTAAATCACAAATCTGTCTTCTGTGCAAAGGAAGATTTTTTTGCATTACCAGAAAACAGCACTGTTGAGTGTTTTGAAAAGTAATTTGTGCCATTATGAAACAGAAAGGCCTGTTTTCTCAAGCAGTCAGCATCATAGAAATTTTTGCTATGACTCAGCTTTACCAAGTCATTTGAGTTCATGCTCAATTTATTTTGTTGCATTAATCCCTTTCAAGTTGTCCTCAGAAGTGACTGACAGGCCATGCTTTCCAGTGATTAGATCCCTGGTGTCACTTTCTAAGTCCAAACTCTCATTTCATCCCTGAAATACAAACTGCAGGAGTGTCTTTGAGATATTGAACAAACATGTCCCAGAGAAAACTTCTTAAACAATTGCGCTGACAAGTGATTTTTATTTCCTGCATTTCATTTCTCTCCTGTGATATGTAGTGTTACACAGCAGTTCTGTCCGATACAAAAAAAAAAAAAAAAAAAAAAAAAAAAATTTATTATACCAAATGCTCTTTTCACTGGAAATATAAAGGCAATAAAATGATGGTTCCTTAATGAATTTTTTTAACTAGCCCTTAAGCTTACAAGCACTTAGAATTAGGTTTTAACTTCACACACATGAACAGTCCTCTTCAGTTTCCATGGGACTCTTTATGGGCACAGAATAAAGCACCTGGGTGTGTGCAGTTTAGAGTCCCTAAGTAAATAATGTGATTTTTTAATATGCATTTCAATACAAAGATATTATTTTTGTCACCGAGGGGCTTCTTATTCCCACTCTCTATTAGAATAGAAATAAATAAGATTTAAAAGAGGTCAAAACAGTTATTGATTTTTGATATAAACCAAGGCTTGCCTGGCTGAAAATTTTAATGACAGTCAATCTTCATATTTTATACTCTCGGCAAAATATTATTTTTAGCATGAAACATTATATTGAAACAAGTTCCCTTTGTTGCACAAAGTACACAAAAGATATTTCAAGAGTGTCTACCTTCATATGAATATAGCATAAATTTTGCTCCAGTGTTATACAGATTACCGCTGCCAATTTATTCAAATAATTCTTTAACAAAACTTACCAAGCTCCTTATAATAAGTCCATCAAAAAATTAGAGCTATTTTATTTTACTTAAGACTTTTTTTAGGTCTTAACTATAAAAAGTAAATAACTAGTTCTGAACATTTGCATGCTTTTGATGTGAAAAATCTGTGCTGGTTCCATTAATATTTAGGCACTTGGTACTAAAGGTATCAACGAAAACTTTGCATGAAGTTTGGTATTGCAAAGTTCTACAATTGGCAATAGCATTCTACAGTTGGTATCCCACAGAATAGTTTACATACTAAATATTCCTATTATGGCATGGACTACAAATCTTATTTAATTCTATACTAAGTTATGAACATTATGAAAGTGAGTTATTTGAAACCGCATGCCTTTAAAAATACTAGATTTTAATGAGTATATGTCTAAACACATAACACCCACATCTTCCACGGTGGTGATTATCTCTGTGTGTGGAACAGACACTAAGATATTTAACTGCAAGGGGTACCTGGATAGACCTGTGAAACCCCTAAGAGTCATGCACAGGTTACAGACGAAAGGATGCATTGCCCTCTCTGCCACAAAACTCCCAAGACTCCCAGACAAATGTGACTTGCAGGAAATGCCAATGCTGTTGTCAGGACTCATCACATAAATAAGCATGGGGAGATCACAAGCTCTTCAGCATTTGCTTCAGGCCTGTCTATCTCTTCTGTTTCTTTGAGCTGCACTTCCTGAATTTCACAATAGATGGGGGAAAAGATTTTTATGGATTTATGGTCTATAACCCTAATGCTGGTTGTCATCACAGTTGCCAAGGTTGAATTTATTGACCATGCTAACTCAAAGAAGCTCTTGCATGTAACAGTTGTCTTGATATTGACAGGAAGAAATCAGCCAAACCTGCATCCTCTCACATATAATATTGTTATATTTCCATTCTACTTTTATCTACTTCTTTATCTTGTACCTTCTACCTTTACATATATGTTTTCAAGGTGAGGTTATATACACACCATATAATCTGAATAGCAGACAAGTTAAATTCTGGTAGAGTTAAAATATTCCCTCTTAATAACTTCTTTGGCGTCATCATAATCAATGTAAACTGTTCCCACACATGACTACCAGAGAGCTTATAAACAGCTTGTGCTAAACCAGGGATTGAAGGGCAGCTTAAATTCTGAGCTCTATTTCTCTGACACAATGAGCTTGGGCAATGCTGCACAGCAGTCACCCACCAAGGGGCAAAACCTCTGCTCTCATCCTGTGTTCACTTACTAAGAGTAAGCCAATTCATTCAAGCTGTAGTAAGGAGAAAAGCTGGCTGGACTGGGTTCCTAATAGCTTTTAAATACCAGATGCTCTCTGTGATTTCATATCAATAAATGATGCCAAAATTTGCAGGGAAAGAAAGCTGCAGTTTTTTTTATTTTTTCTGAGAGAAATAAATCATTTTTTTAAGTTTATCTCGACAGACGTTTGCAGCAGAGTGGCAATGAAGTTCATTCTTCTTACCTCTAGAAATATGCATATGTGATGCAGGAGAGGGGAAACGGGGAAAAAATAGGTTACCTTTTTATCATTATTTTGAAGTTTCCTTTCACTTTTTCAAATATGCAAAGAAAATCTCTTGAAGTTGTGTGAGATATTTTTGCATATAAGCGCTCAGAAGCTTCTTGTAGCAGTATATGGTCCCTTAAACCCACAAACCTTTTAGCAGTCTATCTGAATTACTTTTTCACTTCATGAAAATTGTGACTGAAATTAGAAATGACCTTCAGAGACAGAATTACAAATGATAGGAAGAACATTTGCAATATAGTCTCTGGGTTTGTATTTCCAAAGGACCTTGTAAAATTCTTCACTTCCTTGCCTGTGCTGTTTTGGAGGCCAGCAAAACAGAGGTCATTATGTTTGTTTTACCTCTCTAATGACTGTACTTTGCCAGACATGTGTCTGTAAGATACATCACAGTTCTTTAAAAACAAATTGTGTCATGTAGTAAAAAAAAAATAGTTTAAAAGCATTGTGTCAAAGGCTATTTCTGCTCCCAGCTGTTAAAATCCTAGCACGACTTTGCTATTTTCTTTGCCTTTAGAAAGCTGCTGATCTTATATTAGCAAGTGAGCCTAACTTTACAATTGGAACAAATGATGAAATACAGTGAAATCAATAGTAACAGTGTTAAAATAAATATTGTGCAGAAAAATAAATGTTACTATTTATGAATCAGGAAAGGTCACAGGCTATAGAAAATAATGAGCGCATTTATTTGAACTACTGTATCAGAGTCAAACTGAAAGCCCTCTGATCTGAGTCACTCCCTTGCAAATGCTTCTCTCTTATGTTGCTTACAATGGCAACAACTTGTATATCCTTTGCCTTTGTTGTCACTGAGGCATAGCTATAGGACCCCATCATATAGCCCTCACTCCCCTTATTAAAGGAGTGCAATCTTGTTTGATGATGAAACCATTGCAGCAGGGAACTATATTTAAAACTCAGTGACTCATTCATCTTATGCCCTTTTTTGGAGTCATTAGTGGGTCATATAACTGTATATATTTCATTCCAATTTCCATTTATATTCCCTACCTATAATTGTAGCTATTTTGCTCCAAATAATTCTCTGACCAGAATAGCAGCTTCTAACCCACTGCCACCTCTCCTTCCCCTCCCCATCCCCAACCCCACTTTATTTTGTGGTCTGCTCTTTGACAATTTTTTAACGGAGTCTAACCTGAAATTTCCAGATAGCAACATACCAGTTTATAGTAGTGTTTGTTGTATGCTACTTGAAGCTATGAACTCATAAAGAAAGGTTTGGAGGAGAAGCATCAGTAATCACTTGCATAAAGGTCAAATATCCTACTCTTATCAGCTTAATTTGTTTATTTCCATACTTATAATAGTCTTTCAGCAACTAGAAAATTTCCAAAATTCTTTTGCTTTGCCATTTCCATCCAGTAAAGAAGTTACTATCTTTTTTCTTTTCCTTTTGGAATAGATATGAAAACTTAAGGTTTGTTTCAATAACAAACACATCAGTTTATACAGAATCTTATCATGCCAAAACATCTTTATGGACAAGCATCAGCAATGAGATCAGCTCTGCTTTGAAAACAGCTTTTGTTAGCTATCAGGCTTCACAGAGATATCGTGCTGCCAGAGGAAATGTTGGTGATTATGGTGATTATGTCATACTGTAATTCAAGAATTATAAAACTTGCACATGGAGTGGAAGGCAGGAAAGGAAGAACATGTGATGGTGCTATATATTTGTTTATTTATAGGGATGATAGTCAACCAAGAGCACACAAACTCTTCACATCAGCAAACTAGCTCCACACAGGATCCACATGCATCTGAGCAAAACCTGTAGATCCCAGTGGAACTAGGTGCCTAGTGGCATCCGAGATCCTTATTTTGTTCCTACCTTCCCTAATAAAATGTCAAAACATCTATATGTGACCCTTTAAAAATCAGCATGTCCTCCTCCAACATCCTGAGAATTTCAGAGCCGTTAGATGCCACTCTTACCACATGTCTAATCTAGAAATGCTGGTGTTCATTTTTTGCCAGAAAAGTAGGAGATAATCATTAGACTTCTTTCTCTAAATAAAGCAATTCTAAAGGTTGCTTAGGCACCTGGTCACTCTGGGGAAAACATGTCTCACTCTGCTTGAAATAATTAGAAATGAGAACACTAGACTCCACTTGCTGGGATCTGGATGATAAATTTTGTTCCTATTTACTCTGGACAGGAATGAGTCAATCTGAGTGCCTAAAGTAGCATCTCAGAGCCTGTTTTCCTATTTCTGCCTTGCAAGGACATCAGCTTCACTGCACATTCCATCCTGAGGTGATTCAGGGAGAAGAAAACTAAACACCATCGTCTGGATAGCTTTGTGCTACCTCAAAGCCTAACTTTTGAGAAATCATGTTGAACTTAAAAAACAAAGAGGAAGAAAATCAGGAGATTATATTTCTTCTCAAAAAGTGGCAAACAAATCACTCTTTTCAGAGCATCAGATCATTTCTCGTGAGAGTTAGTTAGTTTATAAGTATGAACAGCATGAAAAGTCAGGTGCAACCTGAGTATTTAGAAAGTTTAAAGTGGGATTTGGACTAAATCTAAAACTCCTGCATTACAACCCTTAATGTTTACCAGACAACACACTACAGACCTCAGGGTTACTCCTGAGATTGGCAATGCAATCCAGAGTACTAATTCTGCCCACACTCACATTTGCAGTAACAGGGCTGTAAAACCACAACTTGGAGAACACCTGGTCCTGATAAGAATCCAGAAACAAGGGACATAAATCCTACCTGCATGCAAGAGCACACTTGTGGAAACAGATCCTGAGTGAACAGAGGTGCCCCTCTGGAGCATCTGCTGGAGAGATGTGAGATTTAACAGGTACCTGTGTAGGGAGCACTTCCAACCACTGACATCAGCATGTCTCTGCTGAACCAGTGACCAAGCACTCCTCATTCAGTGTGTTGGCAGTTCTCCAACACAACATGAACTGGAAAACTTTCCCTACATACTCTGTTGAAGCAGCCCAAGGGTTGAATGTACAATTTTACTCCTGAGCCAGGCGTCTGTACACTCAGTGCTACAGCATTCAGCTTTTAAGTTCTTTGATACACTCTGCTTTTTTGTGCCTGTCACACCACCAGACATAGTGTCTACAAAATAGCACCAGACGTATCTGAAACATGTTTAGTGGGCTCATATGAAGATAATCTCTCCAGATGCTTTATATCCTAAATACCTGGAGCAAAAGTTACTCATAGTTACTGAAAGTTACCAAAAGTTCATAGTTAAATTTAGAACTTCTTCTCATCCCTCCAAAAAAGGAACTCATTAGTATTTTCACTGTATAGGTTTTTAAAACATCAACCTGCAAAATCAATTAGTCTAGTCAAGCTTTTGACTTCCCCAGACTCCAGACCTAATTCTTTATGTCTTCTCCCCTTAGGTACATTATAACCCCATGTACTACTGGACTGAATTGCGCTGATTACAAAAATGCTGAGGCATTTGCACATTTCATTAAGAATCTCTTAATAAAAGTATAGTCAAGGGTTTATTTTTTGCATTGATTGTAACCTTTAGAAAAAAAGCTGCTCTATTACTCATCTCCTGAAACATAGTTTCAGTCATGGGGTGGGAAGAGAGACCTGTTTTTTGGTCGTGGGTTTTTTTCCCCCTTTTTGAGTTCTAATGAATACCATTGTACAATAACACAGGGAAAAGGGAAGGCTTTTTGTTCTGTTCATATAGGACACCAAGTAACAGAGAAGCACTACTGTCACTAATTGGCCTGTGTGCCGTCTGCTGGAAGGTGCTTTCGATTTTCACAATGGTCACAGCAGTATCACAAACAATGCAGCAAGAACAGTTACCCAGTTAAACACCCTGGGTAGAAATGGTTTACAAAAAACTTGCAAGTGCAGAGTTCTGCCTTTTTGAAAAAGAAGTCTGATGCAAAAAGTATGTATATGACAACAAATTAGGAGACTGATCCAGCCTCTCTCAAGTAGAGTGATTTTATAAGATATCAGGCAGTGGTAAGACACAGGATGGCAGCCAAGTCTGGCATACCCTGCAAAGTAAATCAAAAGAGCAAAATAAGCTTTAGTTTGGGTTTTTTTTTTTTTCCTTTAGGGGATATCTCAAGTGTCATCATTAAGGCTTGTTGGTGGTCTGCTAAATTCAGAACAGTATTTCGCAAGGAACCAGGACAGTGACATGATAGATTTAAAGACTTTTATTCCACCTTGTTTATATCCATGTGAATCAGGAAAAGAAAAAAAAAGAGAAGGCACTTACTCAATATGAGACTAAAAATAATGTATTGCAGCATATGATATTCTGAGCTGACTTAAATATCACACTTTTTAAAAGTGTATATTGTGCTATTTTACTTATTTTAGCCTGCAGCACAGTGTCTGTACTAAAGCTTGTATGCTCACCCCTCACTTTAAAGCTGACACAACCAGTACAAAATTAAAATGGACACCCTGATCAACAACATTCCCCACCTACATCATGCAAATCAATCAACCAGAATGACAAGAAAAGTGCCCAACACTCCCTAAAGGCTCAATTCCATATCTTTTAAGCTTCAATTAAAGCAGCTTTCTTCAATGTTCCATCTCAAATTCAAATGATGCAGAACTTAAAATGGACTCCTGTTTTACTTCAGGGAGTGGTAATTTTGAAAGGAACAAAATATGTTTTACAGAAAATTAGCATAGTATCATGTTGGTTCTCTTGTGCAGCTATATTACATATATATGTGCTGGGTTGATTTAAATACGATTCATTTAAATATGCTTTTCATGATTAATTCTTAAATGCAAACCATTTGCAAATTTTAGTCAAAATAAAAATTATTTGACACTTCTTTCCTATGAATCATACTGTTTGAGATTAAAAAAGATATGTCCTGGAGTGGGGAAATACTGTTATAGGTGAATGGAAAAAAAAAAAATTATGGGAGTTCCAGCAATCCTTTCATAGTTTGCAATTTTTATATTTTACTAATAAGAGGAAACCTTTGAGTGGCCATAAGTAGCAGTAAAGGAAGACCATGCCAAAATGATAATTTGAGATGCACACTTGTCAGTAACAGAAGGGCCAATATTCATGTAAATACACATTCAGTATACTACTGATCAGATAATCAAAGTAGATATAAAAATTATTACCTAATTTTTTTATACATGTACACACAAAGTAATTTCCCAGCTGTGTGTTTTAATGTATCAAAATTTAAATGGCTGAGTTGATTGCACTTTCACTGTTTCCCTTAGAAATAATTTTTTACAGCCTGGTACAGCTTTCACTGTTTAAGTGAAACATTGTAGGTACACCTCCGGCGTCATTTTTTTCCAGCACCCTTCCACTCTGTTTAACCAATATTTCACGATACACATTTCATGAATCAGCACATGGCTTGCCTCATACATGCTTGTAAGTAAATGCAAGCACTTTCAAAAATGTCAGCCAAAGTGTGGGAGGAGGACAATATCCATGAAGACTGTGTGAGCACATAAATTACTTTGGCCAGACGATTCACTGTCTAACCACTGGGAACATTCACTGCCTGTGTGAATTCACACTCCCAGTCTGTATTCACTTAAACTGGTGCTTTGTGATAATGTGAACATACTTTAAGCCACTTAGGGTGGGTTTTTTTTTGTTGGTTTTATTTTTAATGTTCACTGTTGGCTTATGTTTTTAAATGTCTTGGGAACTTGAGATAAGGACAATAGTTAGAACTTTAGTGTTTCTGGAAGGGGAGGGAAGCTCATTCCATGCTTGCACATGCAGATCTATATATAAGGCAGAGTGACCAGAGCTCAGATTGCCAAAAAATTTTTTTTTTTTTTTTACAGAGATCCTGCTTTGGTTACAACTGTGCCAGAATGTAATTATTTGGAATGAATTTTCCCATCATGACTTTCTGCTTCCAGCTGAACTGATCATAATTTTGCCTTTTCAAGAGGAATTAAGATAACAAATCTAACTAAAAACAATCACATTAACTCCTTATTTCTAACTATCTTTTGAGAAACTTTAGCATGTCTGTGATTCTGACAGCAAGGAGTCTTTTGTTTACATGAAGGAATTTCCCTTAAATTTGGCTAATTAACTTCTGAAAATCTGTATGTGCATGTGTGCACATATATTTCGTGGAATCATAGAAGGGTTTGGATTGGGAGGGACCTTAAAGATCTGGTTCCAACCACCTTGCCATGGGCAGGGACACCCTCCACTAGACCAGGAAGCTCAGAGATCCATCCCCCCTGTCCTTTAACACTTGTTGGTATAGGACATCAACAACTTTTTAAAGTTGCACATTATTCCTTAAATCACTACTGGCTAACCTAACTGGAAAACTTAACTACACGAAAAGTAACACTACTCACAGGTTTTTTCCTCATCTGGTTTCAATCAGTACCTGATCCCTGGCTAGGCAGCTGCTTAGATTGCTCTCAGAGATGTTTGTTACTGTGACAGCACTTCTGGGTGATGCAGAGGAAGTTACTACAACAGGACTTCTTCCGTCTGATCAGTAACCGAGTTGGGTTTTTTTCCTGAATAAACTAAGCAGAGGTTCAGGTTGTGATTTTTTTT
>VYXF01006258.1:1052236-1064806 GCA_013397295.1 Polioptila caerulea | reverse complement strand
CGGGGGGCGGCGCTGCTCCGCTCCGCGCTGTCCCTCCGTTTTCTGTTCCGCTCCGCGCCTTGTGTGTTTAGCGCCGGGCATCGGGGGAGGTCCCGGGGAGGGTCCTGTCCCGTCCCCGGGCTCCCCTGCGCTCGCCTTTGCTGCCTGTTAATACAGGGCGAGTTTGGCTTCTCTCTTCGCGGTTCTTTGCCCCTCAAGTCCTTAGAGCACCCCACTAAAGGGTATTCTCGAGCCCCGAGTGCCTCGGGCGCGTTTAGGAGAGAGGAGCGCTGCGGGCGCAGAGTGGCCCTGCCCGTGCCCCTGCCCGGATGGGTCTGCCGAGGGATCAGAACCCCAAAGCCCGGAGATACGGTACCACAGACTGGTTAGCAGCAGCTGCCCCACCACAAAGGCTGCCGGGGCTCCACGGCGACTCCTTTTCAGCATTTTAGGTGCTGACTTGCCCTGTGGAGATGCAAAAATATCCAATATATCTGTAATAAATCTAAGATATATGTAATATATCCATATATGTCAAGTGTGACGACTATTTGCCTCATCGGTGCTCAACGGAACAGATGCAGCAGCAGTAAAATAGGATACCTCTTTTAATACAAAATTCTCATTGATCTTGCAGCACTTCTCATTTCCTCTCTTGACTGAACTTATCCGAAGTAATTAGTCAGTCTCTCCTTCTGTTGCTCCTTGCTTTCCTCTCTTTCAAAGATACAGCTGGGATTTATTTGTCTTCCCTGCTAGGATGGTTGCTTCCCTTGTGGCACTCTTCAGCCTGTCACACAAATTGCTGCTGCTCTAATACTATGTAACAGAAAGCAGAACAAGTTAGTCCTTTAATGCTATTAAATATCGGTGCTGCTACTCTGTTAATCACAAACTGTCTTTATAGTAGAAATACATATATTACTGAAGTATTAATTTTGCACAGTGTTGCATTGAAAGATTATTTATAAAAAGTTAATGTAGGTGTGTAGAATACTTACCTAGCTTTGGAGAGCAGTTGCACTTTCACTTTTTTTAAAACAAAATTTTTCCAAACTAGTTGTACAAGAAGCAAATTGTCCCTATTACCTGAATGGGTTTGACCATAGGGGAAACAGTCAAACAGAACTGTGGGGGAGAAGGCTCTGCTCAGTTGCCATATCTAGAAAGGTTTGCTCGCTAATGCAATGCAAATGCTAAATTTTTATGATGGTGATGTTCTCTGGCATTGTCCTGTGGCAAAAATGTCTTGATAGGTTGGTGACAAATACCTAATACATTTTTGTTTTCTAGTTCATAAGAAAAAATGTAATACTCTGCATAGTTCTAAGTACACTTAACAGAACAGCTTCTGTTATTTGAAGGACCAACTTGTGACGATAAGATATAATTTTGTTTCATTAAACACTCTAATATTGCTGGCAGTGGATTCCTGAAAGAACTCTTAACACTTGTCGTCTCTCTTTCTGACTTAATAAGCATTTCTAATGTTTCTATTATCAGTTTTTTTACTATTCTAAGACTGAGACAGTTCATTATTTTAGGACATAAATTTGGGTAATATCAAAGTGACAGGTTGTACTTTACAATATTTACCTCTTTATGCTCATGCTTCCAAAATACTTTCAATACAAAGTAAGATGCTGATAAAACTATAGTTAAGTGATATGCTATTAAATGGCAAAGCTCCATAACTGCTTCTCAATTAATAATTTTGTATTATTGGTGTAATATGCTTAAAGTGGTAGACAGAAGCAATAAAATAGTAACAAAAAGCTAGTGGTAGTATCATCATCTTCTTGAATATGTTCATGACTTACCACATGATAAATCATGTTTTCATCCAATCCAGGAGTTTAAAATATCAGCTGATTTTTAAAGATCTTGGGTAGACTGTTTTTTTAGTAGTCAGTATTGTAGCAGAGACAGTAGGGCATACTTTTCTAAGCTGTGACCTACTTTTTTTACTGATGGGTAAAGGATAGCTTTACATAGACATTGAAAGAGTAACCTTACATAGGTACAACACCAAAAGTCTTGTGCCCAGAAGTCATTAATGTTAACTTCTCCAAGGTGGACTAAGTGCCAGTACATTGAGCAGTTCTTCTGTTTTGTCACTTCATTCACAAATAATATTTACCATGCTGACATCTATGCATAGGGGTATTTGTTCATTAAAACCCGACCAGTTAAAAGTAAAATGTGGTTTAGTGGAGATGAGGACCACAGTCATTTATCTCATTGTTTTAAACATGGTAAATGTTCATTTTAAGTTTTATAGAAACCTTGTGGTGTGGGTTTGTTTTTAGTTGTTGGGGTTTTGTTTGTTTGTTTGTTTGTTTTTTGACTGAGAAACACATTCACTGAGCTTCATAACTGTGAACTTGAGAACTGATTTCTGTCAGAGACAACACTGTGTGCTCATCTACTGAAAAGTTTACACAGGAAAATGAGAGAGCAGTATTTTTCAGTTGTTTTCCCAAAACTACAGCTTTGAGTATATTAACCAAAAAAATATTTATTTTGCTTCTTCCTTGTATTTGTTGGTGTTTGTACCATTGGTTTCTCTTCTGACTACCTGTGTGTAGCAGTGCAGCGTGCATTTTGTTCTATGGTGTTGAGTGCATGGTGTTAGTCAGCAAGGAGGATTTGGCAAGCCACTGATGAGAACCCATAGTTTTGGCATTTTAGCCCCTGTTGGAAGTATCCCATACCTTGGGATAGCTCACTTGAATAGGAATCAATCAAGTAACTCTGAATTGGGGTTGTCTTTTAAGAGAGAGACGGAGTTTAGGCAACTTAATCCAGGCAAGGGAAGCGTCAGTGTCAACTCTGCCTGCAGTTTCATCTTGGAGTTGGATGCTTTTCATGAGCTGTAGTGTTTTCTTGTTCTTGAAGCCTAGAAGTTAGACGGTGCTTGTGGGCTTTCCTTATGACAAGTGGGAATTTATGGGAGGTAAGTTATTCTTCTGTTGAGATGTTTGCTGAGGAGAAAGAGCAGGCACACAAGCAATTGGAGTGGAGTAACAGATTTGCTGCAAGTTTCATCCTGGCATACCTTGAGATAATATATCTTAATCTCCCCATGCCCTAAGATACCATTGCCTTCCATCAGCATGTATGGAACCTCACTGAGTTGTTCTAATTTCTATTATTAGCACTGTAATATGAAACTTAGTCACATGCCCACTATGGGACTTTATGTTCCTTCTCTTTCTTCTTTTCATATCCTTGCATTCATGAAATGCTACAAAATCAGATACTATAGAAAACATTGTCTAATAGCTCGCTTTATAATGCTTTTGTTCGGTCTTAATTTTTCTTCCTATTGTCAAACTGCATTCACAATCTTGAAGAGCCTTCTCCCTTGCAGAAAACAATGATAACCTTGTACATAATTTGGTTGCTTGAGTTGTGCTGAAATCACTGTGATGCTGAAGCCTGATCATGCCTCTCTGCTAGATTTTTATTTAGATTTCCAAACATTACACATGAGTAATGGCAACAAAGGGTTCCCGTCTTCAGGGTCAGAAGGAACCAAGAGAGACGTGAAAACCTTGTAGGTTCTTGGTACATTGCTGTACTGTTGTTCACCTGGTGAGCCTCACACACTCTTGGCTTACAAGTTAGAGAACTCTAAGCAAAATATGGGCTCTGCACATACATTTGGAATACAGATTATTAATATTATTATTATATTATTATCCATCTGGTACTCCTCAGGAAGATGCGAGTTATTTTTTAATCAGTTTCCAGAAAAAAGATTGAAAAAGATGTAAACAGAACTGTATCTGCCTCTTTACTGGTCTTAGAGTTCCTCTGGCTTTGTCTGCCACACTTCTGTGGCTTGAGAGCCTTCTTGTCTCACATTGTCTTACTATCCCTTCTCAGCATGTGTCTCTATCCAGTAACAATACTTCTTTTAAGAAATGCAGTTCCTCTGTCCAGGAACTGTCACCATTGATTTAACAGTAGAGCATATCAGTGCATAAGGGATATGTTGGATCTCTGCAGGCTTTAGATCCCTAAGTCTGAACCAGCTCATGATCCTGATGGCCTCTGTTTGAAGTGAAAATAATTAGGAGCGGTCTTGTCTGATGTATCTCTCTAAGTTCCCTCTGTTAAACCTCTGCAAATGTCTCTTCAATATGAGAATTACGGAACATTCGACAATGCAGTTTTACAAATAAAACAGAAATCCCAGAAGCAGTGAAGCTTGTGCATGCTATGAGTGTGTGGTAATCTGTCATATTGGCTGTAATTTCATCAGATTCCCTCTCTTGTCAAGTTTAGGTTTGATACAAGCATAGCAACGTATGTTAGGGGGAGAGAGTGTCCCAGGCTTTGAATTTTGACTAAGAACACTGCTGAGGAAACTGTGTTTTTCAGAATTTGGAGTTGAGAGGAACTCTTCAAGATTAGTGATCTCAATCCCTTTTTTAGCAGGAGGAGTATTAGGCTTTCTGAAAGGTGTTGTTTTGCCATAAGTGAAAAGGGTTCTTTTCCCTGCATCACAAAGTTGAAATACAGCCAAGCTAATAAGTTGCACACTTGCTTGTGTTGACCAATTCAGTGAGTATGTTTCAAGAGGCAAGGTAGTAACCCTTGTCACAGCCACGTGCTCTATCATCTTTGTCAACAACCAGCTTTTGTCTTATTAATTCAAGCTGGTGGCTGCTGCACTCTGAAATTGGTTAGGTAATTAATTCCAATCAATACTGTGTAGTACTATGGCAGTCACTTACCAGTTGCAAGGTTCTTGGTTCAGTCACTAGTTTTGTTTTTGGAACTCTCCCACTAATATTGAGTGATTTTGTTCATAGAAATTAATAAAAAGTGAAGCAAAAGCCAGTCCTCAATTCAAACCTATATATGTGTGCTATCTTAGTAAGAGGTAGAGTTTTACAAAGAGTACAAGAGGTTTTAAACTATTCAAGATGACAGTAAAATTAGGGTGTTCTTAGTTCTCTGCAAGAAGAAGAAAACTGAGTGTACAGGAAGTGATTCCAAATCTTTGTTCTTCTATTGCAATGTAATATGGAACTAATTGTGTACTCTTCCTTTCAGTTCACGTAGCCTTTCAAACAAGCTAAAATATTGAATTTCTGATGTTAAGATGGACAATACAAAATATTCTTCACTTTTATATTTTCTGAAGAAGTAATGGTAAAATTTGTGTGAAATCATAAAATGTTTCAGCCTCTGTAGCTGGCAAATACAGTTGCAGTGTTTTGGTGATAGCTCTAATTTTGGTGATTCTGACAGGTACCAGTAATTCCTGTCTTGTAATAACCAGTAATAACCAAGTCTTGTGCCTCAACAATATGGTTTAAAGATGAAATTAAACACGCATGTACACAAAGTAAAGCTACCTTTTAAGCTTTTGTATAGCAAGACACAAAAATCCCCTGTTCTTTTCCAGTAATTTATTATTTATTCTGAACCAGACTTTTTTAGTCTGAGCAAGACTTTAAAAAATAGTTCTAGAGAAGAAGCAGCTGTAAGCAGCTGAAGTCAACAGTGAAGTATTTCACTACAAAGTCAAATGCTGTTTTATTTGCACTTTGAAGAATGAAAGTAGTTATGATTTGACATCTTGTTCATTGATTTCCTGCTATCCTCTCCCTCACCCCCGGAGAGATTTTAATCTAGTGTGTGCAGTGTTATGGAAAGCCAGCAGTTCATAACACCAAGCTGTGATGAGTAACCATGGCTATTTCCCTAGCAAGATATGTGATACAGTTATGCTCTGTGGAATGACGCATTTTATGAATCAAAGCTGGGAGCCTGAGCTGTGACTTGTATACATGTGGGATTTCATACTGTAGTGTTGTTCTTATGTTGTTTGCCTACAGTTCTGTGACCATGGATCCTCTTGTTCAACATGGAGTGTTCCCCAGGGATTGGCTCAAGTATGCAGAGGTCTGATCTCTTGATCTCTGCAGTTTCACTCAGTTTTGGTGGGGTTTTTTTTGTTTGTTTTGTTTTTCCCATTTTGTTTTTTTTTGTTGTTGTTTTTTTTTGATTTAAGGTTTTCATCCCAGATATTGGATGTATGTGCAATTGTATTCTGTTTCTACATCTGTGTCAGTCTCTCCATAATTTTTGTGATTTGAGTTTTTTCCTTGCATATTCTTACATAGATGGGGAAGGACTATGCTTCTGGAATTATAATGGTGTAGATAGAGGCACAGCTTTTGATTGAGGCAAATGTGAACATATACCTGGAGTTAAGGACATGCAAGTATTTTTTTGCCATGGTTTCAATGCTAGTGGTTTGTCTGGAAGAAGGTATCTTCTTAACTGTGTTGCTGATGTTCTAACTAACACATTAAGAGCCTGTAGATAAAGCAGATTTTACTTTGGTCAAGTTGAAGATCAGCTAGCACATATTAAAGTACAGCTTGCCTTTTCTTCACATTGATCTTTCAGAATATGTGAGTCCACCTTTACTGTAGGAAAGAAAGGCATCCTTGAACAACCTAGTGAGCCCAAGCTGTCCTTATTTGGTTTCAGAGGTTGTTGTAAGATGAAATAATTTCTAGTTTTTGCACATGCTTTTAGCCAAATTTATATATATCTGTATATCAGTAAAGATTTATTAAAGCATTTTGGAAACTTGTTTAAAAACTGTTGTTTAACGTCTTGGCCTACTGAGTGCAACAAGTTCGTAGTTATGGTATAGTTCAAGTTTTTATGATGTCCCTGGATTCTTATTTTTGGGTTCAGTGTGTCAGTGGATTGTGCTCATTATCAAAAGACTTTAAGGGGATAAAATTATTGAACTCTGATAGTTTCCTCTTTCACATAGAGTTGCCTAGACTACTGCTGTTTGATTGAGGTTTCCACCTTTTCCTATGCCTAACTCAATTTTAAGTCTTGATTCTCTCCATTTGTGAATTGGTGCAGTTGTTTATTTGAAAAATCTTTCTATTAATACTAGTGTAAACCTGGTTGCAATTTTAGTATCTGTTCTGCCTATTGCCACTTTGATCTATGACATTCTCAGATGCCTAAAAAAGATGTCACAATTTTCACTTGATGGAAACTGATTGGTGACTTTGGGTAGAGCATAAGCCATTCTAAAAAAACATCTTGTTCATTACTCTATTAATAATTAGTTTGAAAAGAGTTCATGTAATTTGTGAAAATAATGATTGTGATACTAAAAATAATAATTTGTAATTTGTGTAATAATAATTTGTGAAAAATAATTGTGATACTGTATTTTGTGTATTTTGTGTAGGCTGCACATAGGTGTAGGGTTTTATATTTGCAGTCACAAAGGAGGTTTTTCCTTCTTCTTGCTTTCAGATTTGTTTGACTTTAGCAACATAGATTTTCTTTGAAGTAGTTGCCAGAAAGTTCAATAAGTGGAGGAAATTTCTGTGGGACCACACCATTCAGGGAGCACTACTGATATGACAAGAAACCAAAAATCCCTGACATATTTTAGAACTCCCCAGAATATTCTTGTAATAAAGCAGCTATCTTAATTGTAGCTTTCTGTTCATTAAATTCAATGTTTTTAAAGTTTATTCTTCAGCTTTGGTTAGTGTGCTTCCTGTTCATATTGAAAATGCACATCTGGAGAAAAGGTACCTATCTTAAGGAAGCTGATGATTTGGCACTTGGTTGCTGATAAGGCTCCAGGATTAAGGGAAGCACAGTGGCTCTTGGTAGCTAGGAAGTGATTCAGTGTTTAATAGTGGGAAAGGTTTTGGGTTGTGGTTTTTGTTTTTTGTGGTTTTTTTTTTTGTTTGTTTGTTTGTTTGTTTGTTTGTTTTTTTGTCTTAGGCCTTTTTGAATAGATACGCTTTAATATTTTTCAGATAAGTATTTAATCTTTCAATTCAATCATGTCCTGAAATGAAAATAATGGTGCCTTTTACCAAAGGTACCAAATAAAGGATGCATCATGCAAGTGTCCTGTCACTGCTCAGTTACAGAGCCTGAAGGGGCCAACAGCATTCTGCTTCTCGCCAGTGCACTGCATATATCAGGTAGTATCTCCCTGGAATGAATCAGGAACATCATACTTTTGTTGGAGCAGATTGCTTAGAGTTGCAGCATCACTTGTTATTGTGAACAGGAGAACACAATTACACCATTGTTTAAAATCAGCAGTGAACTGGTAAACCTTGTTTATTACATGTTAATATATATTAGCTATAGATCCTGAGATAGCAGTACATATGATTTTACTGTGAGTGTCATTCACCTAGCTATAGCTGGTTTCTAAACAAATTTATCTGACTTGTCAGCCATCAAAGGTGTTGTGGTTATCAAACAATGATGCAGTGGAATATGAAGTTGGGCATATTCAGTATTAGGAAAATTTTCTTCACCAAGTGAATTAGTAAGGTTTGGAACAGGCTGTCCAGGGAAGTGTCAGAGTCACCATCCCTGTGGACGTTTAAAAGGCACGTAGATGTGGCACCTGGGGACATGGTTTAGTGGTGTCAGTGCTAGGCTAATGGCTGGACTTGATCCTAGAGATCTTTCCAGCCTAAATGATTCTGTGATTCTGATGAAGGCAATTGATCACCAGAATAACTTCTTATTCTTATTACTCTGAAAACACAGTATAAATAATGTTTCTTCAAAACAACCCTCCATCTTCTTGGAGCAAAAGGATTGCAGAGGAATTGTAGTTGTTTTATACAGAAAACCAACCTTTCTCAGGATGAATTCCCCATTTTCTTTAGCTTATGAATAAGGACTCAGACCCTTTATTAAAAGAAGTTTTGAAGGATAATATGCTCTGAAAATAAACTTTTCAGAGATTAATGTGGTCTTAAAAGCAAGATCTAGAAACTGCTGTATTGGGGTCTAAAGTTATCTCTGACCATGTACTCTCCGGAGCAAGCGATTTTGTTGCTATTTTCAGTTCCAACCTTTGTTACTTGTTAACCGGTGTGTGCTACGTTGGACTGACTTGGAGTAGTGTCATGTTGTACGCTGCGGTCATCCTTGTTTGGTTTTGCTTTACTTTTTTACTGATTACCTAGGAAGTAGATCTTTCCCAGTATAAAACAACTGGCTTAAAATTTCTCTTTTGTGTGTCAAAGTAAGCAGCCAATTACAAGCTGTGTTAACTGGGTATGAAGGAAATAAGTCTGCATGTTAGTTAGTCTCCCAAGTGTCCAGCCCTGCATCTTTATTATCACCTCATTTACCAAAGACAAAAGTAGATTTTTTTTTTTTGGCCCATGTTTGTCCCTCTGCCTTCTGTCCCCCAGACATTTTTAAACACGGTAATCTAAACACCAAACATGGTCTGTCTCCTCTACTGCTTGTCATCATAGAATCATTGAATGGTTTGGGTTGGAAGGGACTTTAAGGTCATCAAGTTCCAACCTCTGTGTTGTGTACAAGGGCACCTTCCACTAGAACAGGTTGCTCAAATCCCCATCCAACCTGGCCTTGACCACTTTAGTGGATGAGGCATACACTGCCTCACCATTTCCACAGGAATTTTGTCCTAATATCTAATCTGAATCTACTCTCTCCTAGTTTGAAGGCATTCCCCCTTATCTTGTCACTATGCTCGTGTAAAAGATACCCTCTCCTTTTGTAGTCCCCCTTTAGAGCCTAGAAGGCTTAGTTTATTTAATGAAGTAAAATTACTTCTAAGCTCAAGATACTATGCTTATTCTTACAACTTTTTTTACAGAAGTAGATTGTAGGCCTGATGTTGCAGAAGCTCTGAAGGAAGTGTTGCTGCAGGTATCACCTAGGTTGTGTGGATGGTCGCAGCACTGCAGGAGTCCTGTGTGGATCAGTGATCCTCAGCTGCCACGTGCCAGCGCCCACAGCTGTGAAATGGCCTCTCCTGCTCAGTGACGGCTCGCAGCGCTCCTTGAAGCACGTTTGCTTTACTTTTCTGGCACTGTGGAGAAAAACTGGCTTTACAACCATCTGCAGGTTATAAGGCAAAGTTGAACTTTTAACATGGGTAACAAAAAAGCCTGTTTTACTGGATTGATTAGAGGCAACTTCAAGGCAATCAGCAAATGTGCCTCTCGCCAGCAGATAAGGTTAGACAGCACGAGGAGCCTGGCTTTATTAATGTTCTTCTTTTCCCTCCATCAAGATCCCTTTTGGCAGTTGGTGTGCGATGAGTAAACGAGGTGCAAGTTTGTGTTTCTTCATATACCTAACTCTGACGTGCTGTCAGCTGACCTCAAGCAACATTGGGTCAAATAAACACCCCACTCCTGAATTTTGCTGTTTAAAAAGCGTGCTGATTGTCCACCCCTGCCCCAGTAATGTTCGATCCTCTTGGTTTCAACACATTTTATATGTTATCTTAATCTCTTAAAGACATCAAGCTGTGAACTATATATGAGGAGGTTACTGCCTGCCCTAGGGCTGGGGCTTCTGTGTGAGGCTCTGCAGATGTCTGTATTGCTCTGCCCACAGGGCAGAGAGTGAGCAGGTGCTTCACTTATGTTTAGTCACTACCTACACTGGTGCTCTCTACATCCTCTCTCTGATGGCTGGGCAAGAGAGAGGAGGACGGAGGAATTTGTGGGACTCATAGAGGCCTGGGATCTGGGAGAAGGGGGGAAGGGCTCATGCTTGGAGAGTTTGCAGCTTGGACTCATAAGAGATGGGAGTAGCAGTAGGTGCATTCTCAGAGGCATCCGGGAATGCCTGTGTGACTCTCTTAGGATAGTGGACGGTGCCAGAGGTACTCACCAAAAGAGATCACCAGTATATTACCAAGTTATTTAATAATAAATATTGACCAGTTACACCTATTATAAACCTGTAGTTACTTGAAACAAATATTCTGCAGACACTAAATTTTATTATTCCACTTTTATCTGCAGGGCGCTTATATTCACTTTTTTTTTTTATTTTATTTGGTTTTTGTTGTTTTGGGTTTTTTTAGATGCCTGTACATAAGGGGAAAAATAATATTTGCTTTGAGAATTGCTTAACTCTGGGTATAGATTATGTAGAGAAGTCTTCCTTGCTGGAAGTATTCAAGGTCTGACCTGATGGGGCCTTGGAAAGTCTATTTTAAAGCCCTACTTTCAAAAACACTTGGACCAGACGATCTCCAGAGGTCCCTCACAACCTAGATTTTTCTATGATTCTGTGATCTAGGTCATATATAGCACTGTTTTCCTAAAATATTTGTGGTAGCATAATGGAAATGGAAAATGGAAATGGAAAAATTATTCTTGTGAAAATAAAGGATATTTTTTCTGCACCTATGCAATACTGTTGCCAGTACACAATGATAAACTTGCTAAAGGAATTTACACTGTTGTTAGAGAAATAGCTGTAATACTGATACTCAGTTATTTTTACTTGTGTGAGAGCAGAAAGCTCTTAGTGAGGTTTCATCCTGTAAGGAGTTTGCTTGATGCACACCATGCTGCTTGAGTCTTGTTTAAAAGCCTAGTTTCAAACCTAATCAGAAAGCATTTGGCTATTAGTAGCAAATACTTCCCCCACCCCTTTATTATTGGTTATGTGTAAATGATGAATAGCTGAATGAAGATTTTATGGCTGACAGCATGTTGTGTATGTATATGAAAATAACATATATATTGATACATTTGTTGCAGAAAAAATTGAGCATGTTAAGACAGGCTTATAAATGGTGGAGCTATATTTGTTTCAAAACACTTTGAAGTAAACATATCCAGTTTGTAGTTGGTTTCTGGGTATTTTTGTTGGTGGATTTTGTTGTTTGTTTTGTTTTTGTTTTTTGTTTTTTTTAAATTTATTTGTCTGTCTGTTCTCCAAATTGGCCGGCAGTACTGGTTGGCCTTCCTTTGGTTTTGTCCCAGTAGTTAATTGTAGAAATTGTTACAAAGTCAGTGCAATCTATTGGCATTCCCTGTAGGACATTTCAAGTTAGCCTTTCAAATTTTGCCAAGGTAATTCTGCTGATAACTGGTTCAGGAAATAATGCTGGTATCTGTGGTGACGTCTATGGTATCTGTGGTGTATGTACTATGTGAAATCTGTATAGTTTTACTGAAGACATAAAAATTTACACCTGGCTTTCAGAGTGGAAACTTTCAGAGTGGAACTTAAGGCTCTCTTACTGTATATAACAAAATCCTGTAACCTGCTTCATGGGAAAGTATACTTAAATATTAAAAACATTTTACGTTAACCTGTGACTGATTTGCATGTAAAATTAGGTGCAGGGACTACTTGGTTTAGTTATGATTTGGCTTGAGTATATTTAGCAAGTTTTAGATATGTTTCCAGTGCTTAACTTTGCAACAGAAGGAGAGTATGTATAGATATACTTTACAAGCCTGTTTTATAATGACTTCTCAGGTTTTTTTAAATTTTTTTTTTTCTTTTCATTAAGCTAGTTAAAGTATTTTAAGCGGGGAGAAATACAGTTATGTTGGGGATTGAGGTGATTTCTTATAGAATTTTTTCCCAAAAAGAAGTTGTTAGGAAGCTGATGGCTGGTGCTTATGAGCACTGAAGAGTACTCAGAAGGGACAAAGGAGGTCACTGTCAAAGCGAGGGTGGCACCGAGTACACCTCTCTCTTGGGGTCTCAGAGGGAACAGGAGTTCGGGGGTTCGCTCTTGGACTGCGGGGAGGT
>VYXF01006258.1:1020007-1049678 GCA_013397295.1 Polioptila caerulea | reverse complement strand
TTTTTTTTTTTGAATGGTGGTAGTAGGAATTCATACAAATCTTAAATACATTTTTTTCTTTTTTGCCTGGCACTGATCTTCAGGAACAAACTTCATTCATTTTTTTAAAGATGGCAGGTAATTCCCCTTCACTATCTTATCTAATTTCTTCTTCTTCCAGTCTCTGCATGGTTGTCATACCTGTGTTACCATTTGCTTTGTTCCATCCCATTATGCGCATGAAATCATAGTACTTGTTTTTATGTCTGGTCTTCTGCTTATTCTACTTGAAACCCCCTATATTCTTCAGAGCCTGCACTAGTTCCTGATTCAATTAGTCTTATTTATTTTTACATTTGAACATCATCTGATATAATGCTTTTGAAATTTTTAGAAAGGGGAGCTTTTTCTTCATGAATGTGATAAGAAATAAACCAAGAGGCATTCTGTTTTTGATTTTTCCTTGAGATTTTGAAGTGCTTCCCAGCCAGAGCTCTGCTATGAAGTTCTCTTAGACCTCCCTTCCAAACGTGCTGCTGCCATTCACTTTGACTGCTTTGTGTTTGCTGGCTCAGGGTAGGCAGCCAGCTTGTCATTGCATTCAGTCTCCAGAAAAACTGTCCTACCAGTTATTCTTTCTAGTCTTGCAAATTACCTTTACTTTGAAAGAAATTTCTGTTCTTGTCGTATTGCTTCAAGAGGGGGCCTCTATGATGCTGCATGGATTGAACCCGGTTGAAGGTTACATACCTTGCAAGTTTTGGCTAGATTTAGCAGTTAATTTGCAGTGCATGCTGAAGCTGAATCCCCACCCCATTTTTGCAAGGGACAAACTTGCTTGGGTGAAATACTAGGTTTTATTAGTAGCAGGAAAGTGTATGTCGTGTAGAGCAGAATTTGTACTTTGATTCCAAAGATCAGGTAGCAGTTGAGAGCGTTCAGCATGTGTAAATATTGATGTCATATTCAGAAAGCTCTCGTGGGCAAGCAGACCACTTACTTGATCATGACAAGGTACATTTTGCACTAGGAAAGCAATTAAGATTAGGTAAACTAAGCTGAGTATTTTTATTTAGGTGTAATTAAGGGTAGGCTGTCTTGAATAGGGGTCATTACCTTTGTTACTGATTACAGCATAAGTTTAAATATTAGAGATCTATGTAAAGGTTTAGCTAATAGCTTTCAAAATCAAGTTGTAATCTATTTTATTCAGTTGCTAGGGTAAAATAAGCTTGATGACATTGAAGAAGCCATTTCAAATTAATTTCTCATTTAAAGCTCTCATGATGATCAGTTATTTCCAGGAAAAGAAGGCTGCTTTGTTATTGATTTGCTGTAGTGCTTACTTTTGGTCAATTGACTAGTCTTAAGCAAAACTAGAAATACAGTGTTATGTTTTCAAGTAGTCCTTGTTTTGATTCCTTTCCTTTAAAATGCACTTCTGATATATTGTTGGGTCGTGAAAGAAACACGAAGGCAAAAAACATTAGTAATTGTGATCTTCTGTCCTGTTTTTTGCTCCAGCTGTTCTATGATCATAGTTCTAACCTGAAGAGATTCTGCAGTCAACCCCCTTTACCTATCCCAGCCCTTCTACATTAGGTTTTGAGGAATTTGCCTGTGGGGAGGCATTGCCCCTTACCTCTGCCTTGCAAAAGTGCTGAGCAGTGAGGAAACTGGGAGAGATACAGGATCTTAGCACTGTAAGCAGAGCTCTCCCTTTTTTGCTCCTGTTTCAGTATAAACCAGCAGCACTGGCCTAGTGCCTGCATTCCTCTGTAATCGGTTGCCACAGCATGCTAAGATTGCTTTGTGGGAAGTAGATAAATATTCTACCTGCCAGCCAGGAATACAAAAACTGAAATAGAAAAGCTTGAGGAATGTCAAATCTACTTGGCAGAATTTGGTGTGTTTGTTTGAAAATGCTTGGCATTGTCTTGTGCACTGAATGATTTGAAACTTAAAAACCAAACTAGCCTTTGAATTACAAACTCTGAAAAATTGTGGCGGTTGATATATAGGGATACATTCTCAAAGATGAGATGGTTTAATTCGGTAAATTATGTGATCTTGGTTGTGCATGGGAGTTTTAACAACATTGTAAATACAAGGTTGAAGAGACGCCCATTACTTCAGGTAGCAACAGGAGGCTTTTTTATAAATGCCCCTTTGCTGGATCGCTGTGTTAAAAATGAACAACGACCTAATTGGGCTTGAACTATTTGTGCAAGTGCTGTATGTCAGTAGGAGAATTGGAGAAGAAACAAAAAAAAACACCAAAAAGCCTAAAATACCCCCCCGCCCTGTTTCCCAACAAAACCTAAGTTGTACTTCATTCAAGAGCAAGCAAGTTTTTTATCAGACTCCTTTACAAAATCTCACTCTAATCCATTCCATTTTACTCCCCCAAACTCCAGTTTGGTTTTCATGGCTCATGGCAGCTCTACTTTGGTGACCTCATGGCAGAAGGTTTAACAGGTATTTGTCTAAAAGCTGGCCCAATATACTCACCCCAGCCTGTGATAGTGGAGGAATGCTCTGCCTTCCCTGGTTTAGGGAAAGCTTTTGGTCCCTGTGCTGCCAGGGACATGGCTGTCCAGCCTGAGCTTGCCACCAAAGCTGCGTTGAATCCTGACTGGGAGGTTGCTTTTTGGCTCTTTGGGGCCTTAATTAATGTGTTGAAAAGAAGAAAATGGCCAAGAGATAGCTGCCACTGGGTTTGCAGTGAAGTGACGCAGAGCATGTACTTTAGGTGAATGCTTTTTGGAGCAGTCTCCCTCTGGTGTGCTGCACCATGGTCACAGAGTGTGTGTTAATCTTGTAGGGTGGTGAAAAAATTGCCTAACAGGGATGTAAAGATGTAAATGTTTAGATTTTGCTGGTTTGAAACATACACTGTTTAAATACTGATGGAAAACCAGAATGCACAAATTGTTTGCAAGTTAGGACGTGTTCTGTAGTATGTTTACTCTGTTTTTCTCTTCACTGTGTGGAGAAATTACTTTCTTTTTTTTAAAGTGAGGACATCCCAGCATGTGCAGGAATTGGAAAAATGTCTCCTCAGTTTGGGTGGCAGTGTTGCCTCTTTTTGTTTGCCTGTTCTCTTTGTGCAGGTGGAGGAGGACTTGTGCAAAAGCTACAGAGCTTTTTAGAGTGCTACTGCGGGTCCTGGAGATCAGTTTGATCTTATTGATAAAAAATATGTGATACTAGATGTTTTGAAGTCTGTGGAACAAATGGAAAAGGAAAGAAAGAGGTGTGCTTTGGTAAGCTTAAAATACAAATTTGGTAAGCTTAAAATACAAATATTTCTGTTAGTCATGAATGGGGGAGGAAGATGAGATGAAGAGAGGAAAGAATGGCAGTGAGCTGTTCATGTCTGGCAATTGTTTACAAAATGCTGGCATTCCTAGACTGGCTTTCCACACTGCGTGTTTGCCTTTTCTTCTTGACTTACAAATCATCGTATAATGGATTCAGTTGGGAGGGGCCCTAAAGATCACCTAGTTCCAGACCCCCTACCATGAGCTGGAATAGCTTCCACTAGACCAGGTTGCTCAAAGCTCTATGCTGCCTGGTCTTGAACACTTTCAGGGGTGGAGCATCCACAGCTTCTGGGGGATACCCATTCTAGTGCCTCACCATCCTCATAGTGAACATTTTCTGCCTAATATCTAAACTAAATTTCTCCTCTTTTAGCTTAAGTCGTTACCCCTTTTCTTATTACTACATGCCCATGTAAAAAGTTTTAAGTTTTCTGGAGGTGTTCTTCTCCCTTAGTCCCCTCACAGGGCAAGTAAATTTCTTACATAAACATCTTCAGTTTTGTTAATCTGAATATGTAAAACCTAGAAGTTATGATCAAAGTATCAGGAGGTGTTTTAATTTTATCATGTTGTTTAGGTTTTGATTCTGAGATGCAAGACTTCTGCAGCACATTTTCAAATTCTTACCAGAAGATCATGAGGTAGAACTTTGTGTAATTCCTTCAACTAGTTTTGCGAGATTTGAGGATTTCCTGAACTTGTGTCATTTTGAACAGTCCTGGAGTATAAAATGAGTAATAGAATTATAGTGTCTGAAAGAAATAATTTTTTCTGTCCCTACAGTCTGGAGTTCCCTTCATAACATAGCTTTCAATTTCCAGATTGCTATTGTGTCCTTCCCCTTTCTTTTAAAGGAAGAATTGCTGGGATTTGATTATTTTACCATTTTGTCTTTTTTAATAGTATTCTGTGGTTAACTGCAGATGACCAGTGCTGTGTTCCAAATCTCTTTGGGGACCTTTTGAAGCCATAGGTTTTATAACAGAAGTCTTCAGTCATGTGTAACGGAATATATCTCAAAAGCTTGTGGCAGAATGTGGATTATAAAATATATGAAACAGGAATGTATAGAAAACATGTAGAAAAAATGTATAGTTTTGTGAAGTTTTAAGCTTTAAATTCTAAAAGAAATTTCTGGGTTCAGAAAAATGATTCATAGTAGTTCTGAAGAGTTTTTTGTTCATTAACACAATTTACAAAATAGGCTTTCTTCTGAGATGTGAATTTTTTTGTTGCAAAAAGTATGGACTGGTTTTGTTTTTTTTAATTGCCAGTGATGAGATTTTCTCTTCCCAGACTTGAATGGTACACAGTCATCTGTTGTGTTGAGAAGCAGACTGAGTATTGCCCACAGTGGAAAACACCAGGTAACAGTGTCAGGTCTTGATCTACTACTCAGCTGTGTCCACGCACAAAGTTAACTTCAGTCATCTGTAATTTCTGGCTACTTCTCAACAATCCAGCACTAAATTTTGTGTGGAACTTCTATTTTCTTTACTAGCTGAATTAGCTTTCTGTGGCATTAGTACTCATTAATACTCTCACAGCCATGATTAAGGTGTTTTCTTTCCTTCTTTCCCCCTTGGTAGTCACCACTGCCAGCAGCATCTTTCTGAGCTGACAGATTTAAGAGCCATTCAGTCCTCCTGTAGAAGAACAAGTTCTTAAGTGTATCTACAGACTGGTTACCTACCCCTGCTTTTCAAAGTTTTGAAAAGTATGTTTTGGCAATTATTTCTGTCATGATGTATGTTCACTTTGGGGAGGAGGAGAGGGAATGGTTCACAAAATGTCAATAGTGCCAGTATCAGAAATAGAATGTGAACATCCAGACTCACAGCCTTCTAATATCTCTATCCTCTGTTCTAGAGTCTAGTCTGTCTAGAGTCTGCTGTTTTCTTGCTCCTTAAAAAGCAGCCTAAATTTCTTTTGCTTTGAAAGAAGAGAATGAAATGTAAGGTACAACGGCATCAGCCCTGTTGAATGAAATCTCTGGTAACTGTAAACTTTGACATGCAAAATGTACTGTGTTAATTGGAGGCAGAAATTATAACAGGTCTCTTTTATTAGTCTGGTTAATATGTACAGGAAAAAATTACTTTAGGCATGTATTTGAGATATGAGGAGAGGATTGTTTTAGAAAGCTGATGTTTGGTTTGATATTTTTTTTTAACATGCCTGTACTCAGAAGGGGCATTATCTGCAATTTGTGTTGTATTTTGTTTTTTGTTTTTTTTTTGGTAGGCCATCATCATGCTTCCTTGGCAAATGAAATGTTTCAATGTAGATCAGTAGTCTTTTAACTCATAGGTGGAGGACAACAGTTCAAAGCTGCTATCAGAAAATAGCATGTCTCACATAGAGAACATTGTATGGGGACTTGATGCTTTTCTGACACTCTCAGCAACATTCTCAAAAATGAAATTTATTTGTATTTGTTTATGTTACCCTATAGAAGGTAGAGATTTATATTAAACTGCAGGCATAGTGGATAGTGTGAGATTTGTGTGAGTAATCTCTGTTTTACCTTAAGGTGTTTTTTAAACCAGTAGAAGTAGAATGGATAGTTTCTAGACTGTTTGATTAGTATCATACTATGGATATAGTAAAAAAGTAAAATTTCCCCCTAAAAGCATGTTTTGGAAATATGTTTTAATCCTTAGAGCTTTGGTTATTTTTCTACATCTCTTCCTTAATCTGTCATGTGAATGATTACAATTCTGCTTAAATATCACATCTTTACTTGGCAGGAAAATTGACAGGATGGTTCTTGTTTCGTGTTATGTGTCATACAAAAGTTTCATGACACAGTTTATTACTAATAGAATATGAGGTATTTTTTATATTTCAGTATTGATATGGTGATTAATTTCATAATTAAGATTGCAGAATATTTTAGTTGCTTGTCTTTATAAATTTCAGTGGTGAGTGCTTACTTACTTGCTTTTGAAAATTTGAAGGCATAAATTAATCATTCTATATAAACTCATAAATTTATGGGAAAAGTTGATAGCTGGGCACTGCAGTGCTCAGCTTTTACTTTGACTCAGTGTTCACTTCCACTCTTCAGTGTTGTTAGTCAAAGGTGGTACCAAGCTGTGGAAGGTAAACTTCAGTTTTTATTCTACAGTTTGTTGTTTTTTTTTTCATTTATGCGACATTGTTACTTACCTCCCAAAGGCATTATTTGGAAAAAAAAATTGTGATAGCTCTTGCATTTTTTGATGAGACGATTTATTTTATTTTATTTTATTTTTTGTTCTGTGGTCTTCTTAAAGCTGAGGCAGGCAATAGAGGAAGCCATAGAGTTCCTGAACACTTTGATTGGCAGGGTGCAGGAAGTGAGGCAACATGCTGTTTATTGCCCTCAACACATTGGCTGAAGGTGTTATTTTAGAAATGGTTTTTAAAAATAAACATCATAACGATCTCTGACATGAGCACTAAAAACTGCAAAAAATGTGAAAGCATTGTAAGTGTGTCTTGTTCTTATTTGTATTTCACGGTATTTTAGCAGTATAAGGAGCAGGTCTCTTGTTTTTTCTTCCCACTAGTTTTTCTGCTCTCACTAATTCTGCATGCAGTAGATACTATCTCTGTACTTGTGCTAATCCTGTGTCTCAGGTCTAGCAATAATGCTTCATTCTCTTTGAAATGACACATTGGATCCTACAATGCCTTACCTGCATGGTTTTATTGTATATATGTAAAAAAACTTTTGTGAAGCTGGCATGACCAGATTTATACCCTTGAAGTTTGAGGAGTTATTCATACAATCTTTCTTGATCCTTTGCAAATGTGACCAAAATATTTACCCCAGAAGTTGGAATAAAGGATGTTAAAAACACAAGATCTGAACAAAGTTGAAATTGATGGTCAGTACTGTTTTTCCACCAATAAGCTCTTCTAGAATTTAGTTACCTTTAGGTTATCTGATTTCAGGATTAAGTTTTCAGATAAGCAGTCTTTGCCGCTGAGCATGTTGCTGAAAGGCTGGGATAATCCTTCTAACCCCCAGTCCCCCATGTAAAGGCTATTACTGTTTAAAGAGTATGGTTATTTTGGTCAAATAATCTCTATTACCCTGTGATGGCAGCCTGCTCTGCTTCTTCAGTCTTAACAGCAAGAACTGTTGGGATGCCTGAAGCTGTGCATGTTTTAAGACTCTTTGGGTAAATTTTTTTTTGCTAGATCTTTGCTGGTAAAGCACACCATTTTTAAAAGGGGGGAGGGGAGACGGAAAAGGGTCTCAAAAAAGTTGAAATGAAATCTTTGTCTGTAAAACTTGTCTTGGAATGAATATATATGTAATATATATATGCAGAGCAAATGTTTGATGTGAATATTTCCTTTTTTTTAAGGATAATTTGGTCACTTAGTGTTTTACCTCTGCCACTGTAAGATGGTCCCCAACAGAAATGTTGTCCCCAGCGCAGCTGCACGAGTGTATGTAGGCCCCAGGCAGCAGAACTGAAATAAGGATGGGTGGCTTATTGTGATGTGTGGCTTTTCTGCACCAGATACTGCAGGTGCTCACACTGCTTGCATTACCTTCAGTATGATACTGGTTTAGTGGGATCTCAGCGACATGTCAGTCAGTGTAATGCTAGAACTAAAAAGCATATTTCCTCTCTGATCCATCTCTTCCAGTCTGTCTTTGACATTCTTGTGTGGTCTTGCTGAATCCAGAGTTTAAAATAGCTGGATTTCCCATGAAAACACTTTGCAATATGGATTTACCAGGGTTGTGTTACAATGAAAAGCTAAATGAAGGGAAGGAAGGCTTGCAAATCACTTAATTGCTTAATTTTATGCACTAATTAAGCATCTAACCTCTTGTAGTGGTGTAAGGATTTAAAAAAAATTATTCACATGCATATGTTGGATTCTCTTCTAAGAGGCAGTGTCTACTGTAGGTAGGTAGGTACCTGATTTCTAGACATAGTAACTGATCTAGTTTATTTCCTTACTGACTTTTAAAAGTGGAGAAAAGCTCTAGATTCCAACTGTGCTAGTTAGAAGAGAAAAGAATATTCACAATTACTTGTGGTTTGGTTTTTGTTTTTGGATCAAGCCTTTCTTTCTTGTACCTACCTTCATGGAAACTAAAGTGCTTTGAAGAATGCTCTAAATAAACAAATAGAGGTGTCATACCATATGTGGTCTACCCTGAAGGCTTATTTGTGGGTTAACTCCAGCATTAAGGGCTATTAAATGAAGAAGAGGTATCATTATATTTTACTGTGAAAGGATGTTTTCTCTTTGCTCTGTTCTGGTAAATTATTGGCTGGTAATATGTGTTATGCCTCTTTGAGGTATAACTTCAAAATGCCTATGTTTTTTGCTTGTCTGGATTAATTTTCTGTGAAGAATCTCTGCCTATAGGTTTTTTTTCCTGGAAAACCTAAGACAATAACGAAAATTATTTAAGCCTTATTAGTGCAATTTTTGAAAATATTCTTAGAATGCTTTGCTATGCCTATTGATTACTTACACAACAGATAAATAATTTTGCTGTGCTTGAAAATATCATAGGTGTCAGACACTGGAAACAAATGTAAGGAAGCCATATCTTTAATTTTATTAATGTTGATTTCAACCTTGGTGTGAAGAGTCTCTCTTCATAATGATATTTCTGCCTTTCTTAAAGAGCAGTGGTTTGAAAACTTGCAGCTACTGCTTTGGAAGGTATGTATCTACACACATGCACCAACTTTCAACATGGATATTAACCTTTATTCCTGTTCTAAGGAAGGTTATGCTGCAACAAGTCTTTTATTCTTTGTATCTCAGTTTGGAGGTATTTTTATACCATGAGCTGTAGGGCTTAACCATCTAAGGCTTTCATGCTTGTTCTATATTAATGGTTTAATTGTTTGGATTGGATTTTTTTTTACCTTTTATTTTTCCAAGTGATGTGAAGTTTCATCATGTTGCTTCTGGTTTCCACACTTACTTTCAACATAACTTACATGAATATGTCAGGAAAAGTTTGTGACAAAATAACTAAAAATAAGGAGAAAACAGTGACCTGCGCACACTTCTCAAAATGAAGTTTCTTTAGCTTTGGTAATGCCTGGTAATTTGTATTGTGGTCAATACCTCTTGGGATTTTCCAGCTAAACAGAAGAGTTGATTTTTTTATTAATAGGGAGGCATCTAGTTTCTGGTTGGGAATGCAGAAAAGATGAAGCATTTCCTTTGAAGAAGATGAAAGCAGAACCTTTTTTCATACGTAGTGAGTTAAGCCGAATTCTTCTATTTGGAAAATCTGGCTGAATAATTTAGTCATCTTTAAGATTCAGCAATGATAGATATGGCTTTGAGGTGTGTAAACAGCTCTTTAACTAAATGGGCCGATACATTTGTACCAGTTGTCTTATGGATATACATTGTTACAAAGACACCTTTACTTTGCTATACCTCTTTCCATTCCTGTGTCATTTATTTTGTATCTTCTAAGTAAAGCAACAGACAACCATAAAACGTAACTGTTCTTGAAAGGACACGCAAGACTTGGCCGTGTCTTTAGTGCCACTGTTTTCCCCTTCCTTGTCACGGGTGGTCACTCAGACAATGAAAATGGCTCGGAAGCACTATCCTTTTGTAAATTACATTCCCACAGATTCTGTAATAGATATGATTTTTGAGAGGCCAGGATTTTCAGTCAAGACTGTAATAAACTGAGAAAAATTAGTGCAGTAGTCTCCTCCTAGAAAAAACATGAGTGCACCCATTTACAGGAGTAAATTATCCCTAATTACTCAAAGAAATGGAGGTAATAAATGATTTATTTTTTTTAAAAAAACAACTTCGAACAATCACAAACCCACCTAAACTATTAACAGTTATGCACAGTGTGATTATATGTAGAAGCTCCTTGAGTGTATACTCAGCAAATCTGCCCTTGATTTAATTACTTGGTAAAAAAGAAGTTAATGGTAGTTACACTGATAATGGAGTCTTAAGTTTTTTTAACAACAGTTTCTGAGCAGTTGGAAAGAAATCAAATACTGATATGGAAAAAAAAAGTATTTTTAAAAGTCAATCTTCAATATAAAAGATGAGGAAAGCATGTTATTTTTGTTCTGCTTGACTGCAATTTTACTGTAGGAGAAGGCATGCATAGCCAAACTTGTCCAGAAATGTGTTTAATGTACTTGGAAAACATTAACTTCTTTCCATAGCTGCACTTGTATTTATTTCTAGTAAGCCTACTGCTTGATTTCATTGTGGGATAGAATTCCACATCTTTGTTTTATACTTTATAACTGTGAAAATAACTATGTTTTGGGGTGGTTTTGTTTGTTTTTTAAATTAAAATATACCTCCCAACTTTCTGATTTTTTTTTTTTTTTTTTAGGGAAAACATGCTTATTTTAGGGAAAGGGAAACAAATATTGAAGTATTGACTTGTTTATAATGTTAAATTGTCTTACAGTTTTTGTTTTTTTTTTTATTTCATTTTGTTTCTGAATCAGCCTCCTTCCTGAGGTTACAGACAGGAACTGAGGTTTGCATGTAATAGCTTGCTCAGGGCTGGAGGGTGATTGCTAGGGCTTAAGGCTTCTGGTCATGCTAGTGATCTCAGTGGCTCCTCTGCCTTTTCCAAAAGTAGTTGCCATTGCAGATTCCTTTGTGTGCTTCTACGTGTCGCACTGGTGTCCATAAGTCATTTCAGTAATCTATTCACAATGCAGCTTTAAACACAGCTCACTTATGGATGAAAAGTCTCAGAGCAGATGCCAACGACTCAGCTGCTCACCTGTCTCCTGCTCTCCTTCCCTTGCCCTTCAGGCTGGGGATTCACCAGGCTGTTTCCTTGCAGACTTGCTGAGCGTGCAGCGCGCAAGGTGGCGCGGGCGGGTTCCTGCGGTGTGACACCCGTAGCACAGCCCCCTGAGGAGCTCGCCTTGCACAGCGGTGCTCAAGCCATGGAGGTGGGCAGTAGAAGGCGTGGCTTTCTCTGCTGGGGGCTCCAGCTGGCGGCAGTTTCCTAGGGCTTGGTTACTCCCCTTGAGCCCCAGTCAACCGATGGCTGTGGTGTCCAAACACTCAGCCATTTGTCCCTGTCTTGGCACAGTTCCTGTGGTCAGCTGGCTTTGTCAAGGACAGCCTCAGCTGGGGCTCTTTGCATGCCGTAAACACAAACCATGAACTCTGTGTTCCTGGCGTGATTTTACATAAAATGGTAAAAATAAAGGAATTGCAGTTTTCATTTGTGAACTCAGTGCAAAGACACTAGCAAGTTTGAATTTCTTGTGATGAATTTCCAACTTACTGCTTCACTTGGGGCATTGGGAATATAACCCAGCATCCATCAGATCACTTGAAGGTGTTAAACCAAAGGTAACTGAAAAACTAGCACAAGACTATAAATTTCAAACTAAGAACTTCTCATTTTATAATGACCTGCAGTACTGTTTGTTCTTGGATAGCTTAGGTTATCCAGGAGATAGGCGGGGCTTCCTGCAGAGGGACCGTGGTATGAAATGGACCTGCAATTACTTGTGCTACTGTGGACAGTCACTTAAATAAAAATTATCAATTTGGTTTATTCAGGTTAATTTTTTTGCAGTTATAAGAGTTTTCTTTTTTTGCTGGTTTTTTTTTGTTGTTTTTTTTCTGGTTAGAAAGCATACGTATATAAATGTTATTGATGCTATTTTATTGGCTTCTGCATTTGAAACTCAAACAAGTGAGTTGCATGATCTGACTATATTGTAACACTTGAAAAAATAATGCTCTGCTGGACAGGGATTAGGGTTGGGTATCAAAATGTCTGAAGGGTCCCTAAGAGTAGCTTAACCTGCAGCATGCTCTGCATTAGGGCTTCAGGGGATGAGCACACTTTGCTCCTTCTCCCTCCTCTCTCCTGATAGATCAGGAGCAGGGTGCTAGAGACTCCTGTGACTGTTGCTCTCTGCTGAAGTCTGACAAAGTCTGAATATGATTAGGGAATAGAGAAAGGGAATGGTAGAAGCATAAGATTGGTTGGGGATTATAAGCAAAAGGGTCAACTAGCCTTTTATCCCTGGAATGGAAAAGTCTACGTTCTGTGACCGTTAGGTGTCACAATGCTGACCGAGCCTTGAAGGCCAGGCTGAGGAAGCTTTGAATCTGGCTACCAAAACATCCTCATCTAGTGGCTGGCCCACAGTGAAGGATAACCTTCCCCTTACCCATCTGTGGGCTAGTGGGTAGAGAGCTATTTCTGCAAATGAGAAGGGTTTTTTTGCCAGCTGAGGTGGAGAGTGGAAAAAAGACTTTGTAGTATAATTCATGCAGTCACTTGACTTTTTGGTGAAAGGTGAACACAGTGCTGAATAAAGAGTTTAAAACTTATCTGCTAGAAAATTGAAGCATGTGAGATGGAAGGCTTCCTCTACAGTCATAGTTGGTCGTCAACTTTTTGTGTACTCTTGATAATTGGATAACTGTTTTATTTAACAGCAGCCATTCCTTAATTAGCCCATTTTCTGGATATAAAAATTAAAGAAAAACCATACTATGATTAACTGTAGACTGTGTATCAAGAAAAATTGCAAAGCAATAGGAATGTTTGGTGGTTTATATGGAAATATTGTTTGTAATTCTCCTAAAGATTACCTCTTCCTTTTTATCTCCTCCTTTAAAAACAAAAACAAAAAAGAGCCAGAGAAAACAAACAGCTAAAATCACACCTTCTCTGAGGAAAAAAATGCATCCTGGCTAAAGAATGAGTCTTGATAGATACAGTTTTGATTTTAGAAAATATAGAGTGGTAAACTATTAATTGGCTGACAAAAAACCCCATGAGAGTATTGCTGGAAGTGTTGAATGCTAATGTGTGTCTGACTTCTGAGCTGTCTGTGAGAAGGCTATTGTTTTAGCTGCTGCTGAGTATAGATTACACATAGTTGAGTGAAGATGGATCACTGCGCTGCTTTGTTGTCTTTGCAGCCCCAAAAAGCCCACTTTATAAAATTTTACATTTCAGGGCTCTTCATGCTTTTCACATTTCCCTTTCAAAGAGATGTGCAGTAGATGAAGTGCTTTGGTATTTTAAGTGATTTTTGTTCCCTAAATCGTTCAGTTTCTGTAGCTGTGTAAAAGAAAAGCCAGCCTGTGTTTTAAGGCAGATAGACAAAAAAGGAGAGATAGCAAAATAGTACTCATATAGGTCCCATCTAGCTTGGCCAGCAGTCTACACAACACTCACATTATGTAAGTTCCTGTGTAGCTGTCCCCTTATAAGTGAGGTATGGTTTGGTAATTGGTATGGTAATTAACCTGGAAAACTATCCTCTGCTTCGCTTGCCAACTGGCTTTAAACACTGTGATGTTAATTGGTAAACTGATCCAGTGAAGAGAGGCTTGAAATGTTTACAGGCTTGTCTGAATTTAATTCACCTCTTATTTCAATGAGTGGCTTTTTCTGTTTGGTGGGATGTTCTTTTGTTTGTTTTAATTTGTAAATACTGGTTTTCAGAGTTTTGATTTTCATGAAGAGTTTTTTTTAAAAAGAAAAAAGCCTAAGCAGCAAAATAACTTTTTTTCTTGTGGCATGTTCTTCTTTGATATAAATTTCTGGCTTCATGAATTTATGTATGCTAGACTGTAAAATATTGACATGCTTTGAGGTTAGTTCTGCTTGCCTTGCATATGGTGTTTGTGTATATATTCCTGAAACAATGTGTTACTTGATAGAACCTGATTTGCATTAACGCAAGACTGTTTTGTCAGTTGAGAGTAAACAGAATTATTGTAGTGAAACTTGTATTGTAAATGCAGAAATATGTTGGAAATGTAAAAGGGGATAAGGGGTTTCCCAGTTATAGATGATAAAAACTTGTCTTGACATTGCCTTCCTACTTTTTAGTAGATGTTTGGGCTTTTTTAGTGAGTTAAACTAAGGCAGTGGCTCATGCCTAACCTAGGTATACATTGCAGGGATTGTCTGTGGTTCTTTTGGTAATGTTCACATTTACAACATGGGATCCCCTCTATATGCGTTTATGTTCTGGTTTACAACAGGCTAATTTTACAACTTATTCTTTTCTTTAAGAAGCATTTTTTAACTTGGTGTATAATGAGGTCTCCATGATGTTGTGAGTTACTCTGAAAAACAAATGTAGAGAATTATAAGAACTGTCATTAAACATAATTTTTGTTTTATAGGTTATTCAGCAATAGTTATGAACTCGCGTTTACGAGCCTTAGGTGGGAGGATAAATAACATACGAGCATCAGAGCTACCAAAAGAGAAAACCCGCTCAGAAATAACCTGTAACGTCCACTTTTTGGATGGCTCAGTACAAAGCTTCAAAGTCAACGTAAGTCTGGAAAGCTACTTTCTTTTTAAATGCATATAAATTTGTTTGAAAGCTGCAGATGAAATACGGGACCCTGAGGCACAGTATCTCCAAAAGATGTTGCTTTGCCATAACAAATTGCAGAATTACTGCTTATGAAGTGGGTTTAAAAAGTGCTGTTTTAATTTACTTTCAAGCCAACCAGCTTCAATGTCATAAAATCATGGCATGCAGATTTTATCTGGAAAAAGGTCTTCTATATGATATGGGAACCATGAAGAAACAGATCTGGTGATCATTATCAACTGTGGATATATAATTCATATTTAAAGGGAACCCCTGAATTGGGATGTGCTCCTCCTTCAAAAGACTGGTAAAAAGGACTCCTCCTAAAAGAAGGAGGCCTTATAAATTCCTGTAGTGATGTCAGTACATATTTTCAGAAATGCAAAGATGATGTAAACAGTGAAGATGTTGTGGCTCAGTAGGACTGTTCTGTTCAGTCTTTTGTACTTCAATACAGTCTCTTTATTTGGGTGGGGAGAGGGAAAGAGGATTAATGGAGGTTTGTACTCTGTATTTTTAGTGTATTTTATTCTGCAATGATTATAACCATATATATATATATATATATGTACATATATAACCATATAGCTACTGATTTAAATATCAGTTATTTTTAAATGAAAACAAGGGAAATAGTTTCACTTCTCAATCAAGTTTCAGTAGAATTATCTGACCATGCAGAAAAACTGTGGATAAATTTAAGTAGAATTGTGTGTAAGATTTGTATGTATTTCTTTTTATGATACTTATTTTATCCACTTTACCTTGTTTGAGAAGAAGCATTTTGCTGAGGAAGCTGTATTGTTTAGATATTTTAGATTACATGGTGCTTTCTAATAGGACATGCAAAATTCCACCCAAAAGTTGTATTTTCCCAAGTCTTATTACAGTTCTCTGCAGGCTGATTTTGTTTTTTAATTTTGTCTGTTGAATATTAATTGAAATATAAATTCTGATAGATTAAAAAGATTATTTTCACCATAGTATATAGAGAATTAGTCTCATTTTAATACATATTTTGCATGCTATGTGTTCATATATGTGTGTAATATTGGGGAGTGGAGTAGAAGGAGAGTAAGAGAAGGAGCAACATGTTAGTATACAATTTTCATTGTTTGTCTCCAGCATACCCAGTATTGCCTTGTCTGTCAGTGAGCTGGTATAATTGCCACCTGCCCTGCACAAGGATCTGTGTAAAATGAGAAATTCAAAATTATTTAAAATTCGTGCATAGTAGTATATTTGTTTTTTGTAAACAGGTGTTTACACAGCTTTACATGTAGTGCTTGGCCTGAAGTGCAGCACTATAGAAGTGAAATTTGCTTCCCATTTCTTCCTTTAGGCAGTGAGTGCAAAATGGGAACCACTGAGAAGGAACTGTGCAGACCTCAAAGCAGCCTTCTGGTACCTAAGGAAAGCTGGAGAGAGCCTTTGTACAAGGGCATGTAGTGGTAGAACAAGGGGGGAATAGTTTCTGACTGAGGGTAGATTTAGCTGAGGTATTAGGAAGAAATTCTTTGCTGTGAAGGTGGTAGAAAGCACTCGAATGGGTTGCCCAGAAAAGTTGCAGTTTTCAAGGCCAGGCTGGATGGGGCTTTGAGCAACTTGGAGTAGTGGAAGGTGTCCCTGGCCGTGGTAGCGGAGTTGGAACCAGATGATCTTTGAGGTTCCTTCCAACCAAAACCATTGTATGATTTTTTTGAAATTCTGAACCCAAATTATTTCTCTCTCTACCTTCAGTGTATACCTAGGGTACCACTGCTGGTTACCTCCTTCATCCAGGAATTGTAAGGGCTTCCTTTACTGCAGCTGAGATGCTGAACCACATAAGGGGTGATGTTGGACTCATTATTGCTCTACTTAACACAAGCAGGGAGTGTGGCTACCCCGCTGTGTTATGGACTAAGAAAAGGAAGAGGTTTTGCAGAAGATTTATGTTCTTTGAGTACTAGGCTGTCATACTGGTAATGAGGGAGGCTGCACTTCTTTGTGAGGATGGCGATCTTTGATTATCTAACCTTGATATCAGCCTAAGAATAGGCTTGGCCATGCTCTGGTAGTGTCATAGGGTCCATTTTTCAAATGGGTTTGAAGCCAGCTGCAGAAAATTTGTATCCAAGTTCTGCTTACATTAGCAGAAAAATTCAGTTTTATGAAGTTTTTGCCTCTGTGTTTATGTGTTTAATTGCCAACATAATTCAGTTTTATGTCTGTGAGCAAAGAATAACTTGTGTCTGTGGTCATTCTGGAAATCAGCTGGTCATGTACTGAAGGACAGTAAGTTTTGCTCTGAACAGATTTTCCCCACTAGTGAAGCCTTTCTGTGTTGCTTTAGGGAAACTGCTTCTTGTATCAAGGTGTTTTTCTCCACAATTAATTAATTTCTGGATTACATGTTAATTGACTGTTCTGTATTTCAAAGTAAATTAGATGTCCATATCACATGGCATAATTATCCAGAAGACAAATTAGCAGAATTTTATTAAATGATGTAGTAGTACATTATTGAAATGAAGGTGCTTTCTGAAGTGACTAGACATAGATAGAAAGACCTACTATGTTTTGAGGATATTGTAAATAAGTTTTCTAGTTTTTTTACCTTCTCTATTTTTACAATTATTGCTGAAATATGTTGAATTTTTCTCCTCTGTCAGAGTTTGGAGGACTGGACCTGAAGAGGGTCACCTCTTCTAAAACATAGAGTTTAGTGTTTCCTCTTTAAAAGAACTTCAATATTATCAGTAGAAAATTAAGGCTGGGAATTCTTCAGGGTTGTTTGTGGTCTAGTGGTACCTGGTTCTGATCTGTGAAGGCTCAAAGTTTGGATAGATATCACACTTTGAACTAATATTATGCTAATATTCACAAATACGTAAGTATACTTTATGTTCATGGACATGATTATATTTTTTGTCAACAAATAGTAGAAAGTAAAAGTGGAAAAGCAGAATACTTGAAGCTTGGCCTTTCTCCATTTAATAGCATAAGTGAAATTGGAGAGTTCTTCCATTATAATGACAGTGGAATGAAAATAGCTGAGCATTTCTTTGTCCTGTAGCAAGTCTGAACACAGCATTCTTATTGCAAAAGGATTTCTTTCTTTCAAAATCGTAAGGAAATTTTATAGAAAAATAACATGAAATTAAAAAAAACCCAAACTTGTAGGTAAGAAGAAATTTAAGATAAATTTACTGTAAGTTTAAACAAATGGATATATTATTCTTATGTTGTAATTTCTGTTATCTTGTTGACAATGTACATATACTCAAGACTACAAAATATGGGGTGGATTTAAATTTAATAGAAAGATAATTGATTAAATAGTCAAAATTTGCAACACTGAGAACAACTTATATATTTTGGAATTTTGAACTAGTACTAACATCTTTAATATGATGGTAGAACATTCATGGTGTCTCAAAATACTGAATCTTTCAGAGAACAGGAAGGATAGAGATAAAACTTTCATTCTCTAGGAACAAGATCTTTATAGAGCCCACAGAGTTGATTTTCATCAAATTTTGTTACCAAATGGCATGACACTTTCCTAGTCATTCCTATAGGTTTCTTTCAATTATACTTCAGGTGTCACTTTGTTTTCCCAGTGGTTCTGTCTGTAGGAGGGTGAATAAAAAACAAGTATTGCAAAACTGGACAAAGGAAAAAGGAAGGTAGATTTTACATATGGATATAACCCGAGGAACTTTCTATCTATTGAGAAACCTGAAGATAGCTGCATAATTTCCTTTCTGAAAAATTGTTCTTATTAATCACTTATCCAAAAGGATATTGGTATTCTGACCACCTGGAAAGAAAGATTTGATTGCAAGAGAGCAGTGCTGTTTTTCTCCTAGACTTGTTGCTTTGGCAGAGTAGCAAAGTGATTGGCTATTTTTTCCATGTTTTTATTTAGAAGTGTTATACTACAGTTTCAATGAACCTGAAATTTGGATTCATGATATCACAAAGAGTTCATCAGTATAATCTGTGGTAGGTGCTGGTTTTAGGTCATCATTATCAAGAAAGTTCACATGGGAGTACAAACAGACACATTCCACTTCAATACTTGCAGTCCAAAGAATATGTTAACTATGCAAGGCTGAAATGGCCTTTTTTGTTCCACTGTTATGTGTTTCAGTACTTAGATGGAACATGTCCAAAGTCTAGGCAAAGAATAGAAGGTGCATGGAAGCTGAGAGTTGGAAATGTTCTTTCAAAATCATGTTTGAGACGAAGACTTGACTGCATTTAGTGCTGCATGCTTCACTTGACTTTAATTATATCCAGGCTTTCTTGAAGCTTCCCGGTAAATTTCAGGTATTTCAGTTTTATGATAAGGTTAACTCACCTCTGTCCCTAATGTCACCTCTGTCATATTCTAAGACTATAATGCATGGGTTTTTCACCCGGAGAAAATGTTAGCTGTCATTCTGATATATACAGAATTTGCTCATATACCATGTTTGAGTGTGTTTAAGAGATATTTATTATTTTATGTATATTATGTTGTGCAATAATGCAAATTTGTATGTAACTTTTGATATAAACATGCAGGACTTTTCTGATTTTGCTCTACTTTGACTGATTTACCAGGAATGAGCACTTGGGTAGCATCTCTCCAGTAAATGCACTCTTGAGAAGGGATAAAACTGACAGCATCAGATCACTTCTGAATTGCATTGTCTGAGTTTATGCTTTTGTCTTATTACCTGTGATTTTTGCTTTTAGACTAGTTGACTTTTAGTAATATTGTTTCTGTCTAGAAATAAAATGATGAGGCTTTAATAATTCAAAAAGTTGCATGAATTGAAGCTTGAATTGTAGGGAATATTTTTCCTTTCCTTCCACCTCAGTTAAGTTTCTGCTTCCAGTATTTGAGAAGGAATATGATTGTTAAAATGAACACCTGCAATTGCTATCAGTATATTTAAAATAATGGACAGACATAAAAGTCTTAACGGTTCTTTTTGATCATGAGTGTGAGTTTTATAATTTTAAACCACTCATTGAAAAATGTAATGATGCAGAATTTTTCTATGTCAGTCACCAAGTTTTCCTACTCGATATTGTTTGATAATTCAAGATGGTTTAATGCTACTCTGTGTCCTTGCATGTTGAAAGCACTTCTGTATGAAGTTTCAGGCTGGCAACAAATATTTAGTTTTGTATTGAGATAGGTCAGTATACTCAACTGGAAAGCAGTAAGACAGTATGAAATTTGATGATGCCTTTGAGGACAGTGAGAAAGTGATCTGCCCTACAGCAGGCTTGTTAGTCTTAGCCCTTTGTGAGACATGACTTCATAATAAATGCTGAAGGAAAGAATTAGTGGAGGGGAAATTTTTCCAAAGTTAGAAAGAAATGAGTGACCTCATATATATGTTTGTTTAAAATCATTTTTGTGAGGCAGAGGAAATGCAGTGGGTTAAAACTGTCCTTGAATAAATATTTTGTATGACCTTTATATAAAAAAATACTGTGCTAGAGTGTATGGAATCTCAAAACATTACAGGATTGGCCAGGAGTTGGCTGAAGAAGTGGCTGTAGATCTTTGTGAAAAGGAGATATTAAATGGTGCAAGGACATTATAGGGAGTTCTTGACTGCTAGATTTCATTAATGTGTTGCCCTTGAAATTTTTTCAAAAAATCAAAAATATTAAGTTTTAGGCCTTATTAACAACAAAAAGATACAGGAATATGAGGTAGCAGGTTATCTTGAACAAGGAAAATTGCAATGAGGGAAATCAGTAGTGTAAACTAACAGCTTTTATGAGATGAGGTAATGTTTTTTTAAGCTCAATTTTCAGTTGCAAACAATAGAGAACAGTGGCAGTTTGCAGACTGAGCTGCTCATGTATTACTGCTCTGAAAAAGGTGAGTGCTTTCATGCACCAGGCAAGAATCTTCAGCCTGGATCAAGGAAGTATTTACAGTGTTAGTCTTGGCATTGAGGCAATGCTCCAGGGAATGTCACATGTGGATCCTGGCCACTTGCAGACAAAAGAGGGAAGTTCCAGTCAGGCAGGCACAGAAACTAAAACTAGGATGCTCTGCAGAAGACTGGACCTTAGGAAAGAGCCTGTTCTGTTTATTTTAGATGAACAAAATCCTTCACGTTTGAATAAGAGCATCAGGTGGATAAATAAATTCCAGGAAAAGAAAAGGACAGAGACAGCAGAAGAGCCAATTAGCTGTGTGTAAAATTACTGTGGAAATGAAAAGAAAGTGGTAGCACTGTGTTCAGGCTCATGCATCTTTTAGGACCAAAGGACTGTCTGGTTTCGAATTAGTATTATGGGCTAAATGAGCAAAAGGATGACCTCAAACAGCATGTGACAGGCAGTGGGTATTGTGTCTGAAGTGAGACTGAATTGCAAAAGCTTAGGTGGTGCTTAACTGAAGGTTCTCATTACCAGAAAGTTGGGGCAAAGCTTCTGCAGAGGACAGGGAGATATGCTTTACTTTGTGCTGTCCTCTTAAATTGTCACTTTGTACCAGTTACCTTGTAGAAATTAATAACCTGAAGAACTTTACATGCATATTTACCTCTTTAGTCCAAGATTCTAACAATTTCACCTTTCACCAAAGTTTATGCAGTTCTTAGGGCAGTGAGTCTTGATCACTAGGTTCTAGGCAGTATTTGGCATTAAAAAATAATGAAAGAATTTTTTCTCTTCACAATTGTTTAACTTACTAGAAATTGAATTTGACTGATTTAAATTCCCTAAATGTAGTAGGAACTTGCTGTGGCACGGATAGAATGTAATAGATGTTAATTATGACTGCTTTAAGTACTAATTTTTGGCCTATCTAACATAAGTTGTAATTGATTTGAAGACAGATTTAAATGGACGTGAATAATGTGTTATGTGGTGGTTGATGCAAATCTTTTAAAAATTCAGAATAAGGATTGAGGACATCAATCCTCAAGGAGGATTGGTAGATGTCATGAAGGTGAAATAAGTGGAATATTCTTTTCAGATGGAAGCATGCAAACTTCTTGAAAATATTTCTTTTCAGTAAAAACTTTGAAATTCTTGAGGGTATCTTAAGAGCTTGTGTCATTATAGCAGAGCAGGCTAGTGGGGAAAATACATAATTTTTTAAATTTCACTGCAGAAAAACAGGAGCTTAATTAGGAACGCCTTAAATATTTGCCCTAATGGTTGAGAGGGTTAAGAAGACCTTGATTCTAATGCCTAGTATAGCTGGGCAGTGTTCATGTTGTTTTTGCTCTCCTATGGCACCGGGAAGTGAAAATAGGATCTGTTGTAAAGCACTTGATGCATTGTAATGTTTGAATACGCTGTGGCTGTGAATTGTTTTGAAATGGATGTCAAGATTCAGAAGCAGTGTTGTGACATGCTTAGCCTGCCTCACTCTACACCTAGGACTCAAAACTGGTAATTTACAAAGTAAATTGAAGGTTGTGAAGCATGAGCTGTGTGGTCATTTCTAGGTATATAAACTGAAAAATAGTTCAAGTATTTCTTAAAGCAATGCCAAAGTTAAGGAAATAAATATTTCCTTAAAAAAAACAAACCTCCTTATAACTGGGAATTTTAACAAGAAGACTTGAACAATTTAAAATAATTTTTTTTTACTTAACTTAGTTTTCTTGACTGGGTGCTTGATCTAGGCACTGGGAAAAACCTGCGCTTTTAGTACCAGAGGACAAGAACTGGAACCACAAAAAAGTAATGCTGGAAATAATTTTTTTTCTAGGAAATGTGGGGAGGCAGAAGAGAAATAAAAAGATATGTAGGAGGATGAGACTAGTGCTGGCTGAACAGCTGGGTTTAGGGTTGGGAGACCCATGGGAACACTGCCAAGGAAGAACTGTGACTGCTGATCAAGAATGTCTGAGCAGGGAGCTTGCTTGTCTTTACAGGAAAGCAATGAGAAGGCTTAGCAATGCATTTGTGAGGGCATGGGGAGAGAGAAGGTGAAAGCATCTGAATTGGGTTGAAAGACTGGAAGCTTGGAAATTGAGAAAGGAATTAGAAGATAATGCTGTTGTGAAGAAAGGAGACCAAAAGGAGTAAGACATGTTGAAATTCAAACTAAAAATTAGCAGAATAATCCTCCCTCTGTGATCCTGTCCTGCTCCATTTGTAATGAAACCTGATATTCCTGAACACCTTCTTTCATCAAAATATCTGCCCTATCCCCTGTAATTACTGCTTTTGGCCATAATTTAACTTTAGGAGCTCATTTAGGTGCTGTCAAAAGTGCACACCATAGGTGTGCAGTTAGGCTTCTGAGTTGTGCAGGTGTTGTGATGACACTTGAAAGTGTTTTAACTTTCTGCTTATAAAAACCTAACCCTGGGGAAATGAATATGGTCAGTGCTAAAGATGAGTTTATTGATGTCAGGAAGTGCCCATTATTTCAGAGGGTGGCATCTGCTGTTTCCATAGGGCCCTCTTGTGTACACATGTGGATAATTTCTGATGGACAAATCTCAGTCTGCACGGTGAAGGCAATGTCACTGATGGTGCTGGACAGAGCTGCCTGACGGGTGCATGGTGCCATGGCTTTGTGTGACGAGGAATACGTTACCTGTCACTCACAATTCTGTTTCTAAGCACTCACAATTCTGTTTCTAAGCTGGATTTTAGGCCTATGCTATCTCAGAAAAAAGTGAGATTTGATCAGTGCTGTGGTTTGCAGCCTCTTTGAAAGGTGGGGAGTGGGAATGTGCAGCTGGGGTAGAAGGAGGGCACAAAGCTGCTGCTCTTAGCAGCAACACAGCCTTTACAGGCCTGGATGGACTCATATTTATTGTAAGATCTCAACTACTTTCTCTGAAAATTAAATTAAATGGGAGACTGATGGAGGGGAAAAGGTAGTCTCAACAGTTAAATATTGCCTAAGTTGATTTCTCCATGTGTGACTTTACTCCAGAAAAGTGGGCACAGCTTTTCACAGGAGGCTGACAGCCTGAAATGGTAATACTGAGCATTCAAGTCACAAATGAGCTGCTAGGAGTTCTGCACTAGCAGTAGAAAATGTTGGATAATATTACATCCTTCAAAATAAGATGGGCCAAGTGGGTGTCCTTTGCTTGAAATTTTGGTTTTCTTTTCTCATCTTTTTAAACAGGAAGAATGCTCCTATGAGATAAGGGAAGATTATGGAATATGTTGCTGCTTAAAGCACTCAGTCACGACAGTGTTGTACCCTATTAAAAATAATAAAAATCTGTCTTCTGAACAGGACTTACTGGGCTGTTCTATTATAAAAAAAGTTTAAACAAAGCATTGAGTTGGCTTTTAGGTGAACACTCTTACATAGTGAGCAAGACTGGGGCCAGCCACACTAATGTGGCTTGTACATTAAGTCCTTTGTTTCAAGAGATTATTTTCAAAAAAATCAAGACATTTTCTTAAGAAATCAGAACTTAATAACACCAGAGCTGAATTTTTAAGAAATTTGTTCAAAAATAAAGTGCTTGTCTTTTACAGTTCAAAAAATTTTCCTCTCAGTTTTTGTTTGGTTTAGGGTTTTTTGGGTTGGAGTTTTTTATGTGTGCAGATTATTTCTGCTTTTAAGAGAGACATTTGGAAAAAATCTTAAACTAATTAGGAAGTTTTGTTTTCTTTGATTTTCTTTTTTTCAATTAAAAAAAGCAAACTGGCCTGATTTTTGCTCTGTCCAGCAATTCTGTATGTAAAAATCTAGAGCTAAGATGTCNTTTTTTTTACTTAACTTAGTTTTCTTGACTGGGTGCTTGATCTAGGCACTGGGAAAAACCTGCGCTTTTAGTACCAGAGGACAAGAACTGGAACCACAAAAAAGTAATGCTGGAAATAATTTTTTTTCTAGGAAATGTGGGGAGGCAGAAGAGAAATAAAAAGATATGTAGGAGGATGAGACTAGTGCTGGCTGAACAGCTGGGTTTAGGGTTGGGAGACCCATGGGAACACTGCCAAGGAAGAACTGTGACTGCTGATCAAGAATGTCTGAGCAGGGAGCTTGCTTGTCTTTACAGGAAAGCAATGAGAAGGCTTAGCAATGCATTTGTGAGGGCATGGGGAGAGAGAAGGTGAAAGCATCTGAATTGAATTGAAAGACTGGAAGCTTGGAAATTGAGAAAGGAATTAGAAGATAATGCTGTTGTGAAGAAAGGAGACCAAAAGACGTGTTGAAATTCAAACTAAAAATTAGCAGAATAATCCTCCCTCTGTGATCCTGTCCTACTCCATTTGTAATGAAACCTGATATTCCTGAACACCTTCTTTCATCAAAATATCTGTCCTATCCCCTGTAATTACTGCTTTTGGCCATAATTTAACTTTAGGAGCTCATTTAGGTGCTGTCAAAAGTGCACACCATAGGTGTGCAGTTAGACTTCTGAGTTGTGCAGGTGTCGTGATGACACTTGAAAGTGTTTTAACTTTCTGCTTATAAAAACCTAACCCTGGGGAAATGAATATGGTCAGTGCTAAAGATGAGTTTATTGATGTCAGGAAGTGCCCATTATTTCAGAGGGTGGCATCTGCTGTTTCCATAGGGCCCTCTTGTGTACACATGTGGATAATTTCTGATGGACAAATCTCAGTCTGCCCGGTGAAGGCAATGTCACTGATGGTGCTGGACAGAGCTGCCTGACAGGTGCATGGTGCCATGGCTTTGTGTGACGAGGAGTACGTGGTTGCATGGTCCTTACCTGTCACTCACAGTTCCATTTCTAAGCTGGATTTTAGCCCTATGCTATCTCAGAAAAAAAGTGAGATTTGATCAATGCTGTGGTTTGCAGCCTGTTTGAAAGGTGGGGAGTGAGAATGTGCAGCTGGGGTAGAAGGAGGGCACAAAGCTGCTGCTCTTAGCAGCAACACAGCCTTTACAGGCCTGGATGGACTCATATTTATTGTAAGATCTCAACTACTTTCTCTGAAAATTAAATTAAATGGGAGACTGATGGAGGGGAAAAGGTAGTCTCAACAGTTAAATATTGCCTAAGTTGATTTCTCCATGTGTGACTTTACTCCAGAAAAGTGGGCACAGCTTTTCACAGGAGGCTGACAGCCTGAAATGGTAATACTGAGCATTCAAGTCACAAATGAGCTGCTAGGAGTTCTGCACTAGCAGTAGAAAATGTTGGATAATATTACATCCTTCAAAATAAGATGGGCCAAGTGGGTGTCCTTTGCTTGAAATTTTGGTTTTCTTTTCTCATCTTTTTAAACAGGAAGAATGCTCCTATGAGATAAGGGAAGATTATGGAATATGTTGTTGCTTAAAGCACTCAGTCACGACAGTGTTGTACCCTATTAAAAATAATAAAAATCTGTCTTCTGAACAGGACTTACTGGGCTGTTCTATTATAAAAAAAGTTTAAACAAAGCATTGAGTTGGCTTTTAGGTGAACACTCTTACATAGTGAGCAAGACTGGGGCCAGCCACACTAATGTGGCTTGTACATTAAGTCCTTTGTTTCAAGAGATTATTTTCAAAAAAATCAAGACATTTTCTTAAGAAATCAGAACTTAATAACACCAGAGCTGAATTTTTAAGAAATTTGTTCAAAAATAAAGTGCTTATCTTTTACAGTTCAAAAAATTTTCCTCTCAGTTTTTGTTGTTTGGTTTGGGGTTTTTTGGGTTGGAGTTTTTTATGTGTGCAGATTATTTCTGCTTTTAAGAGAGACATTTGGAAAAAATCTTAAACTAATTAGGAAGTTTTGTTTTCTTTGATTTTCTTTTTTTCAATTAAAAAAAGCAAACTGGCCTGATTTTTGCTCTGTCCAGCAATTCTGTATGTAAAAATCTAGAGCTAAGATGTCATACAGCTCTGCACTCAGCAAATACCATCGCAGGCAAAACAAACTGAACTTGGGGATAGTCATTGAATTTACTACAAACAAAATCAGAGCGGATTGAGAAGTAAAATAAATCTTAAAAACACCTTCCCACCTCTCATACCTCTTTCTCAGGCTTTACCTTCTCCCCTGCAGTGGCACAGGGAGACGGAATGGGAATTTTGGTCAGTTTGCCACATGTTGTTACTCCTGCTGCTCAGGGAGAGGAGTCCTTCCCCTGCACCCGCATGGGGTCCCTCCCACAGGAGTCAGTTCTCCACAAATTTCTTCAATGGGCTTCCTACAGGCAACAGTTCTTCACAAATTGCTGCAATATGGATCACTCTTCCCTGAGGTGCAGTCCTTCAGGGTCACAGGTTCTACCAGCAAACCTGCTCCAGTATGGGCTATTCACTTTGTGGGTCTGCAGGTCCCCGCCAGGAGCCTTTGCCACCACTCACTTCTCATGGATTCACAGCCTCCTTTCAAGCATCCACCTGCTCTGGCATGGGGTCCTCTGCAGGCTGCAGGTGGATCTCTGGCTCTCTTGGGGGACTCCATGGGCTGCAGGGACAGAGCTGCTTCACCATGGTCTGCGGGGGAATCTCTGCTCTGGTGCCACCCCGGTACCAAAATCTAGCCACACAAACCCAATACAGCAAGCTAGCTATTGCTTATTAGCATATTTAGAATTGCAGTTTTGTTGAGGGGGTTTTGGTTTTTACTTTCCTGTTTGGTATTTGTTAGTTGTTTGGTTTTTTTTTAATAATAGAATTGATTCACAGTGTTCTTTGGCAGAAGTTGGTTATTCTGTTATCCACAATGCCATGGCATGAAGATTCTTTTTTGGTTTAGGGGAAATTATACCAGCTTTAGACTTCTGATCCCTGCTGCCTGTCTCATACTGTGGTACACCAATTCTTCTGTGATTCCTGTCATGGGGGACATGTAGGCAGAAAATGGGGTGGCTAAATGGCAGCTGAGCATGAGGATGCTAAGGGGCAGGTGAGATTGTGGGCTTAAGTATGGGATCTTATGGCTGGATCACAGCACCCCTCTCTTTTTTTTCCCCATCCTAGTGTATACTTACTTTGCCTTTTATTAGGTGATGTGGAAGCACAGCATGCTGCTTTCTGGTGACAGCAGGGGCCAGAGCAGCCCCACATGTCTGCAAGCCATCCCTGCAGGCTGCCACTCTGGAGAAGGGCATTGCTCCCACTGTGGGCAAGGGAGGAGTGACCTGCTACAGTTAATTTGCTGCACCCACTTCAAGGGCTGGAATACTTGTCTGTTCATATTAGGAAATTTCATGTGCCCAAAGTATTTTGGCAAGAAACCCAAAACTTTTATCAGAATAAAGTTTTTATTGCTGAAAAACTGATGAATTAGCGGCTATTTTTATTAATGAGTTACATTAGAAAAAAAACCCAAAACCAAAGTAGTTTCAATTAAATGTATCTTAAAATATATAAGTGTGGCAGGATTTTAATTCTAAACTTTTCTTGTTTTCAGAAACAAGACACTGGACAAATTTTATTGGATATGACCTATAACCAGCTGGGTGTTACAGAGAAGGAATATTTTGGTTTACAGCAAAATGAGACTTCAGTAGATTCACCAGTAAGTATAATAAATAATAAATGTGTGTGCATGTATATGTGTGTATAAATATATACCCATGTATATTTGCACACATATTCATGCACACACATGCACATAAATAAGCAATATTTATTTGTAAATAACTTTAATCCATCTAATAGTTTTTCATTTCACAGCGGTGGCTTGAACCAAGCAAACCTATTAGAAAACAGTTAAAAGGTAAGACTTGTTTTTTTTACCTCAATTGTAACTTTGTAGTTCTGTTTTCTATGTTCTTATGGCTAAAACAAATGCATATTGTCCAGATGGTATATTTTTCTTCAAGAGCAAGTCTTATGTCTGCCAGTCTTTTCAGCAGAACCTTCTACTTCTTCTTACTCTTATCTGAGTGGAAATAAGACCTGGTAGACCATTAACTTTTCTGCTATAATAGCAGCTAAACCTGGTTTCTGAGCAGTGTTAGACATGCTTAGATGGCCATGAAAGCAGTAGTCATATTGTGGTGCCAGTTAATTCCTCCTGAGAGGGAAGCTAAGGAAGAGTGGTTTTGATTGAGGGAGGCATACATAGCCAGTTTCGTGTGTAGGTTCTGGTAGTTTCTTGTCACACATATAATAAGAAATCACAAAATTATGCATATTTATTAGAAAACAACTAACCAAAAAATCAATGCCACACACTTCCAGGTGCTTTTGTTATTCTAGCATGTCTTGTTTTATATAGCTTTGAGTAACACAGAATGCTTACCAAGAAGGACAGGCTGGCCAGCATAACCCTGGCCAGGGAGCAGCTTAGGAGGGCTGAGTGGCACTGTCCCAGTTTGTGCTGTGACACTGTCCCAGTTTCTGCTGTGACACTTGAGCTATGTTTTTCAGAACTCTCATTTTTACCTTGTGCTACAGATCATGCATTTTTATTTCAATTTATACACAAAAGTAGCATGTTGGACTTCTGTAATTTAACCTATTAATATGCAGGATAGAATTGAGCATTATCCCAGCTGAGATACCTTAAATATATTTAATGCTTATCTCTCTTCTAATATTTAGGAGACAAAGGAAGCTCATAATGCCTTTTATGCAAAGTAGCATATACAAAGTACTTTAAGTGAAAATATTACTTCATTTGAGAGTATTTTCTTCTTAAATTTGGTGTTGGGGCATCAGGAGAGACTTCTCATAATTTCTTATAGTTTCATGAAAAAAGCACATGAGATTTGTATGTGATTGTTAATGTAATTTTTCTGTAAATATAGAAATTAAAATATTAGACTCTTTCTGTTTTAAACTAAAGATTGATTTACTCTTCTAAAATATTGCAGGAGGTTTTCCCTGCACGCTTCATTTTCGTGTAAGGTTTTTTATACCTGATCCTAACACACTTCAGCAAGAACAAACCAGGTAACTTCTGTTTGATGTTTGCTTCCATGAACTAAGAACGTATCTTGCCCATGTCTGCAGCTTGGCAAATTATGCTTTATTACATAGATGACTTTGTATAACTCTTGGTATTGAATGCATTTGGAATGGAGAGCTTGATGCCATGCTCATGATGAGTAGTTTCTGATATTACAGCTGGAGTATAAGTTACTACAAAGATA
>VYXF01006258.1:805474-1019927 GCA_013397295.1 Polioptila caerulea | reverse complement strand
ACTCTTGGTATTGAATGCATTTGGAATGGAGAGCTTGATGCCATGCTCCTGATGAGTGGTTTCTGATATACACAGTTTACAACTCCAAGATACAGCTGGAGTATAAGTTAATTACAAAGATGTAGGTGTTAAAAATACATTTATTTGTGTATTGAAAAATTTTTTTTTGAGTCTGCATGCCCTAGGTCTATCTATCTTAGAAGTTTTGTGTCAATACTGAGTCAGTTTTGAACATATGTAATAGATTTAATGCTGAGGGTGTGGGAGGGTGGAGTTTTTTTTGGGGGGGGAAGAAGAGATAACAGTTCTTGTTTTGCAGTTTGCCCATTACTTGTAATATGCAAAGGTGTATAATGCTTCAGTTTACAGTAGGCTGTAAAAAGTTTTGGGGTTTTTTTAACCTCTGAGTTTTTGGGATGGTGGGGTGCATGAATTGTAAGCAATTTTCAATTAATTTGTCACAAGATTTTAGTTGAATGCTTGTTTTGTTCAGATCCTGTAATTTGGAGTTTAGAATTTGAAGGCACACATTAATCTGGCCATTAATCTGGCATGTCTGTAGCACTTTCATTGCTTATTAATTTCAGTGACTTGGGAATATAAATAGTACAACATGTGAAATTATATTTCTTGTAGAAAATTTAACTTTTGACCTGTTTTGGTATTTGTTAATCATGCCGTTTTAAGCTGTTCTGCAGTTTAAAATGGAAATTATTCTAAGATCTGCTCTTTAAGGTTCTTCATATGCTCACTCTTCTGTATCACTAAAAAATAACATTGTCAAACACACTAAGAGGAAGACTGAACTGCCCTTGGCAAATTGTTTAAGAGCTTTTTTTCAGCCTATGCTGCTAGAGAAATGTCTCATCCTCCATTGGGTAGCTCCAAGATAGACTCTCACAGTCAACCTTGATTGAGATTTGGGGTGTTTTGCCTTTTTTTTTTTTTAATTTTCTAAAAGTTGCATTCAAAATGAGTATTCCAGGGAGAAAAAGAGCCCAATTCAGCAGTGATTTGGTTTTTGTAGTGTTAATTGTGACATTAATACTGTGGCCCTGGAGCTGCAGTAGAGACTGCCAAAGATCCTTAAAAGTGTTGTGAGAGTAAGTGGGTGTATGATTGCATATTTGCAAATGCCACTAATATTTGTTCATCTGTTTGTATAGCTTGCTGGGAAATGTAATAAAATAAAATTAATATATGTAGCTATTTTAATAATACAATTTAAAAATAAAAGCCCGTTTGTTTCTTTTCCAAAAAAAAAAAAATCTTTTCTAGGCATTTATTCTTCCTGCAGTTGAAGACTGATATTGCAGAGGGAAGGTAATAAGAAGAATCTTCAATTTCTCTATAATTATTTTAAAAATAAAATTAAAAAGCCTTTAACCTGAGGCTATTGTTGCTGTAAAATTATCCCAATTATCCCATAAATATGCCTTGTGAAACATTGCTTTAAAGGAGAATCACATTGCCAGGGAATGTTAAATATTTTCTCATGGCTCACTTATTAAGAACAGTTTAGAAGTCTGTTGTGAGTGAGCTGTAGGAGATGCTATGTGTCAACAGGCTCAACATCAGCCACTGAGATATTTATGCAAGGCTTGGTGTGCCAGGCATGGAATTCCAAACCTAGGATCCCACTACCTAGTGCAGTAATCGGAAGTAGCAACGGGCAGTTCATGCTATCATTTCTCATTATTTAAGGGTTATATTCCCTATATGGTGGGCATGTACCCAGTGGTTTACTTCGCTGTGATTTCTGTGTGTTTGTACTTAAAAAAATAAAAAAAAGGAAAAGGAAAAGATGGTCCAAGTATTTGCTGCCAAATGTCAGTTGCCTACAGGTGTTGGCTTTTTTCTTTTATGGAGTCAGTTTTGGTCATAAGATCAGAGCTGTCTTTGTGCTTGACATTTGGGTAATTTTCCATGTTTGTGTCTAGTTTTAAATACACCAGAGTGCAGCTAATAAAGAGCTCCATAAAAATATCTTCTCCTTTTTCTTTCCTGAATAAGCATTCAGGTGGAATTTGAGAATGTCCTTTTCCAATTAGTTATTTCTGTTCACCTAAGGAGCTGTTTAATATCCAGTTGTACTGTGCTTTAACATTCAAACTTAGTAAAAAGAAATCAGATACTCTTTGAAAGTAAATTAGTCTTCACGTACCAAACTAATAGCAAGAAGTTTCAATAAGAAACATACAGCCTATGTTTAAATAAAATTATTTCCTCTCCTTTCAAGGTTGTCATGCCCCATGAATTCTGCTGTTGTCCTGGCATCATATGCAGTACAATGTAAGTAATAACCAACCATTATTTTGTTAATAAATTCATTTGACCAATTACTTTCTTGGCTGTTTGGCACTGAAAAGTCAGGGGAGGTTTATTTCCTTATCTATTTATGAAGGTGCAGGTTATTAAAGCAGCCTACAGAGACAGTCTAAATAGAAAAAGGATACTTTTTAGGCCTGTCAAAAAAAAAGTTGATGCAAGAATAATGTCACTATTTATGTGTTTCTTACTGTTGAAAAAAGTCGGGTTTGCACTGTCAGTGGAAACAAAACTGTGAAACTTACTGTGTGTTACAATACCTACGGGAAAGCATTCCAAGGGAATAAGTGGTCATCTAGAGAACAAATAAGAGGAAGGTAAACTCATGATTAAGAAGCTGCAGTGTTCTTACACAATGTTTGTTTCGTGGAATTTGGTTTGTTAGTTATGTAAAACTGGCCCTTTGCAATACATTTAAGGTGACTCTACATATAAGAACTTACATCCTTCTCATCTGCCTTCAACTGGCAAAAAAAATTCAAGTGATGATACTAGAAAAACATCTTCTGTAGGAAAGCCAAACTGGAGTCTGACAATGCCTCACAAGCATCCTCAACAGATAGTGAAAAACAGCTGGAGGAAGATCTTTCTCATTAAACAAATAAAGAAAAAAAAAAAACAGGTTGAGGGTTTATTGGAGTTTGCATATTTGTTAAAATAGTCAGGGGAAACTATGCAAGAATAGTTGTGTAATTATTTGGCTGAATCTCATTTCTTTTATGGAAAGGCTAACAAGGCCCACAGAAACAACTGAGGTAATTTTTGTTTGAAATAAGAACCAAGCTAAAATAATTAAAGTGTGATTTTCAAAGAAGGTGATAAACTCTGAGTATCTATTGAAACCCTATCTATGAAACATTTGCTTTTATGTTTAAGCATGTCATACATTGCACCCTTTTATAAAATGAAACTGTAATCAGATTCAAGCTTCAGTAAGAACAGTTGAAATTTTCCATAGTGTGTGGCAGTCACAGTTTTGAAGCCAATGAAATGCATCTTGCTCTGGTGTTTCTGAGGCCCGGTAAGGGCGCTTGGAGGCTGAAACACTGCACCATTGGGATTGCTAAACGGACTATTGGTGATCCAATTGTGCTAAAGCTCAAAAATGAAGAATGCAAAGGTTTTATCACAAAGTGAAATTAATCGTGCCCTATCTAGTGTACCCCAAATCCCAAAGTTGTTCCTGTTTCCCCTTCAGATTTATGACTGTTCTCTTTTTAGTGCTTAGGCTAGGATGCCTACTAATGCAGTTATCTGTACTAAAGGAGAATGATAGAGGGACAGTGAAGATTGTCAAAGAGTGCTGATGTGTTTTAATCATTGCCTTTCACAGTGGATTCTGAATTTTCCATCAAACTATTTGACTGTTTTTTCGAAGTCCTGATAGTGCTGCTTTTACCAGGTGGTGGGCATTTTTTTTTTTTGTTTCTTTTTATTTTTTTGATTAAAAAGAAGCCAAAGCACAAAAAAATCCCAAACCCAAATGTAACCTTTTTTTTGCTATCTGATTTCCTTTTTGTTGCTGTTTGTATGATACTGATATTTACTCTCTGTGTTGGTAAGGAATGAAATGTTTAATAGAAAGACATATTCTCTTCAGGTTTTGGGTTTTTTTGCTTTTACCTGAAGATGATGGCATAGGAATGACATTTTTGAAATAAGGGTTTCAGTCTCCTTCTTGAGTCATGTTTGCTGTGATTCCTGTCAATTGAAATTATTTAAGTAGTTTTCTATTATTGTTTTAATTTCTAATCATACTTAACTGAGGAGAGCTTAAGTTGTTGGTATGAGGTACGTGCTTATGAGAAATCCATTGTCTGAGGTTGCCATGAATCAGTTCTACCTGAGCTGTTTACTGCCACTACTTGGCGGCGTTCAGGCTGCTCTCTCCTTCTGTAGCTTCTCCTTCCCTTGAATGCAGGAGGGGAAATCCTTATTGTCTGACAGCCCTGTGGGTTGTTTGTTTAAAAGGTGTAGCAGTAGTTGCTGACAGGAGAGCTGAAGCAGATCTCTCTCACAGTGTGTGTAGTCTGGTGTTTGATATTTCTGCTCTTGCTTCTTAACTGAAGTATTTCCATGTGCTGGTTGTATGGTTGGCCTTCAAAGGCTTTGTCTGAGTTTTGCAAGAGGACAGTTTTTGATGGTATCTGCTGTGCTGCTGGGATGCTGCTTCTCTGTAGCGCACTTTGTGCAGGCATTTGGCTCTGAAATAAAGCTCTGACGTGTCCCTCTGCCCTGCTGCAGCACACCCTGCTTTGCCTGGCGGGACTAAGTTACAGGGGAATGCAAGTGGGTGTGAATACTGTGTCTGAATAACATGTGACTGAGCCTGATTACGAACATAGTTCAGACACTTCAAGAATAAGTTGTTAGTATATTATCAGGAACTGGCTTTGTGACAAAACAGTCAATGGATTTCGAAATTTTTTTTTTGTTTTTAAGAACTTGTTAAGGTGCGTTTCAAATAGTTTCGTCATTGTGAAGTTGGAAGGATACACTCATACTGAAAAATCTTAATGATAAATCATGTGTTTTTACTAGTGTAAAATGGGAATGTCCTACCATCTATAAAACCAAATAAGGAAACCTATACAGTACGACTGTATGTCACAAAGCTGATTTAGCACCACTTGTTTTCTATCACTTCATGTAGCAAATTGCCATTTCCAGGCCATTGGAAATTCCATGCCCAGCTACTGGTATGTAAAAAATCCCATGGGTTTTGTGAGAATATGCTTGTATGTTAATAAATCCATTGCTGACTTGGGACTTGAATCTGAAGCATAGCAATGAAGCCAGTGAAGATGTTATGAATGCTTCTAAGCTTGTTCTTTCCTGAGCATCAGTTGCTCTTGTCTCCTGTGGAACTGCTCCTCTCAGCCCTGCTTTGAGAGCTGGGAATCATCTCTAGCACGCTGCTATCTGTCTTTGGGACTTTGTTTAGAAAGGAGTTGCCTGGTTGCTAGGGATTCAAAGGGACTTGAACCTCTTCTAAGGAAAGGAAAGTTGGTGATGATGAGGAGTCAAGGAAAACTGAACTTAGTATGAAAGTCTCTCAGGAACTGGGAATAAGAAAGTTAGAATTTTGGGAATGCCAGGAGACGGATATCCCAGAGGTAGAGGTGAGCTGGAAGACTTGAAACAGCAACAGCGACTCCACAGTGAAACCTGACTCTTTCTTCTAACTTGTCTTCATTTTGCCTCACCTTATAGAAATTAGGTTTACTCCTCAGACTTCTTAGTTTATGGAGAGCTCTCTTTTTTTATGGCTAGCATTTGGGGATTTTTCTGTGTATGCTCCCCACCCATGCTTTCTTGAAATGAAATAGTGCTCAGAAGGACATCTCATGTAAGCTGAGAGATCTGCTTTCAGATCAGCCAGATTTCTGCTACTTTCCAGAGTATCTTTAACCCTTGTGCCTTAGAATCAAAATCAGACTGGATTAATTGAGAGAACTTTGAGCTGAATTTCCAATGTTTGAAATTACTTACTAGATGTGTTGGGTAGTCTAAGGATTGTGTGCATGTCATATCTGTTCTTCTGAAGTCTCCATCAGTGCTGTTCAGTCAGAGGTATCTTTTATCATATCTTACAGGACCTGTCATCAGCAGTGCCAGTGTTATCTGTGTGATCGTGATGAAATTCCCAATACAAGAATCAGCTGGGAGAGATTAATTGAAATACATTATTTCCTTCCATATAGTTAGACCTTCTAAGAGTGCCCTGATTATATACAGCAACTTTCCAGCTCTTTTGGGCTGGTTTTCTGCAATTGTATTTTACAGTTATGTTAGGGAATACAGAGGCCACTTCAGGAGATAACTGCTTCAAATGTTGAAGACTATATTTAATGATGGTCTTCTATTAAGCCACAAATAATTTTTGAACTGTAACACTTCAAAACAAGGTACAATCTCCAGAATGGAGAATGCCAGATTGGGATACTGGCCAGTGCTGTAGCTGAAGGACCTGACTTTCTGTAGTGCCTCATATACAGAAGAATGGTATCAAGTCTTTTTAAGTTGGATGAGCCTATTAAATATTTTTGTGTAACATAACTAAAAAGAGGGAAAGAAGAGTTTCCCAAGGTCAAGGTCCATATAATACAGTATTACACTCATGGTAACAGCCTTGAGCTGCACCTGGTAATGTTTAGGTTCTGTATTAGTAAAAATTTCTTCACCAAAAGGGATGTCGTGCTTTGGAAGAGGCAGTTCAGGGAAGTGGTGGAGTCATCATCCCAGGAGGTATTTAAAAAATGTGTAGATGTGGCATAGAGGGATATGGCTTAATGGTTGTCTTGGCAGTGCTGGGTTAAGAGTTGCACTCAGTGATCTTAGCAGTCTTATCCAGCCTAAATGACTTTGTGATTCTCAGATGAGTAGTGGTGAATGCTGAGAAACAACATATATGTCAAATGTTGTCAACTATATGCATTAGTTGTCAACATATGTCAAACTATATGCATTAGTTTGGCAAAGCCTCACAATGTTTTGGGAGTACTGGTAACAATCCTTTAAGTCTTTTTTCCTAATACTGCCTCAAAATGAATGCTCTTTGTACTTTGGATTATACTTGGCTTTTCTCAATAGTTTGATTGTGTCTGTATGGTTTCTGAAGTATATGTTGTACTTGAGATGCAGGAACAACTACAGTATAATTTATAGTTTCTAATTTGTTTCTTCCTTTTCCTTGTGATTATTTTTTGTGTTGTTTAAGTGTGTCTGGGTTTTGAGCTGCTGATCATTATTTTTTAGTTCTTTTAATAAAAGGCATTACGATGACTGGCTCATTTTTCATTCTGGACTGGTAAATAACTTGGAGACTACCACTGTGCATGCATAGTTTTTTTTCCTCTACAAATGTTCCTTTGTTTTTATTAATGTCTAATTTCTCATTCTGTTTTACCACAAAATGACCAGCTGTTGGAAGTGGTCATAAGAAGCTATTTACAGTCATGCCTAGGCTGAACATTTTGTAAGGGCTCTTGAGTGTGAAACATTATTTCCTTTTACAAAACAAGTTAGTTTTAACTCACATAATAGCTAGTTCTACTTGTCCTGTAGGAATACCACAATTACTTAGGGGCTGAGTGGGTTAGTGTTCATGTTCATTCTTATTTGGATGCAGGTTCCACTCGTTGAAACACCTTTCCTTCTCTCAACATCCACTTCTGAAGGTTTTGGGCCTTGTAGGAATTTCTCTCTGAAAACCATTTTCAGCATGGTGTCATTTTGCTCATTCCACTGTACCTTTTTAGTCTGTCTTTAATAACCAGCATTTTTATATTGGTCCTTTGAAACTGAATTCTACTGTAGCAGGTTGTTTTCTGATTCTGGAAACATTTCAATGCTTGAATAATTTGTAGTTGCTGTTGAGGAATAGTTTATGCTAGGAAATTCGTATTTCTTCTGTTCTCTTTTTCTGCCAAGAAACAATCACTTAACATTTCTGAACTGATTAAATTATATAGATTAAGTATCTTTTCTTTTTGTACCTCAGTGTTCATATGAAGATAAATTAATCATTAGCCTTTAATACTACATGTAACCCGCATCTCAAGAATATGAGTCATTATTGCTGTCTTGATTTGGAGGCCAGTCATGTAATCCTAACTATGTTTTAATCCTGGACTGCAGTTTTATACATGAAAATTTTTAAAATTTATATGCAAGACTCTTCCTGTGGTTTGTTTGTTCTGTTCCCCTGCGAACCTGATCTTTATATGTAGTTATCTTTTTTTAAAACAGGCAACTCAATTTGCTTTTGTGCTTTATTCATGTGACCTAAAGTAGGAAAATTGCAAAAAAGTTGCAAATTCAGTATAAATCTGTTTGATTCTTTTCTGATGCACTTCTCAGGTCTATAGAAAGTTGGTATTAAACCAGTTTCTAAAGACTAGCTTTTGTAGGCATTCCTTTGGTTCAATTTGTCCATATGATCTATAACTGATTTCTTATCATGGTTAGCCAATGAGTTATTCATACATTTCCCTTCTTGTATCTGAAGTTACTTGAAGTACCCATGTACAGAAATGGGTTCTGGTGCTATAACTTTGTATGCAATTTAAAAAAATTATTATTATTATTTGCAGGCAAAGTCTGTAGAATTGGAGAGCAATGTCATTTGCACCTTGAAGAGTATCTGAACAAATTACTTTTGAAAAAATGAGGAAGAATATATGACTTGTTTAGACTTCAATAAAGCATATACAGGTCCTATGCTCTGTAAACATATATGATCTTAAGACTTGTGTTTCAAGCACTTATAAGCTCTAATTGAAAGTTTGTAGAACTAGTGTTTTGACATGTCAGCATGGCTACTTGGCTATTGAACTCTTCTTTCACTAGAAATTAAAAAATAAATATCCTCTTTTTACTGAATATGGCCTTCTAAATGAATGGTCCATCACATTCCTTTTTTTTAAAGTTTTTCATATTAGATATATAACTCTAAAATACAATATTCTGATATTTAAATATCAAGGGTTTGTCCATTTCTTGACTCATCCTTGGTTCCACTTTCTCTCGCTTTGATATATATTGTTTGCCAGTTATAATAAATTAAAGAGCAACAGTGTCTAGAATGCAGAAAGGTTAAAATGTTATTTTTTATACTATGTCTTCCTTGAGTTACTATCTGCTGACTCATGGTCAGGGCGGAAACTATGTCAGGAGAAACTCAGATTAGAAATAGGCCTTTAATATTTCCTGCCCTTCTGCTCTGTTCTGGAGAAATCCAGTAAAGAGAAAGAAGCAGCATGGGTTATTATTCTTGCTGATTTCTTGCTACGTCCTAACTTTTTTTCCTACTTGGATCATTAAATCTTACACAAGATCATTAGTCTTGCAAGATGTTTCTCTTCTACTGTAGCAGCTGACTAGGGAGTTGGAGAAGCTAAATCGCTTCCCTTGTTGGCATGGACTCAGGTACCTGGTAGTGAGAGGGGAAAACCCCCAGAGTAGCCAATTTAGAAGATTAGAAAGAAGACTCTACCTCATAATGTATGAAGGAATAACAGTCCCCTTTAGAGAAGGTAAAATTACAGTAAAATATCTCTTCCTATTGCAAATAAAATTGAAGTAGAAAACTACATTATCTTATTTCTGGCAATCTGGTCTTTTCCCATTGGCAAGATTAGAATTCAAACTGGCTGCAACAAACCTTAAAGATGTAGATTGTTTCATGGAAAATATGGGTTGTGTTAATGACTAGTAAAGGAAAGGATCCTCAATCAACTACTATAGTTGTGAAATTGTGAGGGTTTTTTATGCTGTTATTAGCTTACTACTTAGTTCTAAATGTTCCAAATATTCTTTTTTATTTTTGTTACCTTAGACTTAGTATTTCCAGGCTTGGACTTTTGTCAATATATGGATATTCATAAAAATAATTTCAGTTTCTTATGATACTTCTATATCTTCTGTCTTGGTTGGTTTGGGGTTTTCTTGTTTTTGTTTGTTTTTTCTTGTCCTTGTTTTTTTTGTTCTTCTTCATATAAGTTTTAAAATAATGTTCAAATATTTGTGTTGGCTCTCATGGTAAATATTTAGTCCTTTTCCTGCCATTTGCTAATTAATTTAAAGTTTAGGCTACCTTTAAAAAGAAAGAACTAAGTATGATAGACCATCTACACTCAAAGTAAATGAGTTACTCTTTATGATTCCCTTTTTAATTTAAATGTTTCTCTTGATGCAAACAATTAGGTGTACAGCTATATTAACTTTCAACTGCATTTTCTGGGTCATATAAATCATGCAGTTTGAATATATATGTGGCAAACATTTGTTAACCCCTGCATTACAGATCCTACATAATTACAAGCTGTTATTTCTGATGTGCCTCTCATGCCCCTCAACTTGAATCGCTTAAATATCTCTTTTGTACATTTTTTTGTAATTTTCTGGAAAGTGGTGTTAATACTATTGATAGTATATCCTGAAAGTGTACTCTTGAACTTGGATTTAGTTGAGGAGCTTTCAATGCTGAATTGCTTGCAGCCTATCAATTACCTTCTTTTGTATTAATTTGCAAATCATACCAATAACTTCTGGGAAACTTTAAGGCTTTATAATCACTGTTCCATATTCCTTATGAAAAAGAAGGTTAGTACAGGTTATAGTTATTTACTTTTTGTAGCAGCTTGGTAATTTTATGTGTCAATCAGCAGCTATTTCCCATGTTCTGTTAAGTAATTCATGGCTGAATTGCTAGGACAGTGCCATAGTTGGTAGTAGAGCAATTTTCACCTGAATTTGGGTAGAGTGGATGCTTTATAAGTGACAGATCTTGTTTTTATAAAACACTGAGTCATTCAGTGTCTGAGATTATAGTTATGGTAAGTGTATTTTGAAAAAAAATCTTGCCTCTCTGAGATCATACAGTTCCCTATGTTCAACTTCATGTCTTTTGGGAAATAATTGGTATTTTCTGCATTTTTCCCATATATGTATGTGTTTTAATGAGAAGGAATTTCTTCTAAACAAAAATCCAATTAACTATGAAAACTTTGTATGTTTTTCTTGTTTCTTAACAGCACAACTTGGAGACTATAATGCTTCAGTGCATTGTTCAGGTTATCTGTCAACTTACAACTTTATACCAGAGCAGAACAAAGATTTTCTTACCAAAGTAGAAACACTACATGAGCAACACAGGTAATGTGAACTTTTGGTTCTCTCTCACCTCTTGAGCTTTTTAAAGAAAAAAGAGATGTCTAAAGGAAGACTCAAGTTCTTAGTAGTTTCATTACAATAGCCAGTTGTATTTCATATACCTTCTATTAAATGAAATACTTGGATTAATCATAGAGGTGCTAGATTAATTATATTTAGTGTATGATGCCAATGTGTTGAAACACTTCAATAAATTTCTAGGTATAACCTCCAGTAGATTAGTTAGCCTTAAACATTATTAAAGGCAACAATCTAGAACACTATACTAAATGTTTGAGGGATTTGCTGCAGGAAGGACATCTGGTCATTTTTCAAATTCTGTAGATTTTTTTTGGTCTATATATGTGGAAAAAATCTCCGAGAAATGCCATAGCTATAAAACACTTAAATTGACTGTACTTTCGCTCCCCTCTCCTGAGTATAATGCAAAGGCTGCAACAGATTATTCCAGTCAGTGCGTTGCTAATTATTTTTTCTGACCCTGCTGATTTGTCTCTTGTAAGACTGTAGCTTTGGAATTAGTGGTGTTGATCAGACACTTGCAAGCTGAATGCAAATATACCAATCTAAGGAATTGTCTGTGAGCAAATGAAATCCAAATCTCTGTAGACTTGTTTCCTCTGTCTGTATCTTAACTGCAGCAGAGCTAATTCCCTGCTCTCTTAGTTTCTTTGATTTATATGTTGAAATATTTCCATTTTCATCTCTTCCTAATGTCCCTCAGCTGTTTTTACCTCATCTTTCAATACTCTTATTTTTCCCTCTAGTTTCTTTACTGCTAGTGGGTGTAGTGAGTAGTTCTGAATTTCATGTGTGCTCCCTAGCTGTCCAGAACAGGCACTGTTATTTATGGGGCAAAAGAAGATAACCACTGAACTCTTAACTCCAGCTGTCCTTTCTGTTGGAGATACCAATCTGGACTGCTTTCCAAACATTTCATGTTCAGGTACACAATAGCTGAGGCCTCTACTCCTTCCAAATTAATTTGCAGTTTCCAGTAGGCCCAGTAGTTTTTTTCAGGGAGAGTTTTAGACAGAAATAAATAAATCTGCATGTCTTTAGGAAGCAGAACACTGAGAGAAGAGTCTTGGAGTGGCTCAGTTGAGCTCATGTATTTAGTGCTGTGGTAGCAAGAGATTTAAAACTGTCATGTTCTGCAGAGGAAAGATCAGAAGTTGGCTTTGGTACAGGCTAAGGTGTGGTGGGGTCTGTTGGAAAGATTCCTTTCTTCTGTGGGTTCTTTCAGTGATATCAATGCTTTCATTGAGTGTCTTATTGGTGGGATGGAGCCTTGATGGTTGAGAAGCTTAACTTCTGTAGTGGAATTAACAGAGATGTTGGTTATTGAAGGTCTGAATAAAAATAGTGAGTAGATTGGACTGGAAAAAATGTTTCTTTATTGTTTTAGCACCTCTTTTGAAACTTAGCTCTTAAAGCCAATTTACTTCAGAGAGCAAGAAGAGGCAGATAAATTATTGTTTATCCTGGCAGTATTTCTTGCATACTCCTTTGGCATTCATAGACAATACTTATGTCACGGACATGAATTTGACTAGATCAGTGCCAAGAACATACTTGACAAGAATGGTTCTGGTGTTCACCAGAGCTGCTGGGAAGGAAAGATGGGAAGGAAAAATTTACTTTTTTACACTCTGAGAAAACCTTTTTGCTATGGAATGAGATTTCTGCTAATCTGGAATAAAAAATATTGCTGTAAACCATATAGATTATCTGTAAATTTTTATAGCTTTGAAATTGGTATTCTTAGACTGCAGGGTTTCAAAGCCAACCCTACAAACATCCATCCTTTTTTCATTCTTTAGTGCCAATCCTTTGGGAAACTTTCACAAAGGAAAAGAAAAAAGCTTGAATTGTTGAAATACAGACTTGAAAATTTATGCTATGTCTTGTGTTATATGTTGTAACTCAGTGCAAGGTTTTTGTTGCCTAGGTTTTATGTCACTTTGCAAAATCTGAGGAAGTATTCCCTGAACAAGTGCATGTCACACTGTTCAGTGGACAGTATGTAGCTGTTAAGAAAGCAGCTATTGTCATATTGAACTGGTATAGCCTCAGAAATTTTCCTTCTGTGTTGATCCTAAATCCATAGGGGGGCTTTTCTGTATGTAGTAGGTTCTAATGTGGTTTTCCTGCTGTGTTTTGCTTAGTTGCATAAGCAGCCTGAGATCTTAGGATGCAGTTGTCCAAATTGGTAAGGTTTTCATAGTGCTTGCTAGATCCAGCCATCAGTTTGAAGCAAAGGATGCATTTGAAACTAAATAGGATGCCTATATTCCAGATGAGGTTCGTTAGTCTTTGGGTATCAACAACTATAAAAATTGGAACATCAAGACCAGTTTCCTCTTGCCTGTTTATCTCACTGAATAATTACCATCTGCTTAGGGACCTGAAGGTTTCATTTCACCTCTAATTGAGTAGGAGGGTGTAACAACGAGTGAAAAACCTAAGTCTGTGCTGAGATACTTGTTGGCCCTTCAAGATACAAGACATGATTGGTCTGGTGCAGATGGAGTATATAAATTGAGAATTAAAATTTGCAGGCACACCTTGCTAGTGTGCAGCAGACCTTCTGAACAAAGTACTTGATCAAATTATTTAAAATGGCTGTAATGTACTCTTGCAAACATATGCAGCATATATATATATGCTATATATGTGTATATATATATATATATAACAAAATGACCATTTTGCATTGGTTTGTTTCTATAATTTTCTGACAGTGAAAGAGATAAGGTTTACTCGAGTTTTTCAGAATCAAGGTGACAATTGTCAGTGGAAATGTAGATCTGAGAAACCAATTAAGCTCAAGATTGTGACAAACAGCAATTTTTTTCATCTTTGCTCTCTTTTTTCTTGATATTATGGCATCCTCAAGCCACACTGGCCATGGCTTTCCAGTTCAAAGTAGCTTTCAGTTTTCTGCAGCATGATGTAACATTTCCTAGACTGGTTGTTTCAGAGCATTGTATTTTGACAGCTTTGCATTTAAAAGGAGGGATATTAATTGGGAGTAATAGATGCTGGAGTTCTTAACATAACTCAATGTTATGTCATCTTTTTGCAGGCTGTTCCTAAATTGCATTTGTTTAATGTAATTTTATGCTTGTTGTGTTGGAAGTTCACCTAGCAAAGAGTTGTTTTTACCTGTATTTATAGAATACAGGTATTTATATACAGGTACTTGTATACAGCGATTTCTTGAAGGCATGGTCGTCAAATGCTTATATGTTTTAGCTGCAGGAGAATAAAATATTTTAGGACTTGGAGATTTTAGGTAAACTTGGATGTCTTTTCCTTGGTGAGTTTCATAACTTTTAATCTGTTCTTTCCTCTTTATTTTATATAGTATGGTCGTAATCTTTCTTCTAAATTACTTCTTTCTGAAAGACTACGAAATATACAATATTTACAGATACAGCTTCTTATTGAAAAGTAAGATCTTATAGGGTAACTGTTTCCTCATCTCTTTGAACATAAACAGATAACAAAGATTTTTCTAAAGAGACCTGGCCCAGAATGGCTAAAGTAATAAAATCATGTATAATTCACTCAGTTTTTTGAGAGTACATTAGCAGGGCCTTCACCCGTAAAGAAATCGTGGCACTGCTTAATGAGAGGTTATTTCTCAGACACAGGACTTTGGCAATCTTCTGATTTTATGCATTTGGAATAAATATGATATAATCTCTTTTATTTTTGACTTGTCTGTGGTTCATATTTGTTATTTTTCCCCTTCTTTTAGTGGCCTCAAGCAATCTGAAGCAGAGTCCTGCTATATAAATATAGCAAGAACACTTGAATTCTATGGAGTGGAATTGCACAGTGGTAGAGTATGTTTACATTGTAAATTTTATCTTGGAAAGTTAATTTATATATTTATATGCTTTTTTTTTTTTACATTAATTAATAGCAGTAAAAAAGTTAATATTTAAGTATTGATTTTGTCATGTGTTATTTTTAATTAGAGATGGATAAGTTTTCAGTAACTTATGTGTGACATAAGTGCTGGAATTTCAACCCAATCAAATAAGCTAGAGCTCCTCAAAAGTGAAACAAAGTATTTTTAAAATAAACTATTTAATTACTGCAATATATTTTACTTAATAATTTTTCAAAGGTGTCTTAGCATGAAAGAAAATTAATGCTCTGTTTAGTGCTGTTAGTTGGCAGGTGTTTTAAGAAATTTCTCTGAATTTCTAACACTAATTTCTTAAGTGTTAAGAATATAGAGATTGTGGGTTNTATTTTACTTAATAATTTTTCAAAGGTGTCTTAGCATGAAAGAAAATGAATGCTCTGTTTAGTGCTGTTATTTGGCAGGTGTTTTAAGAGTTTAATTTCTCTGAATTTCTAGTGCTAATTTTTTAAGTGTTAAGAATATAGAGATTGTTGGTTTTTTGGTTTGGGTTTTTTTTGTTTTTTTTGTTTTTTTTTTTGTTTGAATTCTTGTATTCTCTGATTCCAGGCTAAATCTAAGACGTATTTAACAGCTTGAGAGATGACCACTAAAAGTTTATTTGAAATCTTTTAGATACAGGGTGTGTATTGATAAGAAATACATCCTAGTATTTCACTGTCTACTGCTATTTAATTTTTTGACTACACTATTCATCGGAATTCCCCAAAATGCTGCCTTTTTTTTTTTCTCATCCTAGTGTGCAAGTTACCTTTGGAGCTTCTATGCAATAGTGAATTGTTTTGGCATAAGGCTTGTAATGTAAATCTAAAGGAAATGTACGATTACTTGCATAGTAGTTCAGATAATTGATTTCCTAGGTGAAGATGACTTCTCATTTTCTTAATATTTTTTTGAGTTCTGTTAATAATCCTGACACTGAGAGTTATAATGAAAAGTTCATAAATTTCTTTATTGATGAGGAAGGAACAGAATGATTAATTTGCTTCCTTCTGCATATTTTCTGCTTGTTTTCCTTTATACTGCCGCAAGTAAGTGAGTGTTGCATTGAATTTCTAGGAATTCCTAAAGTACTTCTGTATGAAGCCACTATAATTACAGTCATATTCATGTAAAGTAGTGTTTAAAAGGTATCTAAAAAAAAAGGTTTTTTTAAGAATGGAAAAAAGTAGAAAAGAAAGTAAATGATCCTATTAAATCTGACTTTGTATAGTCTGACCATTGGGTCATCTGTCACTTTTCCACTTTATTGAAGAAGCTCTTAGTGTTACACTTGAGATCACTATATGCACTTAACTTGATTGGATACTTGCCTTTTAACTTCTATTATAGCCTAGTATTTTGATAAGCCAACTTGAGTGCTAGGACTTCCACTATGTGACCAGTCTCTTAATATTAATGGGATGTTGTTTCTGAAAGCTCTTCCAATTTCCATTATCCTTCCTGAGCTCCAGGCCCCTGAACTGCCTGTAGGATGTCAGTGGTGGTCATACTAGTGCCAAGTATTGAAGATAGACTGGATTCAGACATCTTAAGCTAAATGAAATTTCACTGCAGACCAACTTGCTCCTGTTTCAATTAAAAAAAAAAATAGTTTTATCGCAATTCAGTTATTTTAAGGATAAAATATTTGAAGTGATCTGTTTTTTCTAGCAGTTGAGCTAGACATCTAGACATTTAGAAACTGCTAGGAAGAAAATAAAAAGCAAACCATAAAATATCATATCACCTTTCAAATTGAGTTTCAATATCATTTGAATGTTGAGCTTCATTCTTCCTCTCCCTTCCTTATCTCAGAGTAGGTAATGGAAAAGGACAGAGAAGGATAACAATCATGAATGTTTTAAGGAAAAGCCTTCTGTAGCAAGTGAATGGCATGGAGAATGAGAATAGCCAACAATTTTTTTATTTTTTCCTTTTTTTTTTATTTGGTAATAAAACGTTTGAGGATCTTCAGTCTACCCAAAAAGAGACAGGTTTAAGTAAAGGAACTTTTTCCATACAGCTGCAGTTGAACTGTACCCTTTATTCCTGTTTCAGTGGATGCTTAAGGTGAAATAGCTATCAGGAACAGCTGAGCAGTTGCTGGAGTCTGTTAAACATAAAAGAAGCTTCTAAACCAGGAAATCCTCTAGCTGTAAATGACCTGAAGCTGAGAAGGAGAGTTGTTAGTAGGGGTGTAGTTGGTTGTCTCTGAAGTTTTGAACTTCCAAAACATCAGTTACCAGTCACTGTTTGGATTGAATGCCATGAGGCAAACCTCTCAGCTAACATGAGGTTGGTCTTGCTCCCACACGCCTGTAAGAAGTTTACAGTGAAGGTTTATAAGCTGCTTCTTCAGAGAGGCTACTATGTCCTGTCCCTGCTTTGACAGGGATGTTTACAGTGCCTCCTGCTATCCTCCTGCCCCCCTGCCTCAGTACTGCTTTTGAATCATCCTTCCAGTTTTGCCACATCCCAGTGCCTTGATCAGATTTAGCTGGGGCTAATTAAACTAAGTCTCAGTGAAAGGCTTTATCTCTGTGGATTCTGATGATCTTGTTCCTCTTAGATTATGTATGGCAGAACAACCAGGTAACCTGGCTTTCACACTACTGGTCTGAAGAAGCTGGTGCTCCTGTACTGGTGGTTGAGAGTGGGATACCTTTGGATAATGTTTCTTGAAGAGCAGATCAATATATAGTTTCCTTTTTTTTTTTTTGTTTTATGGTACAAAGTTAAATATTTAACATAAGTGTGAGCTTTCTTCTTAGCAACTTGCTAAACATGCGACTTAATCCTGAGCTCAGTTTTCATCTGCAAACACTTCCTCTTTTTTTCTGATGAAAAATCTGAACTGCTAAAATATTTAAAAATTCAATAGTGTTAGGAGACTCAGGAGAGTGAATTCAATATCTTAAAACTATTTTGATATTTCTTGAATTCCTAATCTCCTTTTCACTTTGGACCACTATCCCATCTGCTCAATAATTAATCTGCTGTTAACTCATCTTTGATTTTTATTCAGAGAGTTAAAGATAGGAAATTTGTTGAATCAATATTATTTCCATATCTACAAAAATCAAATGGTAATTTTAAATTAGATCAAATATGAATCAGGACTTAATTAGCTAGATGCCTGGCATGATAATTTTTTTATCTTTAAAACTTTTTATTATTATCTTCATGTTATCTGTTGTTATTTTTTAATATATGCACGTTATTACTTTGTTGTGCAATTTAACAGCATGATGTTTTGAAAGGGAAATAAATGTATATCGATATCATATTTCATATAAGAGAACCTTTCTTTATGCTATTTCAACATCTTGATTTTGTGTTACTTTGGCTCAACACAAGAGAATTCATAATGACAAATGACAGGAGAGATTAGTGATTTGGGCTGGTGCAGAGGAGGGTGAGGAATGAACTTTGTTCTGACAAAGCTTCTGGAGAAAATAGAGTAGTTTAGCCTAATTAATCCCTATCAAGTGTTTGAGATAATCCTTTATTTCTGCTTAATCATGTCGATTTTCAGCTTTTACTTTTAAAGCTGATTTTATTCACAGTATTGATTTTTTTAAAAGCAGGAACCTGGAGTAAGCTGCAAGTGCTACCCTGCTTTAGGTTGGTCATATCATGGCAGAAACAGCTAAACTATAGGCAGTTAATCTGAATACCTCAGTGTTCTTCCCAAGTATTAAAATACAGGGGTGTCAGTTCTGGATTCCTGTATTATGCTTTGCAGATTAGCTTGGACTTCACTCATTCACGTGCCTGTATCACACTTCTATTCAACTATTTTGAAGGATTTATTGTATATTTTTCACAGTGTTGTCAGAGCACATACCTGTTCTATTTTCCTGTACCTTACTGTTATAAGGAAATTGGAATTGGACATGGAGGAAAGCTATATATTAATTGAGCCCAGAGTACCATCTAGAGGAGCAACTGTGCTACTGAAGGCTTTTAGAGAATCTGTTACCGTTGACTGTCCTTGGAAAACAGTCTGAAACTGCTTTTGAGTCAAACCTGATATTTTAAACAATGGATTCTACTTACATGTGTGTTTATGCATTTGTGCATTTAGCTCTGTTTAGAAATCTGTGTAATGACACATTGGTGTGTATTGATCATAAGGAATGGGAAGCCAAGATTTGTAACTTCTTTAACATCAGTCTGGATTTAGGCTCAAAATGACCATCCAGCATCCTCCTCTCTGCCTTTTTGGTTTTTTTCTCAAATGTTTGCTTATATGGAAGAAAGTGCCTTCTCTTGAGCATCTCAATACCTAGAAAGGATTGTAAATACATTTTTTTTTTTCTGGTTTCATGTGTTACGCTAATGGACAGCTTTTGGTTTAGTTAATAATGATTTCCTTTAGTGTATGAAATATTAATATGCACATGTGTTTTTTCAACCTATTCTTATATGCAAAATTGTGGTTACCTCCTGTGCAGTCTTTCTTAATAAGACCTTTTAGGAAAAAGTAAGGAATTATTTCCTCTTTCTTTTTAAATGGCATATATTCAGGCATTTTTGTTCAGTTCCCAAAATTCTGTGACATTTACCTGACTAATCTTGAGGACTTCAACTTCTTTCCTGAAATTAGTAAGGTTAGACTTGCAAATTTACTCTTGATACAGACTTAAGGAACATCAAGGGTAGTAGGATGAATATTACAACTTGTTGTAATGAATGAATAATATTTTGAATGTGTAATAGATAACATCGAAGGAAGGAGATGTGCAAAAATCAAAACTGAAAAATGTCATTGATTTTTTTCCTCAAGTGTAACAATTACGGTATAGAAAGCTTGAAAATAAATTTATTAGTAGATTAATGTGAATGACACAAATTCTGCATCTGTGTTCTTACAGTATTTTTCTTTTGTAGGATCTCCATAATCTAGATCTTATGATTGGGATTGCATCTGGTGGAATTGCTGTATATAGAAAACTCATCTGTACAAGCTTCTATCCCTGGTAAATTCCTTTATTGTAAAGAAATATGTCCAGTTTTTTTCAGTCTTACTTCCACTTGCTTCACATTTATTCCAAAGAAGCCTACAATACATATATTTATTCTTTATGGAGTATTGGGATATTTCCTTGTGCTTAGATAAAAATGAAAATTTGCCTTTAAAATGAAAAATGCTTTTTTTAAAATGAAAATTTGCTTTTAAATCTTTAAGACTTTTGAAGTCCTTGCACTGTGTAAAGTCTTGATCAAGTTAATTTACATACAGGTATGAGTACATGATTAGAAGGACCAAAACGAATTAGAAACAAAACAAATCACTATTGCTATTAAATCTCAGCCCCAAATTCAATCTGAACGTGGTTCAGTCTGAACTTTTTAACATGGCATTCAACAAGAAGATACTTCTTGGAGTACAAATGTAAAATGAGTAATTTGGGTAATTTGGAGTTTCAAAATTACAGGAAGTAGGATAACATAGTTTAGACATTTTAAAATCTCATCAAATGCGGGTATATAACATTAACAGGAAGGCAAGAGACCTTCACATTATTCTCTGATACATAAAACATTAGCATGCAAGATGGTGCTGTAGAAAATAACCTCTGCAAAGAAATAATGTGCTCAAAAACTCTAATATGAATGACATGAGAAGTTACATAAGCTGTAATTTTTTTAAGTGCTTTTGGGCATTATTACTTATACCATACTAAAAATTACAACCTGAATTAGAAATTATATGGAGGTTGGGCATTTTCTTAAGGTTGTTTGATTGGATCAGAAAGGGGTTTTTTTACAGTCTTTCTTTTCTTAAAAGAAATATGAACTTGGTTTTTTATGCTTGTTAAAACTGTAGCTTTGTAGCTTTTGGAGCTTTCTCATGTAATGAGTTCTTTGTTGAATTTGTAACAATTTTTTTGGATAATTTTTTCTGCAAGATAATACAGTGTTCTTAATCATGACAGAAAAATGCATTCCAATACTTTTTGGCCCTTAATCATACAAAAAAAAAAAAGCTTCCTAGCTGTATTCTTTAAATACTAGTGTCTTTGCATCCTTTCATTTATGAATCCAACCAAACAGCTATTTCCTATAGAAAAGTAATAAAATAAGTTTCAATTAAAATTCTACGGGAAAATATGCTGCATAGTCTCTGGACTTTTTTTTTTTTCTGGACTTTTTTCTTTTTCCTGTGCTGAGTTGCATTTCAACTCCCTGGGATATACTGCAATCATCCTGGATAAATGCATGTCAATAATAATACTCTCACGCAGCAGCACAGTGAAAACTTATATTTTTCCATTTCTAATGCACATTGAAGCATAGGAGACTTATCTTTTATCTTTGTGTCTCAGGTGCTGCTCTTTCATACATCAGCCTCTCAGCTTCTTTGAACTGCTGCAGGTTTTAAAAACTGCCAGCTGAAGGCACATTTTCTGCCAGTCTTGTTCTGCCAACTTAGTTGACCTAAGTAAAATATGAATGGATAATAGTTGTTCCCAAAAACCGTAATGTCATTTTAAAATCTATGACTATATGAATTTTTTAGGGAAGGGAAAGGTTGGTTATAGCACACAAGACAGAAGGAATCTACAACTTCCTCTGCTACTTTTACTCCTGGAGAGCACAGAGGAATAGAACACAGATGCTAGAACATTTTTCACAAAAGCCTATTCCCACTTACAGGAAAAAATTGAGGGAAGTAAAACCCACAGATTTTGCAGTTCAAATGATTCCCACTCTAAAATATGAGGTTTAGGCAGTAATACTTTCAGCTGACAGCTAATGCAATTGTTTCAAGCTTTCCTAGCTTTCCTACTCACTCTCCCTCTCTCTCTCTCTAAAAATTTATTTGCATCTTGATAGCAAAAGCTCCCTACACAGGGGCTAACTTTCCGATATTTTATTTCTGGCATCTTGCATGAGTTAATCATAATTCTTTGTGCAGAAATGGTGTCCATTCCCTTATCCTGCCAAAACAAGAAGACAATGAAAGCCACCGGAGCAGAGTTGCTTGGGGATGTATTTGTAGTATGCATTCTCACTTTATTTTAGATCTCAAAGCAGGATATACTTCTGCAATGCCTGAAGTGATATTTATGTAGGCTCTTTATGTAACACCATTTGTATCAAGTGGTTTTTCTTATGGGCTGTGCAAACTTCACTATTAAAGAGTTATAACTCAAGATGGCAGCAAACACCACTAAAGCCCTCTCCAAAATTTTTAGTAAAATACTCTTCAGTGGATGACAACAATACAACTGTGCCATATGGTAGTAGTCAAAGGGGACCAAAAGTTTTCAGGAACAGAGGCAGTGAGAGAGTTCTGCCTTGGCAAAAAGAGGCTTTTCAATCAAAGCAACCTACATAAAGAGCTGACTGATCAGTCAGCAGCAATGCAAGTCAAGATAGGTTTAAAAAATAGCTTTGGGTTTAATGCAGTATTTTATACACTCTGCAGAGTTATTCTCAAGGGTGCTAAACTGTTCTGTGGTAATTTCCAAATTGATTTTGTAAATAAAATATTAATGGCAAATCCAGAAATACTCTTTATATCAGCAGTGACTAGAGTTGGGTATTAAATTCTATTTTGTGTATGCAATTTCACTGCTTTGAAAACTTCAGAGAAACTGCTTGAGGAATGCATAATACCTTGCTAGTTAAAACTTGGAAAACATCTTGCATAGCAAATGGGATAGAACCTTTCTTCAGTGACAAAGTATAAGATTTACAGGGTAAGAAACTTTTTTTGCTTCAGGTCGCAAGTACTAGCTGTTAGTACTATGTTCTAGGAAAGGACTGCCAGTTTAATCAAAAATTAGAGATTCTGTGGCCCACAGAGTGACAAATCTATTTTGATGCTTGTGAATGATAGGAAGATGGGACCCAAAAGATCCATCATTCTTAATATGCTACAACTAGTGAGTGCTTTTTAAGTAAACCATGAAATTTAATGATTTGTGAACGTTGCATAGTCACTGGACAGATTTTTGATGAGATAGAAGGGCTGCTGAGCCACCAGTTACAATAACAGTAACTACATTCTATTCATATAATTTTTGGGTATGGCATCTTCAAGAACTAGCTAAGTCTATGTGCTTTGACACCTTAATCTCTTGGATTTTTTTTCTAGATTTTTTTAGATGTGAACATTCAGTCAATTTTTGGGCATAACATTGCAAATTATTTTTAATTATTGTTAAATAAAAATGTCAGAGTAGCAAGTGTTCTACAGGCCTGAACTAGATAGATTTAGTCGTACTTTAAGAAGAAGGAATGGAATTGAGAGGGATATTCTATTTAGGAGAGTGTCAAAATAAAGAGACTTAATGCCCTGATTTGGCTTGAAGTGATTATATGGTCATGCAGTGAATTGTGGATTTGGTGGAGTTTTGGGGTTTTTGGTTTTGTCGTTTTGGGTTTTTTTTTTTTGGTTTTGTTTTGTTTTGTTCTCTCTTTTTTTGTTTTTTTAATAGAAAAAAAAGAGGACATAGAGGAGAGGGATTGAGAGTTTTGGTGCTTTGGGATGCTGTTTCCCATTTTGTTGTTCGGTGGGGGTTTTTTGCTTCATCTGCAAGGTTAGTTTTCTGTGCCCTGCATTTTTGCTGCCTTCATGTTGGGGTAAGAGCAGACCATGACAGCAACTGTGTAAGCTGAGGATAACTCCAGAAACTTGTTTGTTGAAGTTTAATCTAAGTCAAGAAATGTTGTAAGAAAGAACCAGAAGCATAAAACTTGAGTGGTACTAGTTCAGGCAGAGTAGCACTAGAATCAAGAAAGAATTAACATACAATGAATTACAGCTCAGTTAGTACAACTGAAAAATTATATGACTTGTCAGGTGGTTCAGAATCAAGAGCTTTTAGATGAGCAACACAGATCACTGATGTTTGAGGTAGCAAGTCAAATGACACAAGTATTTTAAGAGTTGGCCTAACAGGAGAGGTGGATATGATTTCAACTTTCCATTAATTTTCACACTAGTTTGTCTTGTCAAAAAATAGTGTGGACACCTGTGTCTTTGTGGTTCTGTAACTGATGGAGGAAAGCATTTTCTGAAAATGGCATGCATTGTTTTCCACCTCTTGTGCAGGAAGAGGGATAGGTTATTCCATGAATATTATAGTTAGTAACTGGCAAATACACTTGCCTGTATCCATGAAGGATGTTGCTCTATAACTCAAGTGCCCCTCCCATGAGCAGTGGGGAATTAATTTTATTCCATCCCACTTGGTGAGAGTGATGTAAAAACTGTGCCAAACTGAGAGGACTTTCAACATAGTTCGTACCTAATATCTAACATCCTGTGAAACCTCAGTTCACAAAAATATTATGAGACTTTTAGCAGTAAACTTACAAAACCCTTTCCTGATTTTTTTTTTTAGGCAAATATTACTTGATTAGACCTTAAATAGGTTTTCTTAAGGCCTCCATAAGTTTCCAGCTGACCACAGATCAGAGATTTCTTTGTCCAAGAAGTGCAGGTTTTCAGTTCCTGAAGTAGAACTATTGCAGAGAAAATTTAGGTGTTTTAGACAAATCTTGTTTTGCTGTGGGAAGGTGTGCGGGTAGGTAGAACTTTGTTTAATTTAGCAAAACTGATAAGCATATAATTAAAATGAAAATTGCTTGAGCACCCATTCCAGTTGCAATCTTTACCTTAGAAAATTTGTATTCATACTATGTATATTTAAAAAGAGGTGTTCAGTTCTAAAATTATCACATTAATTACATAGCAATGTTCATGAAGTGAAAAATATATTAACACTCATTCTTACAGTTTTTATCTTTCTAAAATTATGATTTTATCCAGAGGTTTTGTTTAGTAATTAACACAAGTACATTATATTTTTCACATTATGAAACCAATTCTGCAAAGCCTCTGCAAAGTTTCAGTTGTTGTAAGACCAACCTTTTCATGTCATTAGGGTCTTAAATTTTGTTCCTTTAGTCACAGTTGTCATATGACTCCAAAGTTATACAAAAGTTGACACATTTAACATTTGTGCAGCTTAGTGTAGAAGATGTCATCAAGTTTTTTGTTGCAAGAATAGATTTGGTGGGAGAAAACTGCTGTGAACTATTTAAAGATTAAACGAGGACATCTATTTGCCACTCAACACAGGAGATGGCTGCATATTCATTGAATATTTTACAGCTATAATCTTTCAGGCTCACCGTACGCAGTATTATTTTTCATTGTTTTATCACTCTAAACATTGCTTGGTATTTCATGGCTTGTTTCTTTCTTTTAGGGTGAACATATTAAAAATTTCCTTTAAAAGGAAAAAGTTTTTTATACAACAACGGCAAAAACATGTAAGTAGTCCTCTAATTTTGTTTTGCTCAAGTGACCATATTCAATATTTTATATTGAATGTAACCTACAGACTGCTGATCAAAGGCTCTGTTGGGGTAATTTGCCTTTGAAACTCTGTTTTGTTAACTTGGTCTTGCTATTCTGGTCTGCTTATTCCCTCTTTTTCCTTTTTTTTGTTTCTTTTCCAATACTGAGTCCTTCCACTTTCAGTCTGTTGGACTGTATCTTTCCCATGGAGATTTCTTCTCCTCTGAAGACTTTGCATAAATGCAGATCTCCCTATCCTTTCTCCAATATTTGTTAACACAGCATATTTCCCCCTTCTCATCAGTATCTGCTGCTCTTTTCTTTGTTGCTCTCCCTGCCCTGTAGAGTTCCTTAATGCAGTGAATCTACTGAACTACTGCTTATCCCATCTGGGGGTGTTTGTGAGGTTCCTTTAGCTTATGGGCCTCAGAGCTCAGGGAGAAAGCAAGATTCCTGGAGAAAAGGAGAGCTTTGCAGCTAAAATACACAAGGTTAAAAAGGGTAATAGCACACCATCCATGTGTGTAACATGGAGGGCTTTAGTAGTTGGCAAATCATGTGAAGACAGTTGATAAAAATAATATAAAGTTTTTCAACTGTTGAGAGTTGGCTTCTGTTGGTTGCTTTGTGATCTTTGCAGAACAGTTGAAATATTAGTCTATTTAATGGGGGAGGAAATCTTCATTACTGATTATTATTATGCTGCCACAATATTAAAAAAAATAAGATATCTTTTTACAAAGAGCATAGATTATTTAATATGACAGAAAAAAAAACCAACCCAAACTTCTCAGAAACTAATGATCAGCAGATGTATAAAATATATTTTAATTCAGTTGAGGACAAAATTTGAGAGCATAGAAAAAGGTAAGTGTTAACTTGTACCTAAACCTCATGAAGGCTCTTTCTGGTACACAATCTCTTAAATTTATAGGAACTGTGTTACAAGACCATCTCTTGACCCACATAGATTAGAAGATCTGCTGAACATAGAGTTGTAAGGAGGCCTTTTTTTTTTACCCCAAAGGAAAATGTTTTCTTCTTTTTTCTTTTCTATGTGTCTTTCTTTTTTCCCAGTTTGGTGGGTTCTTTGAAATTCGAGGAGTGTGCAAGTACGTACATGTTGCTTTTCAGGATTTGCATTTCAACAAAGTTAATATCCAGAGACAGTGTTACTGTACTAATGCTTGCACACATATATAGCATGCATAGGGTGTGTCCTTACACATTGTAGGGGGATCTTAAGGTTTTTATACTAGCTCCAAGTTTCTAAATATATTGTTTATATGCAGACATGTCACAATCTGTTCATTTATATTTCACTGCATGATGAAATGAGCAGTTGATAAACAATTCTACTCACTTGTGAGTGTAAACCCTTGCAAGTAGTAACTTCTCTCCTGGGTTTGAGGTTTAAAAATTCACTGATAAATAGTAATTTTAAAGTCTAAATATTTTCAAATATACAGATAAGCACAGGCTTTCAGACAGCAGTTTCCAAATGTGTCTGTGAGAATAAACGTAGTAACAGAGCTCTCTGAGAATGATTAGTAAAACGGGGCTTGGAACTCAATGATATTAAGTCCCTTCCACCCCAAACCATTTTATGACTCTCTGAAAATGAGTATACGCACAGTGGTTTTAAAATATGTAAGAATAAAGTGTCAATATAGAACAATACTTATTGTAAAATATGTGTGTTCATTACATAAAGACTTGACTGCTGTCAAAAGTAGAATTTTTGTCTCTGGAGACTTGTGTCACTTTTGAAGAGAGCAGCAATCTTAATTTGTTCAATTAAACATTTGATAAACGATGACAGTTCAAGACTCTTGATTCTTTTACCTTTCCTTCTCTTAAGTGATCATATTTCTTTGTTGCATAACCTACAGAGGTGACAGTGTCACGCTTAAAGAGCTGCAGAACTGTAAGAAAAGTAAGGCCAGCTGCATGACCTTTTTACTCCTTCTCAGTACACATGAAAAAGCAGACCAGGTGTGCTACTAAATCTGTGGAGGCATCCATCCTTGTCATCCCACTTTGCTTGAAATTTAGGGCATCAAGTGTGCAGTATTCCAGTGGTATTGCTTGGAAAACTTGCTGGTGCTGTGCAGTGGGAGAGAGGAGAGTGGAGTTCTAGGGGTTTCACCAGAATAACGGGATGCTTGAGGAGTGTGTGAGGGCAGATGACTGCATTGGTGTCAGTCTTTGAATTGATCAGTTTTTTGCTTGGAAATACAGATGCAAATAGGTAAATGAATCTGAAAGTAAAGAAGATGAAAGAATTAGGAGAAAACAAAGCAGATACTCTATATTCATAGATGAGATTTGACTAAAGATGATGAGAATGCCATAAAACTTCTTTAATGTTTCATATATCAAATGTAGATTCTTTACAGAAATCTACAGAAAGTTTTCAAAGGCAATGAATTTGCAGTCCCCTGGGATGTGCCATGTTTCATTGTTTTATTCTCCTTATTTCTTTTACTCCATTTTTCTTTTCTTACATGCCTCTTCTGAAAAATCAGCTTACCTTCTCTCACTCTTTCCCTTCTACTCACCTTCTCCTTCACCCTCCCACTGCTCCGGTCTGTTGATCAGCTGCTTGATTAGGAGTATGCAGTATTTCTGTTTCTACTGAAGAGCCAAATAAGGACTGGGGAGCAAGACTGATGAATCAGTGAATGTCTGGTGCTATAGAAGCTCATGACATGTAGGCTTAATGAAGGGTGCAGGATTTAAGGTAGGAATAGGAACTCTGCTGTTTACAGGAAACATTTTGTATCTTTCAGAAATGAAATTTTATTTTCAATGTGCTTATCTAATGCTTAAAACCAGCTTCATTTGCTGCATACTAAAACGATATCTTTACTTTCTATGCTGTTGATATTTTCAGATTTTCTGTTCATGGAATAGACATACAACTGATGCAGAAGTTCTTCATATGTTTAACTAGCCAGACCCTTTGGCTATGGAGAATTGTTCCCTTTACCTTAATGGCCTCAAATTTCTCTAATCCTCATTTCCTGATAGTCATTAAAATGCCATTCTTTTAGAACCTGAATTGAGAAGTATGATGGTCATTAGATCCTTGGATCCCACTAGAACTCTGCTCATCTTTTAAAAAGTACATAGATTTAACATTATGACTTGCAAGGTGGCCTGTTAGTGAGGCAGATTGTTATTAAAGAAAGGTTATGTTAGTCTAAAAATTGAAGTTATGAAACTTCTCAAAATATTTTTCATTGCTTAAATTTATTTTAAAACTTTAAACCTACTTAAAGGCTACTAGGAAGGCTCTCTAACAACAGAAAAATGCAAAATTCATTACTATTTTCAAACCTAAATTTAAAACCAAGAATATTAGACATACTTAATTCCTTGTCTTTGTACTACAACTTTTCAATGTAGTTGAAATGTTTGGAAAAAATAATTTTTGTGGCATTTGAAAGGCCAGCACTTCAGGCCAGCCTGAAATATCTATACATTTATTTTTATTTGTCTACTGAAGTAGTGAAACCCTTCAAGTGGAATTCAGCCAACAAGGAGTATGTCAGAAATGACATTTGCCTTTAAATTTTTGTGATGTATGCTTTATATATGTCAAGAAATTCTGAGTTTAGATTTCACTATGCTTTCCTGCTTTATTTTACATAACTACTTAGAAGCAGCTGTGGTGAACTGACAAAGATGAATTTGTTCCAGCATACAAGAGACTCACATAACAAACCCACATCTTGAAAGAAAATATTTTTTAAATGCTTTAATAGACATAAGGAAAATATTCCTGAAAGATTGTAATCAGTTAAATGTTTCAGTGCTCATGTGAAATCAAGAGGCAAATCTTTTTTTCTCTTGAGAGTTTCACTATTTTTCTTAAAATCATGTCCGAAGCCATAGATTCTCTGGACTAGACATGAAGTGATTTGCAAAATGCAGGATTGGTCTCAGATTTGTGGCATTTGTAAAATGCTGCCTAGAAATAAGAAGAACAGAAGAAAAACAGATTGACTATTTCAGCCAAAATGGTTTGTAGTTTCTTCCCAACAAGTTTGTTGCTGTGAACAAGAAAAAGGTTGCCTATCTAATTATATGTTGAGATGTCAAAATCAGTCATAATTTAGAGGAGCTGGAAAAGATAGGTGAAGAAAGCTTGTGTTTTTTCACTGAAGTGCTGAGCTGTGCTGGCAATTGACTCAGGTCTCATGCAACCTTTATTTCTACTCTTCGCTTTGCTCTCATTCTACTTTCTTTGCATCAATAACTAGATTACTAACCAAAGCTTTCTCTTGTACAAAACTCTTGGCATAAACATTGATGGCACAATTGTGTTGCTCTCATGCATGTTTCACTGGCACTTTGGCACTGAAGTTACTTCTAAGAGTTTGCATCAAGACATAGGAGTTTTATATTCTGCTGCCTTCTGAACCTCCTCATGTTATTGTCAAGCACGGGTAGATTTCAACAGCAGCAGTAGCAGCTCCAGTCCCATCACAACTATTTTCTTTCCCCCAAGATGTTAGCATCTTCAGTTTCTTCTGACAGATTATCAAGAATATGCTTTTTGCTTACTATGCTGCTTGAAAGAACATCATTGAATTGAAGCCTTACATGAAGAGTTTGAATTCAGGAATGAGGGGGTTTTTCCTTTTGACATTGCACCCTTAATGGAATATCTTAAAGAATTTTTTTAGTCTTAAGAGGTCAAAATCTGACTGGAAACCTGAAAGTATGTTCATCAGCATAACATGATATTCATCTTTACAAAATCTCTACCACTCTAGACTTAAATATTTCATTAACATTTCATGAACTTGTAAAGTGCACATTTTGCAGTTTGGAATTTCACATAGTCATAGAGGTATTTTGGCCATCTCCAGCTCAAAATATGCTGATTTTTTGTTTGTTTGTTTGCAACAATGTATTTTTCATGTTTAAACTTAAAATAATTTTATTGTTTTTATGACCTTGTTTACTGTTTCATCTGCTTGTATATGTTGAAACATGGTGTTCCCTACTGTTACAGAGTGAATCCAGAGAGCATATTGTTGCCTTCAACATGTTAAATTACAGAGCATGCAAAAATCTTTGGAAATCTTGTGTAGAGCATCACACATTTTTTCAGGCAAAGAAGTCACTACCTCATGAAAAAAAGATATTATCACATTATTGGACTCTGGGTTCTAGAAATCCAGCAAAGTAAGTATTGTGTGAAAGCATGTTTTGCTCTATGATGGGAATGGGAGTATTTGTGTCAGTGGTGGCTCAAGTTGGAGTTGCAGAATTCCTGTCCATAGCTTTGTTCCAGCCTATGTATGAACCATTTGACAAGTTATATGGTTGTGGTTTTACTTTCTGCAATGTGATCTCTTTACAGTAGAACTTTTCTTAGAATTGCTTCAAAGGGCATTTGGCTATAAGTTTTGCTGCTAGTTTTTCAACTTGCTGCTTCAGTCTGAAGTATAAAAACACTGGAAAGGAAAAATGTCATGTAGCTAATGATCCGGTAAGAGAATTTGCAGAACAGATTTGTTTTGAAATGTTTAGCCATTAGTGTCATGAACACATTCTGTTTAATATGTTAGGGTAAATTCTGGAGTGCATCACACCAACCACTTATTACTGACATAAAGATGAAAAACTTTATCCCATTCAGGTGTTCAAGATACCCATTTGTGACACTTCTAATCCTTTATTTGTCTCATTGGATTCTTCTAGTTACAGAGCTGGTAGTTTCCTAGTGTTATCTAAGATCTAGGTACCCAGAAGTAATTCTTTAGAGCCTGTGATTTTCCTATATGAAGCTGGGATTATTCCTCCCCATATGCAGTAACTGGGCCCTATCTTCTTTAAAGTTAAGCTGCCAGTTTATTGTCCAGTCACTTGACATTAAAATGTCCTTCTCAATTTCTTTGCAGTTGGCCTTTATTTTGGTCATCCTGTGTGATTTTTGAAGTGGGAGGTTTTACTGATGTCGTTTTGCTCTTTTATCTTAAGGGCTCTTAGACTTTTTTGATAAGTATCAATCACAGTAAATTCTTCTATTATGTTGGTTTGTCCTGTCGTTACATTTATCAGCAATTCAGCTACAAAGGTGTCATGTCCTGTGTCTTCATTGTCTTGTCCATCCCACCCCATCCCACCTCACCCCCCCAAGAACATTCTGTAATGAAACATATAAAAAATATTTCACATTAATAGTGAATGAAAAAGAAAGTCTTATGCCATTATCACATCTCTGGATGTGATATTCTTGAGGGGTTCTTTGACCCTTTGATGATCTATAGACTCTCTAGAAACCTGCTTGTTCTCATGATTTTTGGAGAAGTATTTTATTGTTTTATTTTTGTTTGTGGGTAGTGTGTTTTTGTGAGTTTTTTCTAGTGTGTTCCTTTAACAGTTTAACTTTACATTTGATTTGTAAGACTGATTTTCTGTCTTCTCTTTGGATAAGCTTCAACTTCTGAATGATATCAACATGCTTCAAATAGCTTCTCAGACTTTGGTGGCTCTCTGGCTTTTCACACTGATGTCTTTTTTGATACTGCAGAAATTAATACCAAGTGCACTGGTATTGTAAATGAAGCACTTGAACCCATGAGGGCTGTCCAACAGTAGGAATTCTGATAAAATGTTATATTTTCTGCTGGAGTAGAATTCCTTGTTTTCACCTAGTACTAGATCACAGCTGGATGATCTGGTTTCTAGATCATGGGAAAAAAGTTGTTGTACAAACAGTATTTTAATTTTCTAACATTTAAAAAATCCCTATTTTTAGAATTAACTCATTTATGGAGTGTTATGCCCTTGTTTTTCCTGTAATGGAGGTGTTGAGGAGGTATCTCTCAAAGTTGTTGGATTGTCAGGTCCTGGAGTCCTTTATTTTATTCAAATTTACAAAGAGATTCAAACCCCTGATCCTCCTATATGACAGATACATACACACAAGCATTGCACAGTCTTTGTAATGTTAAGAAAGAAAACAGTATGAGTTCCAAAGGATACCAGTTTAGTATAAATTTTTTTACTAAATATTTTATTTTTGAAAAGTCTGTTGTTACAATTTCTTAATAGCCTGTAGCATACAGAACAGTTCTCATTGTTAATCTGAATTACTAAGAAAGAATTCTTTTCAAGTAATTTCAGTGCTCTGAGGCTTTGTCTCTGCTAAATTGCTTACTTAGATTTTTAAAGAATCTCCTGGGGGAGAATCAGTTATGGACATACCTTCCGTCAGCTTAAGGATAACCTCTTTGTCATTATTTATACCAGCAGTAAGCATGAATTTTAGCATCTACATGAGAAAGAAGTAACTCAGCAGCCATTGCTATGAAAGACTGCTTAACTACATAAGAAGCAACAGTAATTTTGAAAAGCTTTGACTAGTTCCTATGAACTCAGCAAATTATTTTCTCAAAAGATGTAAGAAAAATTGTGAAAAAGTTGCTTCTAAGATCATATTTCACATATTGAAAATTTTTACTTTCCAACTTATTTATGATTGTGGAATATTATAAGATTTTCCCTGTTTCTTTTCAAGGATGAGTTGAAGTCATGGAAGTTACACAACCAAAAAAGAGATTCTATATTCTCCCTTTTGAAAGGGAACAAATTTTTGCATTGTATAAATAAAAAAAACACAGACAAACCAAACCACAAAACCAAATGTGCACACAAAAGCTCCACTGACCACATCATGTAGTCCTGGAGGTTTTAAGATTGACTCAGATTCAAGCATTCTTTTCATGCAACTTCCATCAGCTTTGAAGGGTGCCACATCCAGGTTTTACCATCTTAAGTATCACAGGTTTTCCTATGGAATTTGTGACTTTCTTGTTCTATATTCTTCTACACTTATCTGAGGCAGATAGCCTGGCATTTATTGCATCACTTCAAATAGTTGCAGTACATGAGTACAGTTTCTTATCTGCACATACCTGTGCCCTTCTGGATTCTCTTAGCTTAAGGTACTAGAGGCATTCCATTTAAATTAGGCTGCTGAGTTGTATAAATCACTTGTAAGCCTTGCTCAAGGAGTGGACTGAATCACATCTCTCAGATTCTGAGAGATAAATTCTGGACTGAATGCAGAATAACTTCTCCTAGATGCATTCTCATTCCTTGTTGGAAAGCTAATAAATGTGTCTGTATTTTTCACCAAGGATAGCCTCAGTAATATGGGAGAAAGGAAGCATCATTTCAAGATAGTACAGCCCATTCCAGAAAGGCTTTGGCAGCCTCCCAGAATGTTTGCTGAGAAATATGCTGATATTTGGCATCTGTAGGGCAGCTACTTGAAGTTCGGGAGATTATTTCTCTTCTGTGCCTTAACTAAAATATCTAGAGACATGCTCTGGAGGTGATTTTGTGGTCAGGATTAGGGGTTTAAGATTAGAGTTAGGGTTTAGGATTCTGGCTTCCATTACATGATTTATGTTGCACTTCAAGTTGTCTGTGTTGGAAAATGCATCAAAACCACTTGTAAAAAAGAAAAGCTGATTATTGTGGATTTCTTCACAAGGCATTTTTCATAATACATCCCCTTTTTCCAGTCTTTCCCTCTGCTCCAACTATATAAGGCTTCTTTGACAGAACTCTGTTTCTGAAGAAGATGAGTAGCCGGCACCTTGTATCCAAAGACTTGCAAAAATAACATGGATACTACAGCCAAAAGCTTCTCCTGAGTTGATGGACTTTTTTTATCCATGAAAACATACATGGATAACTGATTTTAATAGGTAGTTGCTTCATACTAAGTTTTTCCTCTGTTTTTTATACTTGGAGAAGCTTTTAAAGTACATTTAGAAGATGAAGGAGTTTATTTTCTTTAAAAATCATGAACAAGATATACGAAATACTTCTGTATATATGAAAAAAAGGGTTGCTTTTTCTTTTACTTAAATTAGCAAAAAGTAGTAGAATGCAAAGCATGCTTGAGGTTTGATTTTTAGCATAATACTCACAGCTTAGTAACACCCTTTTTTTTTTTTTTTAATGCTCTTAGAATTGAGACTTTTCTGCTCTGTAGTAAGGTCCTTACATGTGGAATGCTATATAAAATGATGCATAACAGTTAGTTTATCTCAATTTCAGTCTTAAAGATTTTCTTTATGCTGTGTATTTGCACTATTAAGATACTTTTATTGCTTTCCTAGCTGTTGTTCTTATTCTGGTGCAGCCCTTTTCTTGTCAGATTCTTGTCACAAGAAGCAGTCCAGACCTGGAGATCCTATTTTCATGTCAGATTTTTTTAACGGTTTATCTCTGTGAGGAATACATCACTTAAAAGTAGCCTGTTTCCACAATAGAACGTTGTCTGGTGTAGCTCTTAATCAATGAGGCAGTAGGTAGATGGGTAAAGTTGTCTTGTGCTCAGAATTGTTACCCCTTTGTGAGTATTAACAGGGAAGCTTCAGAACATATTACCTGTATTTGAGCTGTGTTTTGTCAGATGCTCAATTCAGTGCCAGTAGGAGATACTGAATTTCCTGTTTTCCCCTCTGTCTTCTTAAGCACAATTGGGTTAAAAATAATTCTCAGAAAAAGTTATTTTTACCCAGGCTTGTGATTAGCAATGTAGCAGGGATTAGCAATCACTTTTATTGTCACAAATGAGGGACAGAAAATGTCTCTGTGAGAATGAAAAAGCCTAAGTAAGGAGAGGTAAGTACTGGAGATGCTTTAAATTATGAAGTTAACTTTCATAAGCATATTTTATTTAATTTAAGTTTTCTTTGCAAAATAACTCACATATAGTTGTTTTATATCTTTTCAGGTCTGTAAACAACCAGTACTGCAGAAAAGTGATAGGTGGGATGGTTTGGAACCCATCTATGAGACGATCCTTATCCGTTGAGCACCTAGAGACCAAAAGCCTTCCTTCTCGATCACCTCCTGTTACCCCCAATTGGTAAATCCATTTTCAGCCCTTTCCACACCTTCTAGCCTCCTACCATCTCTAATTGTATGTACTCTAGCAGAATAATTATGTACTGTGTATATAGATATATATTTAAACATTTTTATTCTCAGAATATACATGACAACAGAAGGGTGGGTGTCACCTCAATTTTAGCAAGGCTTTCATGCGAAAATCTTATACTCAAGTTAAGACATCATGTTTCTGGATGGGTGGACAACAGGGTGGTATAAAAAACAATTGTTAAAATGGTTGGATGACTGGACTAAGAGAGCAGTTGTTAATGGGTCACAGTCTACTTGGACAACAATAAAAAGTAGATGACTGCAGGGTTCTCTGTTGGGACCTGTCCTGCTTAATGCCTTTATGACCTGGAGCAAGCAATGGTATGCTTGATCAAAAAGTTTGCAGATGGCACCAAACTGGGGGGGGTGAGTCAATAAGCCTGGGGGCAGGGCTGCTCTCCACAGTGATCTTGATAATCTGGAGAAATGGGCCAGTAGGAAATGCCTGAAATTCAACAGAGACATAGTGTCCTGGGAAATAAGAACCTAGTGTAACAGTATTGTCTGCAGTGCAGCTTTCTGGAAAAGAACCTAGTAATCTTTAAGGCAGAAGTGGTATGTGAGCCATCTGGCATGCCCTGACAGCAAAGTCCAACCTAGCAGAATTAACAGAGATGTAGACAGTAGGTCAGTGGAAGTGGTAGCCCCCTTTGGCACAGCATTGTCTAGATTTTATTAGAATGCTGCAGCCCTTTCTGTCTACAAATACAAGACAGACACTTACAAAGTGGAGCAAGCTCAGCAAAGACTACCAGCTCCAAGGCAGTCAGGAGGCTGGAGCACCTACCCTGTGAGGAGAGGCTGACATAGTGGCATGTGTTCATCCTGGAGTAGCAGGAGTTTCCCAGATGCCTAATAACAGCCTGGAATTGTTTAGGAGGAGGTCAGCTACAGGATGAGGCCAGGTACAGGATGAGGCCAGGTTTTTCACTATTCCATAGTGGGAAGATGAGGCAACAAGTATATGTTGAAACAGAAGAGATTTTGTCAGGATATAATGGAAAAACTGCTTCACCACATGGATAGTCATTGCCTGGGGAAGTAATGTGGTCTCCATCCTTCAGATTTTTTGAGATATGAGTTGATAAAGCCTTAAGCACCCTACTCTGGCCTTAGTTGACCCTGCTTTGAGCGGAAGATTGGACTAGATGACCCACATGAGTCCCTTCCAACCAGATTTATCCTATGATTAAAACTTTAATAATATAAGTTGCATTTTACAGGGGGGAAAACACCAAATCAGTTCAGCATACTGAACCTGGCAGTGTATGATTGCCTAGTATACCATAGAGAATGCTTAAAATTTGATTATTTGAAGTGATACTTATAGGCCCGTTATGAAGATTCAGATCATAACTGCAATAGGATAGAAATTTTTCTTTTACATAGTTTCATGAAATATTCTAATCTTCCAGCTTGTGTTTGTATTCTGTATTTTAAAGGCGGAGTCCTAGGCTACGTCACGAAATCCGCAAACCACGACACTCATCTGTAGATAACCTTACAAATGAGATTAGTTACATTACGGAAACAGAGGATGTTTTTTACACATATAAGGGCTCTCCAACATCAAAGGACAGTGATTCAGAGTTCTCTCAGAACCGGAGTCCACAGAGGAGGTAAGGACTTCTGCAAACAATCCATTGCCTATTTTGGGCTTTTTGTTTGGTGCTTTTAAAAAAATCAAAGAGCTGTAGTGGGAAACAGTCACAATCAGTTGTAATGTTAGAATGAGTTCAGACAGTTTTGTTTGCATAAGCTTTATTTTGACCAATTGCCATACTGCAAATGCCATGACACAAAATGACAAGTCAAAAGCAAACCAACTCTTCATCCCTAAACAGTACACAGTAGTTGAGTTGTTAGTAAAATTAGAAGAACTATTAAGATGTATCTGTTTAAATCTGTAATATCCTGTTTTCTAGTAGCTTTTGCAATCCTTTCCTACCTGTCAAAATCTCATTTTTGTGGGGAGAAAGACTTAGTGAACTCCTAAAAGAGTTCACTCACCTTCCACATCACCAACTCAGACTTGTCAGTGGAAAGAGGTATTGCATTTGAGTGTACCCAAGAACATCATGATGCTGATGGTCATCCATCTTTTTCTTCTTCAGAGGAACTGTTGATGGCTTGTCTAAAGTCAGTATCTGCTTTTTGGCTGTATTCCTTGAGGACCAACTTTGTTCTGCTCTGCAGTGCTTTAACAACTGCTAGGTTTGCTGCCAGCAGTTGAAGCACCTGTCTTTGTGCACACTGATTATTTGTTTTCTTGTGTATTACATTATATGTATGGCTACACTCATTTCTTAATGAATAACTTCAGGTTATCACAATATCAGCTCCAGAAACAATGTAGGAAGTCATTAATTGTTCATGTTCAGTCTCAAAAAGAAAATAGCTACTTTAAAACTTGGAGCTGGGCAGAATGCTGTGTATTAAAAAGCATGTTCCTTTGTAGCATTGCAAAAGAAAAATGGTTTTTAGTGATGTCTAGTGACTTTAGGCAGGGTGTATTTTGAGAAGCAATGTCTTAATGGAAGCTGATACATCTACCTCTGTGACAGTGTGCAGGTATTAAATATAGCTTTAAATTCTGATTGAAACTATTTTCTTTAAATTCTATAATAATAGTATTACTACATTACAGCAGGAACTTTTTCATAAAAGAAAGGAAAAATTGACATGTTGCTTATTTGGATTTTGTCACTCTTTTGAGTATATTAAGTATTTTGAGTTGTCACTTCATTTTTCTGTATTTCTGACTGGGAGACAGCTGAGCCTTAATACTATTTATTAGTACTAATGGCAATATTAGCCATGACAATACATAAAAGGTAGGCCTTTAGATGTTGTGAATAGGCAGCGATAAGAAACCATGTCTTTGCTGTGTTTTAAAGTTTGCAGATGATACACTTTTAGAAGTGTTTTCTGAGTAAAAATACTAAGAGACAGACATAAGGAGAGACAATGAGAATAGGAGCTGTAGACAGAAAATTATGTTGCCATGCTGTGTTTTGTGACCGACAAATTGTGTCCTGCTATGTTGTGGGATTTCTTTTTTTTTCCTTTTTCTTGTCTTCCCCTGTAGTATTTTTTCTTTACATCCTGTTTCAGTTGTCTTATGCCTACTGAGAATGGAGTGGAAAAGCCTGCCTTTATGCCTTCTCTCAGACAATATTCTAAATTTGAAAATAGCACATCCATTAAATTTCTGAGCCCAAATGACTGTGCTGAATCTGAGTTATATCTGTGGAGATTTTTATTGATAGTACCTCATATAAACCATTGCTTTTTTCTTCTTACATCTTATCCCAAATGCAGTATCCTTTTTTTGGATATGTTTATAATATTTGATAGTCTGCAGGTAAATGAAAAAATGCCTGCATAAATCTGATTAATTAGATTTAAGTTGTGTTTTTTGGAAGAAAAATGGAATTAATGATCCTTTGTTGTATTGACTGTTAGACTTTTGTAAAGTAAAATAGTCATTAATAATTTCCTTTTAACAATGGAGGTAAAATACAAAGTAGCCATTAAAAAAAAAAAAGCTTTTTGTCTACACTGAAGTTTGTTAGTCCACATTCCACTTTTTTCCCTTTTGCAATCTTATGGTAGTTAGTACTTGCTTCACTTCCTTTGTTGAAAGATGTAAAGTGAAATTAAGTATCTATATGTAGTAAAATCTTTCTTTCTATGAATGCTGTATTGATGGATGGAATCTTACCCTATCAGCTAAATCTGTTTCGTAAGAAAAAAGTTTACCTTGCATATCCTCAGTATTAAATATGAACACTTCCCCTGGACTTTTGCCACACCTTGGGAATATTTAGACATCAACTATAAAACACCTTTCAGTATACTGCCAAATCTTGTAAAGCCAACTATCCATTTTTGCTATGCTAGTCTTCAGTGGATTTGAACTGACATAGAAACATACTATAGAACCACCCCCTGATTTCCAATTCCTTTTTTATTGGAGGAGAGCTAAGAGTAGCTTCCCATACTCTGCTAATACACATTGTCTTTAAGGTGCCCTTTTTTTACTGCCTAGCACACTGGGACTGTTAATAAAGGTGTTAGTTAATGCTAATCATAACTACTAAATAGCTTTGGTATGAAAAATATCTGAAATATTTTTAGAGAGCTGCTGGCAAACAGCTGTAAATACTGGCATTTAACCACTGAATGGTTATGTCTGTGACCTCATATTAATAATAATAATAATTCTGCAACAGCTTGATTTCTGTAAAGTAAACAGCAATTTCATTTACTATTTCTGAAGCAAGACTGTGCAAGCTGTGGTTAGCATAGAACCAGTTATTTTTCCATCTGCCATCAGCATTTCAAGGATGGGGGTAGTCTTCCCTCTTTTTCACTTTTTTGTCAAAACAAGTAGTTTGTTGTTGAGGGTAGAATGACCTACCCTCAAACTGACCTGTTGCATTAGAGCGTTTTTTGAGGCAAATCACAGATAAAACTCATGTACAAAGTTTGCAACCTACCTAATCCTGCCAAGGCACATTTGGACCCTTGTATCAGAAATGTAGAAGAAGTCACTGCTGGTAAAAGTACATACACAAGCATTTATTGCCCTATACAGCTTTTTTTCCTTCCTGACAATACTAGGAATATTTATTTTCTTAATAATTGATTTTCTTCCTTGCTCTGTTTACTCACATATAGGAATCAATCAAGTTTTACTTTCTTTCTGTGAAACAGTACACAATTTAGAAAATAAATTATGTGGAACAGCTCTTAGTTTAGAGAGCATAAAACAGAGCAGTTTTTAATATTTCTTCTTCAATTTCTTTGAAGATAAAGTACCATATCAACGTGTCATCATCTAGAGCTATGTGTGGTGCTAAAATCCTTTAAATGAGCATGCTGGAAATGAGAGTCAATAATATTTTATCACTTCTTGTTTCTCTTAAGGACACATTTTTTTTTTTTTTTATGTGCTTTGTGCAAACACTGCTTTCTAACTGAAGTTTGAGGTGTGTATCACAGGCTGGGATTGGAAAAAAAAAATGGAAAATAGTGCAAACCATGCACACAGGTGAACAACAAAAAGCCAAGGCAAGCTAGTGAGCACAGTGTTAGGTGTAGCTTTGTTTTTCCTGTTTCCCAGATTATCTAAGGTACTTTTACATTCAACAACCAATTGGGGCTCAGACATTGTGAAAAGAAGCAATTTTTCCCTCTCAGTTTAGAGTCTGCAGAAAAGATTAGAGCTGTTTATTGCATCTATATTATAGACAAAAAATTGCTCTAATCCCAAATTAACATACATTATCTAGAACTTCATTTTCAGGGCATGAATAGGTTTGTCTATCTAAGCCAAATATCTCAAATCATTGCTGCTCACAAAACCTGTCAGAAAAGACAGTGCTGAAGAGGACTTCAGGAGAACTTTTGTTTAGCCCAGGCCTCTCCAGCCTTTGTGAGGAAGATGTCCCCTGTCAGTTCTTCCCCTTTGTTGCCCTGTTGCTGAACATCTCAGCTGATTGCTACTGCCACTGAAAAATTAGCACTAGCACACACACAGAGCCCACACTTGGCCTTCTGAAGTCTCATAGTTGCATTCCTTGTTAACACTCCATAACACTTTGTTATGTCTGTGCCTCACCGGTTCAGAACAGGTGACCCAGTCTGTTTTCTGGCTACATGTTATACTCACTCTGTCACTCTGTTTATACTATGCCTGCATATGGTACCACTACTATTTTGTTTTAAAAATTATTTCAATAACAGCATTGAGATAAAGCATAATAATTAGTAAATGCACTTGTTTGATAACTGTTTTTCAGATAGAATTTGCTTTCCATAGTCTTGACTTCCCTGAATATGTTTTCTTTGAGAGATTTGCATTCCCTTAATTGAAGCACTGTTGCCACTGACTTTTTAAACTTCTTATCTTAAGCAAAGTGGAAAACTTCTCTCTTTTTCTGTAAAGTTACATGTCTTCAGATGTCCTTAAACCCTAAGATATATATTAGGTAATAGTGATGAATACAAACTGACTTTCCTTTAAGATACAAAGTAAGTTATATTATATGAGTCTTTATTATTTCCAAAATTACCTCTGTGGAAAAGCTGCTTTAATTTGGGAAGTTTTTTTAAAGTTGTGTTGTACCAACGGGCTACCCTACATCAACTCTGCTGTCCTGATAGATAGCCTCAGTAGATCTCTGGGAAGATGTTATCTTTGAGAAAAATGTTTCTCTTTCAGTCTAACATGTTTGAGCCACAGCTGGTGATTTTTAACGGCAGTCTGATGGACTTGTCCAAGGATTTCTTTTTTACTGCAAATTTTGCTTTGTCTAGCGTAGTGTAGCACTTGAACAACTGCACTGTTGCAGTCTGTCTTGATAAAGGTGCCACTACAGTTTCCAAATTTGGAATATGGAGAGGCTCACAGATAGAGAGGAACAAGTCATCCTTGCTGATTTGCCTTTCCCTGACACCATGCTGATCTGTATGCCACTGTGTGATTTAAGGGCCAAAGATATAGGAAAAATAAAGTGGTCATACTGAAGTATGTGACATTGTTTCAATATCAGGTTAGGAAATTCCAAAACGTCCTTCATTTATGCAGTAAGCTTCAAATCAAATTTGGTTTTAACTGGGGCAGTAGACTAGTTATATTTTGGAAACAAGTACCCTGACATGCTTGATCTTTCATCAGGTATTAGGTTTTCTCCTGAGAGACTGCATTGGCCATCCCCAGTGCAAGGTCTTGTTCTTGGCATTGGTAGCTTTAAAAAAAAATAAAATTTAAATTGCATCTTAATGTGTAGGATTCTTCACAGATGAACTCTTAGAAGAAGTGAAAAAAATCTCCTTAAAATAAACTTGCCTGCACTTTACCCTCAAGTAAATAAGTAAAAATTTAAACTGCTATAAGAATTTTGCTGGTCTCTTTCTGTTAAGGTATTTGGTGTAAATTAAAAATGTAACTTAAAATGTTTCAATAATACACTTTTTAAACAATTGGTGAACATGAAAGATCTGCCATGAAAACTCAAAGCCAGTGTAACCAAGTACTATTTACTGATCTTTGGATTTTAATTTTTCTTTGTTTTCCTTGTTCCTTTCCTTTTTCTCAAGCATCTTTGCGTGCATGAGGTGTGATACAGATGTTAACCTTTCACTAGGCAATCAGAATTGAAAACAAACAAATGACAAGAAATAGAAATTGAAACCCACTGTGTTGTTTAATGCTCTCAACCTCCAAGAACCCAGGTGTGGGAAGCTGCATGGTTTTCTACCACTCAGTATGAAAAAGGAGTAAGCTCCATTCTTCTCTGTTCATGCGTTTAAGGCTTTGTGAGAAGACTCGTGCTGTGGCCAGCACCTGCACCTGCCTCTTAACTGAATGTTAGTAAGCTCAGGTTTCTGTAAGAAAAGAAGATGTTACATACAAAGGATTACCGAAACAGACTAATTTATTTTGGCAGTTCAGGATAATTTTAGTCATGTTACCTGTATAAGAGTTGTTTCCCTTGCCCTTATATGAGGAGAAGAACATATTTTTGACGTTGTAAATTCAAGTTGAATGACTTGTGGTTTTAAAAGTATTTTTAATTGTTTTTTATATAATAGATGAAATAGTTTGGAGTGTTAATATAGCTGTTGTTTGCCCTCTTAATGCCTTTTTTGTGTTTTTGAACACTTTTCTGAACAGAATGGGTGCTTGTCAGGAGGAATATATAAATTTGCATTGGTTTAACCCCAGCCAGCATCCAAGCACCACGCAGCCACCCACTCATTCCCCCTCCAATGGAATCAGGGAGAGAGAATTGGAATTGTAAAGGCTAGAAAACCCTTAGGGTGAGGTAGAGACAGTTAAAGAGGGAAAGCAAAAGCTGCGCACAGAAGCAAAACAAAACCAGGAGCTAATTCACTGTTTCCCATGGGCAGACAGGTTTTCAGGCATCTCCAGGAGAGCAGGGCCTCCTCACGCATCACAGTGACCCGGGAAGACAAATTCCATCGCTCTAAATTCTTTCTTCCTACTTCTTCCCTCACTGCATGTACTGAGCATGATGTCATATGGCCTGGAATATCTCCTTGGTCGGTTTGGGGTCACCTGTCCTGGCTGTGTCTCCTCCCAACCGTCCAAGAACCCAAAAGTTCCTCACCAGTGTAGCAGTATGAAAAACACCAGAGGCCTTGGCTCTTGCAAGCCCTGCTCAGCAATAACAAAATCATTTCTGTATTATCAACCCTGTGTTCAGCACAAATCCAAAACACAGCCCCATATCAGCCACTGTGAAGAAAATTACCTCAGCCAAAACCAGCGCAGTATACAAGGTGCTAAAGAGAAAAAAAAAAACCTGGCTTATTGGCTTTGAAAAGTAACCTGATAAGCTGTGTGGAGGGTCTTGTTATCTGAGTTGTATTCAGTTTCTCCTGTTCACCTTGTAATTAAATAAATCAAACATATCTGTTTGGTTTGGAACAGCAGATTGCGTAGGAGCAAGTGTTTTGATACTTTTTTAGAGTAGATTTGCTGGCTTAACAGAAAAGATTAGCTGTGAAATTTTCTGTCGAACCAGAAAGATTATTGTAAAACATATTTCTAAGTGATGAGGTATAGTAACAGTCAGCAAGAAAAGCTTCCTGACAGGTGAGATGCTATAGATCATATATTTAGGGTCGTACATTGATTGATGAGATAAATCTGGCAAGTTTTTCACAGGTGCAAGCATATGATGCATGAGAACCAGAAGGCTGGGGGAGTCGAGGAGGGGTTGATCACATTGTTGCCTTGCTCTGCCAAAAGAGGATTATCAAGAATATAGAGCCAACTCTTGGAAACACAGAGCAAAAACGTGAAGCGTTGGACGCGAGTTATAGATAGGGAAATGCTCAGATGATAATTGGGGGGGTGGAAATCACATTTTGATTATTTAAGGCTTTTTACACATCAGCAAAAAGGTGGAGTTATTTCCATCCTTGGAGAACCTCAAAACGCAACATGAGAAGGACCTGAATACCCTCATCTAGTTTTGATGTCTATTCTTTGAATAAGTGTTTGTGACCTCTCAGATTCCCTTCCAACATAAATTATTTTGAGTCTACAATTCTTCTTGTTATAAATGCAATGTATCTCTTCATAAACTTTTGTCTGAAATGCTTGCAAAGCTATAAACATCTTTCAATTTACATTGTAAAACTGTCTTTTACTAGTGATACAGATGGAATAATGTGTGCAGCCCCAGAGTTGGAGGGGAAGGAAATGAAATGATGAACTAATATACAAAAAGGAAATTCACTTGCACTGTGCTATGAATTTCTGGAAGTGCACATACGTTCCTGGTGTGAGTGTGATGCATCATCTGGTGAAGGTATTGCACTGAAAATAGATTTCCTGAACGGATGCTGCATTTGTTCAATTCTTTTAGCTTAGCATTTGATAGACAATAAACTGTGGCTGCATAGTGAGCTTTGGTGAATGTACTATGGGAACACATCATTAGTTTACCTAAAATACAATTTTTCATGTGAGGAAAATTTTTAAAGCCTTACTGTTATAAAAGTACTCTTCAGATTTATCCATCCTAGTCCCGGTAGCTACTTCTTTGGTAGAAAATTGCAAATAAGTGAACCTCCCCATATTTTAAACTGTTATTTATCCTTAGTTCTTAATCATACACAAATATGATAATTTCTTTGTTCTTACAAAATCTGTTGCATTTCACAGAATTCTATTGTCCTTGTTTGTGTACTTCAGCCTTTCTCAAGGAAGATATCCTAATATTAGACAATGGAGCTGGGAATGTTTCAATTAGTTTCAAATTAGAATTTTAAGGCTACTACTTATAGACTTCAGGTTTTATGTGCTTTTCCACCCAAATATGCATGAAAATAGTAAGCACATATATTTTGCTTAGACGTAAACTTTTCTTTTTAAATAAATATTCTTAATCGAAAATACTACATTTGCCTTGCCAGTTCAAAAAGCAATAAATTTGCATCCAAATGGAAAGTTGAATTGCAAATCTGTGATAAGGCACCTTTCAGCAATCCAAGCAGTCGCTGTGTATCAAAACACATGAAACTTTCATGGCAAGCCAGTAAACTGGAATATGGTTAATAGAGGCAATGCAGAGCAACAAAGTATCCCTTTAAAGGTGATGGTAGCAGCTTACAAATGTGAATGACTGGAATTTAGAGGCAATCACTAAAAAGCTAGTGTATGCCATTAAGTCCTCAAGTTTTCTGTACTGGTTCTCTTAATTATGCAGTACAAAAAACTTATGACACCTTACACAGTCATTCTCTTCACAGAAATGCTGAATATTCTATATAAATTCCTCTAAAAGGCAGCGGAAAGGTGTTGCTGCAAGTACCTTCCACTTATTTTGCTTATGAATAAAAAACCCAGTTGTAATGGTGAGTCCTCAGAAAAGAGGTGATAATGGAAGTGCTGGCATACTCAGTCTGCCCAGCCCTGCAGGTGTTACAATGAAAGAAGCTTTAAGAACTTCAAGAACAGCACAAGGGCAAAACCTACAGATGTTTCCTTCAGTTGTTTGTAAAGGGAGAGTTTTGCTACAGTGCTATTGTTTCAGTTGACCCTTTTCTCTCGGGGTTTTATTCTGCTGTAGTTTATCATCCTTAGTTCTCAGAATAGCAGAATTCTCTGATAGGTCATGCCAAAATGAGGAGGAGGGGTGTTTCCTTAAAACCTTTCCATTCTGTCCTTCTACAGAAGAGGAGAGTTAGGCTTTTCAGGGCAAAGACCTATATTTAAAAGATAATTATCAATAGATCAATCCATACTGAATGCAAGATTGAGATGATATAATTTTAGTTATATTGTGAAGTGAGGCAAAGAAATTACCTGAAGTTTTGAAGTGTTTGCTTGTTTGCTGCACCAATGGAAAGGTTAATCTCCTTGCAAGGAAGGGCTCTCTTCCTTGATGAAAAAGTTGAATGGCTGGTCTGGTGAGTGTTGTCTTTCATTGACTTACAATACAGTCCTTGTATGTTGTGAAATGAAGAAGATTGCTTAGTAAACTGTGTAACACTGTGTAGCCAAAAAAAAATCACCTAATTATTAATGTTTAAGGTATTTTTTCATATTGATGACAAATTAAATACTAGAAATACTATTTTACTGTGTTGTGGTGCAAAATTCTACAGCTCTAGCATGCTGACCTACTAAGGACTTTAGGAGACAAGGCTGCACTGTTTTTGATGAATTCTTTTAGACACTAAATTTGGTCACTTTTATTGATCAAATATTTGGTCACCTTTCTTCACAATTTAAAAGGTTACAGAATTTTCTGTAACTCTTTTAGAACTAATGTGTTTGAATTAAAGTAGAATAATTTAACAAATAAACCTTCATCAAATAGTACCAAGAATTTATATCCCTCATTCAAGTCTCCAAAGGTAGAGATAATGAAAAATTTACTGTAAGTTTATAGAAGGTCTATGAATGGTTATTTTTTTTTTATTTCTCAAACTGCTTCTTTCTCTTGGTAAGATAGAGGGGAGATAATATATTAAAACTGGGACATTGTACTGATTTTCTTCAGAATTCTATGTCTGTAAGTTTTTAATGAAGACTCTTGAAAGGGTTAACTCAGGGTAATTTTGATTCTGCACAGAATTTGATAATAGAGCTGTAAGTCTCCTGTGGCAAAATGTAAAAAAGGTGTATAGTTTCATTGTTCTTTGCCTTACAAAGAAAACCATTAGCTTAACGAAAATAAATGCAATGTTTCTTTATTTTTGGTGTGACTTCCTACGGAAATAAGTCTTATGTCATTGTACAGCCCCTCTGCCTCTGTTTCCACTTGACAATATTTGGACAAAGCAATGAAATGTAATAGAGGAGATGAGTTTTTGAATATGCAAAGTTTCTTAAGATTAGTGAAAGTCAGTGACTAGGCAGGAAAAAAAACCCCAAAACTTTAGGGTGACATTCTCCTTTCACTGAGCAGTTAAAGTACAAGTTCAGTATTTGTCCCATTTAGATGTGGGCTGGACAGGCAGCAGGTGAGTTTACATTCCCATAGGATCTGCTTACACTTGGAGGGTAAAAATTCTCAGGGGATTGTAAACAAACAGAACCAGGGATATTGGTGAGTGAGTGGGGGTGGATGTCAGGGGGGTCAGAAGTTAGGTATGACTGCAATAAAAGGGAAAGAAGCTTAATGTTGTAAAAGTATTAAAAAGTACACACAACTCAAACCTCCAAAATTCTTCAGGGATTAAGCTTTACCATCTCTGCCTCTCAAGGAAGATTTTCTTCATATTGTCAAATTACATACAGGAAATCTTAACTAGACTGAAACCGGTCCTATTTTTACTGTCATTTTAGTGAAATGTCTATGAATGGTTATAGTATTTATTCTTAGTATTTTATTAAGGATGATTTAGAGAGCATGAGTTGAAAATTTAACTGCATACTGTGAATTGCCTCCTATAACCTGGCAATTCAGCAAGTCTACTTTCAAACTGAACTACTTCATGCATTTTTCCCAGCATGGACATACACCACTCCAGGACTTTTGGTCACTGATTAAATTGATTTGTAAAGTTATCCCATCTCCCTTAAACCTTGCCTTGTAAACACCTTTTTTTGTAGCTTTTACTTTAAAATTTGTCTTAGTAGCACTGCTATTGTTTTAATTTCTGTCATATAATTTAGCTTGCTGTTTCAGGTGATTTTTGATTATGTTAATTGAATGCATTGGAAAATGCTGTGTACTGCAAATTTTGATTTCTTTTCCATTCTACATTGTCCTCATTGCTATAACCACTTATACTTTCATCATGTTTTGTATCAAAGTTTTCTGTCAACACCTTCTCTGCTCTCACATCATGAGAACTAGCGTTGGAAATGTCAAGCTTCTGAAGCCACCTGTGCTCGTTTCTGGCTACCTAAACATAAAGATCTTGCCACATTTTGACTTTTACAAACTACAGTCGGTGGCATCTGTAGTCATTGTAATCCACACCTAAAACTTTCTAAAATGATGTAATGTGTCTGGCTAAACAATTTCCTCTGTAAACTCCTGCATAGTTTGAGTTGCAGTAGCAGATGTGTGCTGCCTGTATTGGGCTCCTATCAAAAGCAGATGTGAGTGGTCAGAGCTGCCCTGGGATTTTTGCTGAGTGTTTTGTCAGCACCCTAGTAAAAGCCTTTTGGCTTTTTTTTTTTTTTTTTTTTAATTGGAGTTTAGTTCTTGTTTTCTTGAAGATTTAACTTATGTTCGTTTAATGTTGTTTTTATGTTTGTGATTTTTTACTAGGTCATCTGAACAAGAATCACCAAAGTGAGTTTTCTTTACACTTTCTCCTTAAGATAAATAATGAAATGTATAACTTCAACTGATTTTTCAAAGTAGTGGGTTTTTTATGATTAAAAGACACAAATTAATGCATAAATAAATGAAAATTGTAACTATTTGGGGGGGGAAGTAAGTTTTGGGGTCAGGATTTGGAAAGTTGTAATAACTCTCTCATCACTGTTTAAAAAAAAGTTGGTTAGAAACTGTTGCAAAAATCCACTGCTAATTATATGTGGTGTCTCTTTATATAGTGCCAGATGATGTTTACTGAAATATATAATCATATTTTTCTAAAATTCTTAGATTTATTTTCTACATTGAAAAAATCATTACATGGGCTATAATTTCAACCTGTGAAATGTTTTTTTTTTTTACTATGTTCTGAAAAACTTGTGTAGGATGTATTTACATGCACAGTGTTCCTCCGTGCTTAACATTGACTTCATCAAAATCATGAAAAGCCTTGGAAGCTATCAGATAAAACCAGAATTTTGAAAGTGTAATTACAGTTCACTACTTCAAAGGATTCTAAAACTTTGAATGCATTCAGAAAGTGCCACTTTCTGTAGTAACTGAACATTCTGCAAATGTTGCATGGAACACCTCATTGCCAAGTACACATAGTCTAACTGAAAGTCAGAAGTATTATGGCAAGAATAAGATTGCTTGGTGGCATCTTTGTTTGTGTTTGTTGCGATTGGATTTTCGCAGACCATGAAACAAGTGCTTTCAATATCAAAGTTTGCTGCAAAATGAGTCCTGTATGTTAAAAGCTACACTCTTGGAGTGCAGAATTACTTCTTCATTGGCAGCTCAAAATGGCTGCTGGAAATGGTTCAAAAAAGCTTGCATATATAGACAAATACCCAAGCAGAAATAAATGTTTGAATTTACAGATTTTAATGTCAAAGTTTACTTGGCAAGATATGTACTTCTGCTACTTTGACATTGTCAAAATTTGATGTTGCTATACCTGAGCTTTCCCCAAGACAAATATTTTCACATTAGGTAGTCTTTATAAGGATGGAGCAGTTAGTCTGTGTGGTATCCATAAGTTTGGTCCAATTAGAGAAGGAGGTTTGTTGTATGAGAGGTCTGCATGTCATCCTTTTCATAAGAGGGAATGTAGCTAAATGAATGTTTCAGAAGTCCTGGCACCATCAGGCAACTAGGCAAATTCCCAGATTTGAGGGTTTTAGTTGCTGACTTTTGTTATCATTGAATGTTAAAGTTCTTGAACATCAGATCTGTACCCTAAGTTGATTCTGGGTCCTTTCATGTGGCTATAACTACCTCAATAACAGAATAACTGCAATTAAACCTTTCATTGTCACTTCATTTCCTATTTCTCTGACAATTTACCCTAGCTTTTCTGCAAACTGCCTTCTCCCACAGGGATAAAGTTGGGATGACACTTGTAAGAGGGAGAAATCTTAACAAAAAAAAGGTGCTTTGCAGGAATGAGAGTGGAATCACAGCAAAAGATTTTTCATGGAGTGCATTTCCCTTGAGGTTCAGCCCTCTCCATGTGTTACTGTGAATTCCTGTACCACTGCAACAGTGAATTTTACTGCTAACATCCAAACATTTTACTATTCCAGAATTTTTGTCCACTTGTCTGGGTGTCCACAGATCAAATTATAGGCTTAGCTCACACTCCAATCCCGTTTCCCTGTGCTTCCACTAAGAAGTGATATTAAATCTTTTAACTCTAAAAACCTGCTCTTTTTAAATCTTCCAATTTAAAAATCTGGGTGACAGTACCTTTGTAACATTTATCCTTTCAAAATAAAGGAATATACTGGGAAACAGTCCGACGCGGAGTTCTCTGACCCATCTCTCACCGAAAGCCTTGGCTCGGTCTCCCAATGGAGTTGGGAACATTTCTGGCTCTTACCCGTTGGAAGGGGTGGATCAGCAGTTCTTGGAAACGCATGACAGCGTCACCAAAAGCGGCTCGACGGAAGATTCCAGTCAGTACTACTGCGATAAGGTGGGTCCTGCTGGGGGCTTTTAAAGTCAGAACTAGTGGTGAGTGGGACTCGGAGCTGCGGTTTGAGGATGCACACACGTGGTGGCTGTATTTCAGGATGGGCGTATTTTATGCAGTCATGACAGTAGATCTCGTGTTGCTTCTCACATTGATCCAGGGTTGTGGGATAGACAAGTTTACCAAGTGCATTGATTTCCAAAGTGTCCAGCATTCCAGAAGCTTCAGGGAAAGTTCCTAGTGGAATAGAAATCCTTACGTGATTAAATCTTGTTTCCTCCTTGGGAAAAGATCAGCTAACTCAAGCTGCTATACATCTGAAAAGCAAACACAACTCTGCTTTATCCCAGGCATCTCTTAAGGATGACTAATCTTTATCCTTTTGAGTTCTTACCTGGCTGGAGCCCAGCTGCTCCCTGCTAACATTATGGTAGTGGATCATTCTTCCTAGAGGGGTTCTGGCTAAAAGTGGGTGCTTACAATTAATTAAAACAACTAATTAAAATTAGTTAAAATAGTTCTATCATTTCCAACATGCCCATTAGCGGCTGACACCTTTTAACTCTTCTGCCTTATGGATCTGTTGCGTAAAGAGAAACTTACTTAAAGGAGAAAAGTCAAGGGAAAAATAGTCACTTCACAGTTCTTGGAGTAGAATCAATTCTATTCATGTGTTACATCTAAGCTTTTAATGACAACAGGTTGAAACTTTAATAGGATTTATCAATTGGTAAGGAAATCTAAGATGAGAGTAACGATGTTAGGACAGAGCAACCACGAAACATTTGCTGAGATATACGTTGCTATTGTTACTATTTAAAAGGTTCTAGCATAGGTATGTTCTACAACCAAATCCTCTTCCTATTCCAAAGGTGAATTTACATGGAGTATTTTTGTTCAGCATGTCTAAATTTGGATGTACTGTTTTCTAATTTGCTGGTATTTTCTTCTAAAAATAAGAACATTTTCTTTCTTTTTCTATATATTGCAGAATGACCTAATTGAGGGAGATTTACTTTTGGTGCGTATCATACCAGATGAAGAAGGGAAGTTTGGATTTAATCTAAAGGTAAAGCAACTGTCTTAATTATTTTTAAATACTTTATGGATAAAATGCTTTTAATTAATGATTTTTTTTTTTTTTTACCATAATGATTTGGAGAAAGTACTCTATTTTACAGGAATATCCTGTGGACTGAGAGTTTTTAGAAGTGGCAGCCTAATCATTATGTGCTAAAGCAACACTTACAGAAATAGGCATTTAATAGTTCTCTGGTTTTCAGTTGCATATATTATGGGCATGGCACATATCCAAGGCACACTGCCTATTTGACTGCTGAAATGTGAACTCGAAAGCCTAATTTAAGGCATCAACTTTTGGAAAATTTGACCTCTGTATTATAAAACAGTTTAAATAGTTTGTGCTGTTCCACTTTACTATATCCATTAGAAATCATATTGAAAACTTGAAAATTAATTTATGAAGAAAATGAAAATTACTATTGATAATTGATATTGTAGGTGTCTTACATTCCTTCACTGAAATTCCATTTTGGCAGAGTATTGTAAATTTGCCATAATATCAAAATTAGAGCAGAGTTTGCTCATTTTCACCTTGGCTATTTATTGGTGGGCCAGTGATTGAATGTGATGTAAAGAGAATAAGGGAGTACAGTTGTCTGGAACTTTGATCCTACCAGATTCCTTGCACATTTGTCACAAAATCTAAGGAAACTGTCTGCCTTGCAAGTTCAAGTGTTAAATTAAGCTTGCTTCAAGCACAGGGTTACAATAAATGTTCCATTTTTCCATTTTATCTGTTTATGCCTATTAAAATGTATGAGCTGAAAGAGGCACCCAATCTAGTTTACTGGAAATTGGTAGATTTAAAGACACCACAACCTAGCCCCTAATTCCCCATTTACTGATGATAATTCAGTCCTACCAACCCTGTCTATGATGACACAGCATAAAAATATTATATAAAAAGAAAAATAAGCGATTACTTCTTTTAAATGCTGCTTATCCCAAATGATAGATTTATGGTTGCTGTTTACTTGACATTCCTCTCATTCCACTAGGGGGGAGTAGATCAGAAAATGCCACTGTTGGTATCAAGAATAACTCCAGGATCACCTGTAAGTAAATTCTTGAGGCTTTTTAATCCCTTCCATTGTTACTCCTACACATAGATTATTACTCATAGATTGTTTCTCTACACATAGAAATTTGGACACCTGTAATCAGTATGAGATAGCAGCAGAACTGTTCTCATTAGGAATTGGTTTAACTAGTGGTTTCTTAAACAAGAAATTAAAAGATCTGGGAGAGTTAGTCAAACAAGATATATGTAGAAAGTATGTTTATGTTCTCCTGTCATCTCAAAAAGTGCATCCTGAACTGGAAAATGCTTGATTAGGGGCAAGGACTGGGGATAAGGAATATCATTTACTGAAGAAGTAAATAATTTAAGCCCCTGCACCCTAAAAAAAATAGCTGGTTTTAGAGAGATATAGTAGAGATCTGCAAGATTAGGAGCACTGTGAAAAAGGAATTCCAGCAGAAATATGAGCTACTAAATTAAGTTTGTGAGGGTCAGGTTCTTCATGTTTAGTGAAGTAGTCCTTTGCACAGAAGATAGTAGGCCTTGACAAAGGATGCTGTGGTTAAAATAATTTTGTATGTGGTCAGGAAAGGACAAATACTTGGGGGAAAAAACCTGTTGTTATTGACTAAGCAAGCCACAATAGGCTGAGGAAATCCTTAGGGCTAAAATTATTTATAGGATGTGAGAGTATTTGGCAGGAGAGAGGGAGCATAGAGAGAAAGCATATGTTTCCTCTGTTCCTATTTTGCCATAAACTTTGCTTATGGAAATATAGACTAGGTAAAATATTTAGAAGAATCACTAGAGTCATTGAGTTCTTCTGTTGAATTGTAAAATAATAATAGGAACCTAAAATCTTTTAAAGGTTTTTTAAAAAATAATTATTACATAAATTTGTGAGGACAAATGTTATATCAAATTTTTTCACTTGCCTTTTCCCAAACTATATTTCCTAACTCTCATAAAATAGTTTCAGTGCAGACTTGTTAGGAAATATTACTGACTTAGTCCTAAAAATACAATGCTCTCTGAATCTTCTGACTCTTCTGAAATTTGATAAGCAGTCACAGGACTGATATCTAAATGTCATCATGCAAATCAAGCTAAAACAGATTGCTCGAGAAGTTATTTTCTTGTCACATTTATGGATTTTGGCCTGACTTACACAGTTCATAGCACTCCTTTATGAACTATAATAATTATTTTAAAAACTGGTAGGAAATTATAACTTACATCTAGGAATTGAAAATAAAACAGTCTCTAAGACGATGATTAACCTAGCAAATATATTAAGGGTGATTTGAGATTCTGGAATTATATATGGCAAACAGGCTCATTCTGCAATCAGAGAATGAACCATGTTTCTCCAGAGGTGGTCATTTCCTTTGGCAGATTCAGGTGGTCTTCTGGAAAGTATTGGTCTGTATTTTTTCCTCTTGGATTTAAAAAGGGCTGGATTTCTAACTTTAAACACCTCATTGAAGTGTCTCCATTTGATGTCATCGGCATCAAATGGCACAGGAGTGACCAATTATCTCTCTGGCTTAGTAAACCACCAAGTGAGCAAGTTACCAGGATCACAGAAAAAATGGAAACAGTTATCCATATGATATACTCAGTAGCAGTGTTAGGGAAATCATGTCATGTTATAGCAAGAGGAAAATAATATACTTATTTTCAGACAATAACAGTATTAATGTTGATTATATCATTTTCCTTAAACAAATTTTTACCTGTTCTTTACTGTTTAATGAAATGTAGCTGATATTTCAAGGTTCAAATAAAAGTCTATGGAATGCATTTTGATATTGTTTTAGCTCAGTTGTGCCTTACCTTCATTTCTGCTATTTTAACCTGCTCTAGATTCACTCATTACCCTGTAAATTGTCTTCAGGGAATCTATTTGGTAATATTATTTGCTAAGATTATTTCTGAGGTTTGTAGGTCACCCTTTTTCCCACATTCCTACAAAATGATGTGCATTTTTTGTAGAGAAGAGGAAGCACATCTACTCCCCAAAATAATGCAGCATTTTCCTTTGCACATCCTAAAGTTCATAAAAAAAAAATCTTTTATAAAACAGCAATGTAGTATGCAGAGAAAATTGTAGGATGGAATAGCCAAAATTTTTCTGAGAACACATTTTATTGAAGGAACAACCATTTATTGCTTTTGTTTGGTTTTGGTTTTGTTTTATTTTTTTTATTAAAGTTCTAGACAGATTTTTTTTTTTTTTTTCCACAAACTGTATTAATGTTCTCAGGTGCTACAGAGGTAATTATGGTTTTATTTAATGGAGCTTTTCATGGAAAAAAGCATGCATGGTTCTTGAAGCAATAGAAGGTAATTAGAACAAAATGACACATTGGGTGTATCAGGAGGACAGAGAGCCTTTGACATAAAAAATTGCCTGGAAAAGCTCAGACTCTGAAAAATCTATAAATTATGCTTGCATAGGAGAAATTAATTCTCTTTTGAGATATATTTTATATAGTCAGATGATTCAAATAAGAAAACTGATGCATTTACATATCACATGCTTAACAAAGTTTGTTTGAGCAAAGATATTAGTCTCCATCTCTATTTAATAAAGACTAATAGCAGCCAGCCAAGAAATCTAAATTATAGGCAAATATAAGAGCTCAGGAAACATTCCTTCCAAGTTCTTGTCAATCTCTTGACTCTCCTAGACTAAGCTGATATGGTCTTTATATCGCCTATCTTTTCAAATATTATATTTCAGAGAGAATAACTTAATAGTATTTAGGAGTGATTATTCAGTCATTCATAGTTACATTCTTCAGTCTTGCCCTTGTAAATTGTACAAAATATGGCAAAATATTGGCGAGCTATGAATACCTAGTTAAATCAGTGTTGAAGTACATCATGGCTGTTCCTAATTCCCATTCTTTTTCTGTTTACATTTCTTATGAATCATTGTAAATCTTCCTTATTTCATTATTTTCTTTCCTTATTTCTATGGAAAAAGTTAGGGGCAAATATTCCTTCTTTAAATTTTGAGTCAGCTTTTCTGCATGGGATTTTTTCCTCTTGCATGCATCTTTCTTTTCTTGTACTTCTTTCTCTTCTTCTTTGTCTGTTTTGTGGCACTAAGACATGTCTTAAATTTTCTTTTCTTTAACTTTGTTTACTGGTACAAATGACTCCCAATTTATTTTCTTCCTTTTTTTTTCCTCTTTTTTTTTTTTTTTATTCTGCATTTTTCATCTTGTTAATTTTTTTTCATTATCATTTCTCCTTTCCATCTCTTATTTATTTAGTTGGTAATATCAATATATTAGGAGCCATTGGTGCAGGGCATAATCAGGATTGGACCTAATTTTAATATCTTGTTCACAGGGGATTGTTAATGGTCATTTGGTAGGACTAATGATACTGGGTGAATAAAGCTCAGGAAACTTGTACTGGCTATTAAGGAAATATAGGGAACACCTATGAAAAACTAAAAACAGTAAAGGTCTATGTCTCCTTCATACAATTAATGAAATGAAGTATTTATATAAGTGTATCACTCTTGTGTAGCTGGAGACTTAGACAAAATAAAGATTAGGATAGTAATGAAGATAAAATTGTTACATTTCTTGGCACTTAAAGATTGTAGAATCCTAACATTCATATTAGAGAAGCATAGAAGGTTGGAAGGGACCTAGAGGTCTTTTTGTCCAATCCTCTCTGCTCAAGAATCACCTAGAATCCATTGCCCAGGACCCTGTCCAGATAGCTTTTGAGTACTCTGAGACAGGACACTCCACAGTATCTCTGGACAACCTGCTGGAGTACTCAGTCACCACAGCAGTAGAATTGTTTCTTGACGTTTGTATGGAGCCTCCTGTTTCACTTTGAGGCCTTTTCCTCTTATCCTGTCACTNTGTCCAGGACCATATCCAGATAGCTTTTGAGTACTCTGAGACAGGACACTCCACAGTATCTCTGGACAACCTGCTGGAGTGCTCAGTCAGCACAGCAGTAGAATTGTTTCTTGACGTTTGTATGGAGCCTCCTGTGTTTCACTTTGAGGCCTTTTCCTCTTATCCTGTCACTGAGTACCACTGAGAATATGGCTTCACCTTCTCTGTGCCTTCCCCTTAAGTATTTACATACATTGCAAGATCCCCTTGAGCCTTTTCTTCTCTAGGCTAAATATTCCCAGCTCTCTGAGCCTTCCTTCATGCAAGACCTGCTCTAGTCCCTTAGACATCTTTGTAGCATCATATATCATATTCTGGCCATAGCTTTAATTGCTTTGTGTTGAACATAGGGCTAAGCATACTGAGAACTGTGGCAGAAAAAAGCCAAACAAACCCTGGGGTCCAGCAGTAAAACTAAATAGAAACAAGACTGTACAAAATAACAAAGAAATGTGTGTGGATTTCTTTGAAATTTAAAAAGTGCATGCCTGGGGAATGTCATGTTATCTAAATCATGTTCGTGAAAATCATGTTTGAACTTCTTAGTACTGACTGCATAAAAAGTGAACTGGGTTATCTTATATGCCCAAAACACTTTCTCCAGAAATTCAGGTTATTGAAGCTTGGAGTCTGAGATACAGATCTTTGAGAGCAGTCTGATGATGGCTGTTTGATTAATGTGAATTCCTTTTAAAGCTATCAATATGTTGTTTGAATTGTTCCTTATTATCATGGAGAGGCTTTGAAGCATGAGAACTTTAGAGCTAAAACTTTTGGTTTAGATTTGATAGAACCTCTGATACAGAATATGAAACTTTGTCAGGAGAGCTGTGAAGAGTTTGCTTACACGATGTATCCTGATATCCTGATATGTTCCTGCTTGCACAACCGGTTGTGATGACATTAATGTGGTTTTTTTTGGTCTTGAAACAGGCTGATAAATGCATTCCAAAGCTGAATGAAGGTGATCAGATAGTATTAATTAATGGCCGAGATATCTCAGAGCACACACATGACCAGGTGGTCATGTTCATAAAAGCCAGCAGAGAATCTCACACGAGAGAGCTTGCACTTTTGGTCAGGAGGAAAGGTAAACTAATTTTATTCACTTCTAATGTTTTTGAGACTGTTGCTCTTATGCTTGGTGGCATACCCTCTTCTCTTTGCGTAAACATGTTTTCAGTGCCCTTGGAATAGGTCTGCGCAAAAAGCAAGTCTCACTAAATTTGAATTAGTAGTACAAGTTTAAACTATATAGGTTCTTACCACTGCAACAAAGAATCTAGAAAGTTAGAATTTCTTCTTATTTTTTGGTGTAAAAATCTATAAGAATAAATAGTCCCTTGAAAGAGTTTTTGTAGTGTGGGGTGTTGGGGTTTTTTTGTAAGTAAACCATCATTTTAAAACCCTCCCAACGGCAGATTCGCAAGAACTCATGGGCTGTTCTCCTGCACAATTATGTGATGAAACAAGTCAAATAAGCTGCTCCTCACCTCATTCTTACGGTAGACATTTTATGGCAATACTGAGATAAACTTGTGCTGGTTGCTTGCAGAACTGCTACCTGCAAAAAGGAGACAGTCTTTGAAATATGCAGAGTCTTAAGCCTGTATGTTCTAAAATGGGGAACTAATCCAGCTTGGCTTTTCTTGCTCCATATTTAAACATCTGTAGATCCCAAGAGCTTTCAGCTGATGTCAAACTGCTAATTTGTTATTTGCTTTCCTTAAGAGGTATGGTAAGACATTAACACACACAGTTACACAGAGTTTCTGATTGCATGAAGACATAAAAATCTGAAGGGGTTATGCATCACTGGGAAACAGGAGAGGATGAAACAGCCTAAGTGATATGTACTTCTGTAACATTGGCTTTTTTAAAAACTTCTTGTGTTTCTAAGAAGACAGATGGGCTCTTTATTTTGTTTTCCACTGGCTTTATGCAGCATTTAGTTTCCCCTTAATTTTCTAGTCCCCTTCCAACTTGAAGATAAGAGAAAACTGCTTTTGTCTATGCCTGTGGCTCCATACCAGTCATTTTTTATAGGCATGAGCACAACCAGCTCCCCCTTTTCTGAAGTTTGGCAGGTATGAACTGTTCCCATCACTGCAGAGAATAACCACAGCTGGACATGTCTGGTGGTACAATATATTTCATAGGGACAGAATTGCTACACAGTTGACTTCATTAACGTGTCATGTTCTTCAATAGCAAAGAATGTTGTAGAAAACAGACTAGTAATTCTTTTTAACTTTAGTTAGTTGTTTCAATATTAGCATAAGAAATTGCAAGACATAATTCTGTGTCTTCTCTAATGGCAAAGGAGTGTGATTAAGGGATGTTTGCATTTGTGTTGCCATTGGAGGTCCAAACTTTTAGAATTTTCTTGTAGAGATATTCCACTAATGATCTACACTTTTTTAGGTAAAACTCCATTGTTTTTTACCACAGTGAATGTGGTGTTTCATTAGCCTATTTAGCAGTTCATTATGTAAGACAAGATTACAAAAACCTCCTTATGCTAGGAATTCAAGTTCTTTGCCTCCATAAACAGGCATTTGGAGTTTTTCCTTCAGAAAGGTCATAGGGGCATTTTACAGTTTCTACAGTAATGTAGTACAAAAAGAAATGTGATTAAATGTGTTGCTATTTGCTTTTCTGAGGTTTTGCAAACTGTTGTTATTTCAAGCTGGTAAATCTTTATATCTGTTAAAAACACATTAATGCTCTGTGTAATTGATTATAACTTTGTACACATCTTTCAGTAGTTAAACAGTTTGTGGAGCCCAAATCAGAAGATGAAGCTGATTCCCACACTCTGCCAGAATCTATTCTTCCTGTCTGTCCTGAATATGGTGGTGATACACTGGAGGAGTCTATGGAGCAGCTAAGAAGAGGGCTGGAAAGTGGGACTGTCCTTATTCAATTTGAGGTAGGTAATACTCAACTCTCTAATGCTGTTAGTGTAGAACAAGAGCTGTAACCAGCAAATAATGGAGGGGTTGTAGTTGCAAATCTCCTTGTTCCTGTTCAATCTTATCTCAAGAGAGCAACAATTTGTCTTGCCCATCAGTTTCACACTTCACTACATAGAATAGGGAAGAATGAGTTTTTTACACAAATGTGTTTGAATTAATATGTTTCTGGCTCAAGTACCCAAAGTTCGCTAAATTAGTATTTTTTTGCAGTTCTTTTGTTGAGTAGAGTAGTGGGATTTTGACAGAGGTCAGTCTTGTACTTCATTTCTTTTTCTATGTTCTTCATGTGTTAGCACAGAAAGTCATAGAAAACTAACTAATAATATTTTATTAAGTTAGTTCCTTCGGTGTTAGTGTAAGAAATTCCAAAGGATAATTCATCTGCTTCTCTAATGGCAGAGGAGTGTAGTAAGTATGTTTATAGTTGCTTTACTCTTGTAGATTCAAATATATACAGTAGCTCTGAATAAACCCTAGTTCATTATGATTTATAAAATTGGCATTGAGTTCTGGAGTAACTCCTTCTGTCACTAAAAACTTGTGGAACAATAGTAAAATGTTTCCCCCATTTTGTTATTTTTTTTCCTTCACTGTTTTGTTTTTAAAGCTGAAAAATTTGATGGTAATTGTGAAGAGTTGTGGTATTGTTTATTGTATAACAGTAAATCTCTTTTTAGGAGGTTTTCTTTCTGTGCATAATTTCTGAGAATTAAATTTCCCCTGGTTTTAAGGAATCGTAGGCAGTGGTTCATAACTGCTTTGCAAAATCCACAGTACTTGGTGCAATGCAACAATTACAATGAATCTGTTGGCTATTGAAGCAGTAGCTCAAAAATGTGAACTGACCTTTCAATACTCTCTTAATTGTCAAATTTATTGATTTAATTTGTGCACAAATTTCCTGTAGTGAACTTCATAGGATATTTGATCCTTTATGATAGCCTGATATATGATATTATGATATTCATAGGATATTTGATCCTATATTTTATCCTTTTTTATGGCACTGTTTATAAAACGATTTTACAGAAAAAGCGCAAAAGCTTTTTGAAATCTAGTAACTAGGGGACAGCTTAGTGGCCTTCTTGCTTTGAGTTCATTGTTTAGTGATCTTCAGAAGCAGAGGCAATGGCAGTGTCTCTTCATCAGCTTTGGTGACTCAACTCTTCATTCTCTTTAGTAAAATACTAAATAATTAGCCAGTAGACTGTGAATAATCAAGTTTTTCCAGAATATCTTCCTCCATTTAGTCAGAATTTAAGAAGTCTGTCAGTAGCAAATGACTGTTTGCCAGGCAACAATGAAGCTTGAAAATGGTTACTTGACTTAAAATTATTCTTTCTTGTCTTCCTAAAAAAGACAGAAATTGCATCCTGGCTCTAGTAACGTGGAACTTGACTTATAACAGATAAAAGCTTTTCCATTGCATATATTATCAAGTTCTCTTCTCGCATGGCTTGTTTATGTTGTATGAGTTGAAAAGAGTTGTGAACTATAATACAGAGTTTTAAGGACCAACAAATCTCAGTAGAATAAATATTTTCATGTGTTGCTCTTTTTCTCTCAAGCAGAAAGTAGGAGATTTTAGCCTCCTATTGTTTCATTCCATTTTATATATGGAACAATATTCAAAATCTTCATTAAACATGTACGATATAATGAGCTCTTTGGTAACTGTTCAGTGAAGGATGTAAAACTCTGTCACAGACAGATTAATACCTCAGTTGTAAGGTGCTTTCATGTATATTTAATACACAAAAGCTATAGTTGTATAATTACAGTTCTTGTGGATTTCTTTGGGTTTTGGGGGTTTTTTGGGGGGTGTTGCTTTTTTTCCCCCCTCTGTACCATTTTTTTGTCTTGTCTGATGTACTTAGAAGCAAAAATCGTTAGGATTTTAAAAGACCTCCAAGGTCATAGAGTCCAACCATTAGCACCAATCAAAATTTTGATTATACACACATTATATATACTCCATTTCATATATCCACATTTACTCCAGATAAAGTCTGCAACGTAGAGGTTGGCTCAAAAGCAAAGAAGTCACCTGTTAAGAGATTGTGGTACGCTGAAGTTTTGGTTTTTTAGGTACTTGCAGGATTGAAATGGATAGGCTTCGTCCAGAGAATAAAAATTTTTCTCAAATTTTTGTATTATAGTTGATTCCAGGGAATATGTCTACAGCTATTTTTTTGTTCTAATACCATTCATTGCTCCTGTGTTCCACCCTCAACCACTGTTGTCCTTCTGGTCTGCAGTTTTAAAAGCAAAAGACAAACTTGCAGATCAACAGTTTACATCAATGATGCTCACATGCTGGTTTTGTCTTTTGGTTATTTCCTTGAAATTCTTCTACCTATCCTGATGGGCTAGCAATAATAGAAATTCTTGTCATGTTAAATACAAAAACCTCCCAAGTGATTTTTGCAGAAGGATAGGAAAAACATGAAATATGTAATTTTTTTTCAGTCCACATATTTCTGTGTGAATGTAATTAGTGTGCATATAGCATAATCACATCCCTCCAAATCCTATAATTTTTCATTCTACTTTGCAGCAACTTTATAGAAAGAAACCAGGATTGGCTGTTACATGTGCAAAGGTACCTCAGAATATGGACAAGAATAGATACAAAGATGTTCTACCTTGTGAGTCTAAAGTAGTTTCTGTCTATTTTGCTTTTTAAAACTGCTGTATTAAACTTGCTGATTAAAGATTTCATTATATAATTGAAGTAATGTAATTTGTCATTTTATTTTCTAAAAGGTAATTTATTCTGTTTGTATTCTGCTGTTTGCCTTTCTGCAAGTCCTCAGTGGAGGGGTTTTTTTTAACTTAATAGAGGGGAAGTATGTCTCTTAATTACTAATTTTATTCCCTCTTTCTTGTGTGTGCGCAGATGATGCCACAAGGATAATATTGCAAGGAGATGAAGATTACATTAATGCAAATTATGTGAATGTAAGTCATACAGAGACCTGCATGTACTCACTTTCTGTATTACTAAAACAGACAAGATTTGGGTTTTTTATGGAATAAGGATATTTTGTTTTAATTTGGGGGATTTGTAAATGTGAAGATGTAAAATTTCATAACCTAAAAAATAATGTCTGTTGTGAAACAGGTGACCATCCTAATACACAGTGGGTGCTACCATGTACTGATACACTGTGACATGTGCAGAGTCTTTACCAGGAAAAATTGTTTTATTTTTCCATATACTTCAAATGCTGAGGGTGTCTCTTTAAAACTAAGCCTTTTTTCCCTCTAGAACCACTTATGACCTACCAGCTGTGCTATGAAGGATCCAGAAGATAAACTAGAGCCTTGATTTCCCTGATCAATCAAGTGTAGTCTGGGAGTCAGGGAAAAGAGGGGAAAATGTGTATATTTAAGATACATAAGCTACACACCTAAATCACGGAGTCTATTATTAACTTCCTGNAGAGGGGAAAATGTGTATATTTAAGATACATAATCCAAGCACCTAAATCACAGAGTCTATTATTAACTTCCTGTGTTTAGTGTGAAGCAATAAACAAACATCTTATGCTATACCTTTGGTGTACATACCCTGCCATCCTTCTTTACTAATTGGTAAAGAAAGTTTAGAATGCTTTGCAGTTTCAAATTTTCAAGTAAGTTTTCACCATTAATCTTCTGCTTATAGCTCAGCATGAAGGATTATAGAATCTGTGCTTTACATCTGTTTTAAATTAATGATTTAAAAGTTTTTCTCATGGCAAATTGTAATCTTGATTGTCTTATTACTAAGCTTTTTGTCTTAATCTTCCCTCAAAACTTCCTGTTTGAATGAAATGGTGAGTTGAAAATGTACTTGAGTAGTGAGAGCAGACTTAACATAGGATTTTTCTTTCCCTCTGTAGATGGAAATTCCTTCTGCTGGCATTGTGAACCGGTACATTGCTACTCAGGGCCCTCTTCCACACACATGTGCACACTTCTGGCAAGTAGTCTGGGATCACAGATTATCACTGATCGTCATGTTAACAACTCTCACCGAACGAGGACGGGTAAGTGCCCACGTCCTTTGTATGCTGAAGAAATGTACTGTACCTTTGAACTTTTTTCCATTCTTATGGTTAAATAACCCTAAAAGAGGCCAGTTTATTCTGTTGAATCATTCTTCTGAAGGACAGGCTTTCTGAATTCTTAGACAGAGTAGATAATCCTCACCTTGCTGTTTGTTCGGCTGCTTTGCAAACAAACCAGCAGTCTGATAAACAGAAATCACTGCATTCACTCTGTTGTGCTGATCAGACAGGCACTATATGCTGTTGTTTTTCTCCCTGAACATTGGCCTCCATGTGGCAGTTTCTCTCCAAAAGACTCAGCAAATGTCTGGAAGCATCCAGTGGGTTGAGCAAACCTTGTAGTTCAGCTGTAAAAAGGAGTCTGCCGTTGTGGTATTACTAGTGGTCAGAATTTAGTTTGCTTGTTTTTGCTTACTTCTCAGGTTCCTTCCTAGAATTGCTCTGGTAATTCTTTTATTTATATTTAGATAAATTCTGTCTCTCCTTGAATTTTGGAATAGCGTAAAATGGTGTATTTTGATTTAATTTGTCCTCTGTAGTTTTAAAGATTAAGTTTTTAGATTAAATGGAAAGGTATTGGTTTTGAAGCTTTAGAGGCTGAAATCTCAGCAGATGGATTTTTTAAGAGGTGGAGAAGGTGGTGACTCCTGGTATGCCTTCACTGTAGCCTTTATCTGTATATTGTATGTGATCTGCCTGATCTGATAAATTATCAAATTTATCTGGCATCCCAGTCAAAACCCAGTGTTTTGAGAAAGCAAGGGAGTGAGTATTTTGGGTCTTAAAAAGCATAAAGATTGACATGTAAGGAAGTACAAGTTAAGCAACAATTAGGTTCTAACTATGGTCACAATGTGTAGCTGCTCATGGAAGCAGACATTATTGAACATCACCTGACATAAAGATACTCCCTTCATCTTTTAATTGTAATTGTGTATTCATTTCCCTGTATTGAGGAAAAACACAGATTAGTAATACTCTGGAGTTCATACAGTCAGTTGAAAACTTGAAGGCAATTGTTGATAGCTTCTAATAATCCTGCTGGTACCTTTGCACACCAGACACTTTTATGAGTTTTGTTTGCTTTCAGAAATTATTTAGAGTTGCCAAGTTTGTGGGTGAATTTTCAGGCATAGAAAAAGATGTATATTCTTGTCAAGAATATCCCCATTGGCAAATGCCAAACGTTTTCCTAGTCCCTGGGGATTTTACGTTCCAGACTCTCTCTTTCTAATGGTGTTAAGATTTGTATTATAGCATTTTTTTTCCTCCACAGTAATGTACATTTATTTAGAAATGGATACATTATTTTGGCTTAAATTTGAAGGGAAAAGTAGTTAAGATAAATTACCATAGTAAAACTTTGAGACATAATGGTTATAATTTGGATTTCAAGCCTCTGAAAATTAGGCTCTATTAAAGATTAAATTAAGAAATCTTAACTTTTCAAAAATTCCGGCTCATGCTACTCTGTATCAACATAAAAGTTACAGATAAAAAAGCTTTGAATTTTGTGCAGGTTGCAGTGTCACATCAAAGTTTTAATTATTTCCACAAGTGGAGATTACACATTCTCATAGAGTTTCTTGTTTCTGTGCTTTTCCTTCTTTGTGGAATTTTTTTGCCAACATCTAGTTAGAATTTCCCTTGTTGCTTCTTTACAATTGCCTCTTGTCCTTTGTTATTCACGTAATAGAAAAGTGTGGCTTTGCCTTTGTTGTAACCTGCTATTAGATGGCTAAAGTTAATTTCACATTTAACCCTTACACTCCTTTTCTTAAGACAGAATAAATCCATCTTTTTTCTCCCACATTATGCCTTGAGAAGTCATTCTAGCAATTACAGATAAGCAGCAGACAAAGCATCATGTATACAATTTACCTGAATATTTATTATATATCACTTAAAGTGAAGTTTGTGGAGAACTTGGCCTATTTTGTCCTGTTATTTTTCAATTTGGATGGAAAAAAATCTCACCAGCAAACTAAAACAGATTTTGTGCCGCTCCTTGAATTCTCTAAACCATGATATAGGAAGGAAGGCAGGAAACAGAAGGGCTTGTATACAACAGTCTTGACGTGTGCCTAATTTTCTTTACAGACCAAATGTCATCAGTATTGGCCTGATCCACCAGATGTAATGGAATATGGCTGCTTCCGTGTCAGATGCCACTCTGAAGACTGCACGATTGCTTATGTTGTCAGAGAAATGGTCATTACCAACGTGGAGGTAAATGCCCCCTGCCTTTAATTATTCCCAGCCAAACTGAATGAATGCATCTATAGAAGGGTAGATAAAGACTGTGTGTTTGGCAATGTATATCTCTGTGTGTATATGATGTGTGTCTATATACATACACACACATTTTTTAAAATAGGATATGTGTACATTTTTTGGGTCAACATGGTATAATTATTTCTTTAGAGCTTCTTCAAAGACACACTTTTTGAAGTTCTATAATTCATTGTGCTGTACAGGTACTGCAATAAGCATCATAAGGAAGTTTAGTGCTTTTCTCTAAGCATTTTTGCAGTCGCTGACTCTTCATAAGTACTTTGATTTATAATGAGAATTCTTTTCCTACGTAACTCTGCTCTTTTAAGGATGAAATATGGGTCACTTGGTTAATAGCACATCCTGCTAGAGCAGCTAATAAAGAAGTGAAGCATAATAAAGTTGTTTTGAGAGAAGGTGCAGAATACCACCAATTCCGTTTCATTGTCTTTAGTCAGATTTTAGAAAAGAAAGAAGTCCATATGTATCTCAATTGAAATGTGTTCAATTTATGAAAAATTCCATAACTCCTGATACTTTCGTGGTAATGTCTAGGAAATTAGAAAGCAATGAGAGAGCAAAACAGAGCATATTATCTTGTGTTGTGAAATCTGTGTTCAGGTCACATCTAGACTTCCCACAACCTGAATTGTAGGGGTCGAAGTTTTTTTTCTAAGTTGACCTGCTTTTCTTATATATCTTTATTCTTCATCTCTTTTCCAAAATTCTATGGCCACAGGTATTTTCTAAAAAGATGAAGGGTTTATGCTATCATAAGATGTGTAAGAAATCACTGTACACTGACCAAAGGTTAATTTGCAGTCAGTCTTTTAAACTTGTATAATTAAGTAGCTTTGACTGTTACCAGAATTGCTAGTAGTAATAGTAAGCAAGGAAAAGGCAAAATATAATATTCAATCAATGTTCTTACAGCAAGATGACCAATCCTTTAGTCTCATACATTTGTAACTTGACATTTTCTCACTTAACAGTGCATCCAAATTTGTTTTAATGTGGTTGAGTTTTCCTTTGCAGTCATAAACATGTGAGATGTCAGATATCAGTACTTAAAGGTTTTTCAGTTAATACAGTTTACAGTACTTCTAGATATGAGAAACTACCCAGTCTGGGAAAAGCATGGTATTTGTTTCTGTATTTTGGCCAATTACTCTGCAAGTGATAAACATGAATGCCAGCACAGAAGAAATTAACCTCATAAAAGTAATACTGCAACTATAATGTACCCAAGGTTTTTAGTCCTTGTCACTCAAATTATTTATTTTCAACCTTTCTAAGTCTCATAAAATGAAGAAAGGTTTATTTTCCTGCTTTTTCAGGATCAAGATTGAAAGCTATACTGTAGCACTAAGTTTGGAGGTTTTGGGGATTGGTTGAGGCTTTTTATTTTATTTTTTTTTCTTTCAAAAGCTTCAGAATGCTTTGGGGACCAGAACAAACAGACCAAAGCAAAGAAACCATGTAGTGAGAGTGCAGAGTTCATCACATAGTGCTCTATTTTGTAAATCGAGATACGTATTTCTTTATGATCCTTGACAACATAACATAAGAAGCCTGAAACAAATTTTCATTCAGTTTCCTCTAAGAGAAATGCCTTGCAATGTATGATTGGCCATTAATCTCTCTGGTTTTGAAACATAAATAGCCAAATAAAAAAGGTAAGTTAGGAGTGTTATGGCAAGTGTGTACAGCAGCATAATAATGTGTGAACAATTGCCCAAGAAATGCCAAATGCCACTTGCCAGAGTATTTACTCTTTAGAAACTGGGCTTTAACCCCAGATCATACCATTGAGACTCAACTTTCAAGGTATGTTTGTGAAGCTCACTGGCAAAGAGCACACCGTTTCCTGTCAGAAGACAAAAAGACCATTCCAGGGTTAATGTAGTTCTACATTGTGATTATTTTTTTTTTTGTCTCATTATTGCAGATTGTGTTATAACCTCTGTGAAAAAGGACATTAACTGAAACATTGAAATGCAAAATCAATTGCTTGGTTTTTAACATAAGTAGGAATTAAGGCTGACATTTCAAGTTTAAGTTTCCTTCTTTCTTTATGACTATTATGATTCTAAGTTCTATGTGTTCATTTTCTGAAGAGCACACAAATCTTTTATTAATCAGGGAGAGTATAATTCAAGGAGAATGAAACAAGGAAGTTTGCCATTTGATGTAATTATAATAAGCAAGGCTGCAAACTGCAGAAGGATGAAGAATGTATATTGTTGTGGCTGAAGGTCTTGACAGTACAGCTGTATTGCAAATGTTAGAGCAGGCATTTGAAGCATTGCCTGTGACAGTCCTATTCTCTGTCAGGAGTTTCAGCCTCCATGACAGACTCACTGGAAAAAATCATGCACTTCTGAGCAAAATCTAGGATGTTAGCTTAACCACAATGAAGCTGCTGCTGCAGTTAGACATCTTGAATTTGCCCAGGAAGGGTAGGGACAAGTCCATCATTTTGCTGGAGATTTTTTGGCTCAACAGCTTTGCTGTAATGACAGCAAAAAAAGCACAATAAGAAGCAGCTGGGGACAAACATGATGTCTTAGACCTCTGTAACTCCTTACCAAGTAAATGTGGATCAATGCCACGAAGAAGTTAAATGTTGGCCAAAGGGCTGATGATAAACTGGGCGTATTACATAGTCCTGAAGTGTCACAGAAGTCTGTTGTTTGGGCTAATTTTTTTGAATCCATAATTTTTTAGCTGATTTGTAGAAATGCAAAGTACATGAATTCCATTTAAGTNAGTCCTGAAGTGTCACAGAAGTCTGTTGTTTGGGCTAATTTTTTTGAATCCATAATTTTTTAGCTGATTTGTAGAAATGCCAAGTACATGAATTCCATTGAAGTCAATCTTCATTAATGCAAAAAAAAAAAAAATTAAAAATTAAATAATTTTGGAATATCAAGGTGTACAAGGTCAAGTTAAGCAAAAATAGCAACCAAGCCATAAGAAGCTGTTGCTGTCTCACTTTCTATAAGACTCATAAAACAGGACTAATAAAGCCAGATTTTATGAAGAAAAATCATACCCTTATCTGTCATTGAAAACTTCAGTGCTAGAAGAAAAAGTTGTGAAAAAGACTTAAACTGAGTTGTGGAGAATAGTGGTTTGATGAATAACTAGAATATGAGAAGTTACCTCTTATTTTCCATTATCCGGTTTGTGTAAGGGAGCAAGATCTGAGAGGAAGTGTTTAAAAATAAGTATTGCTAACAGAACATGTACTATAAGACTAACTATGGAACCAGTAACTGCAATTCTAGCATTTTTTTCATGTATAAGTGCTGGATTTTAGTAATTCTGGTGGTCTTTTAATGTAAATTATTTCCATGTGGGTTGTTGTTTGGCTGACATTTTCCGTATTTAAAAACTGACTTTCACTAGACTTAAAGACATTATATTTTTTAAAAAGCCAAAAATTCTGCTAAAAATAACTTTAAAAATCTGGACTTCATCAGAGTACTGCTTTGACATTTTCTGCATGAGACATAAAAACTTAGACACAGAAAAACTAATTCTAACATAAATGAATAAATTTACTGTTTACATTAGGCTTAAATTGCTAGTAAAACATAAAATGTTTTAAAATACTTGTGCATTTTGGAAAGCAAGTGGCAGAATAGTCAAGTTTCAGCATTTTGAATAATCTCAGAAAAGCTCAACAAAAGAATCAAAACTGATCATGTTAAAGCACAAATAATTGTAAGGCTACCCTGAGGCTTGAGGCATACCTGGAATAATTTGCAAACACCTATATTGGTCTCTAAGGATGATTAGGGCACATAACAGAAATTGAAGATGCTTACACCAAAAGCAGCAGCTGTGAGGACTAAGTGCATGTTCTTAGTGGATTCTCACTCTGAATAAGTCTTACGTAACGTGCCTTTTGTACCTAATGTCTAACTAATGTTAGACTAATACTAATGTCTGACTAATACTAATGTCTAAACTATTTAACTAAATGCAGCTCACTCTATTTGAGCATGAAGTACTGATAAGTAAAAATTAAGTCAGCTCTTTCCTTTGTTCTGAGCTTGTAAAATGACCTTTTGCTTCTACAGATCACTGTGGGTGTTTCTCAGGTGTGCCACTGACACTTATCCATGCTGTGTAGATTTAAGTTCTTGAAGCGCATGGAAAGCAACTGGATACTCAGTCTTGGATAATTTGCAAATTAATCAAGTCTTTGTTTCACCAGGATGCTGTAATTCAAAATCTCTGATTTAAGAGAATCATCTTAAACTGTTTCATGTAATTGCTGCTTTATTTCATTTCTCTTTTGAAGAGGTTCTGATTAAGCATGTGCAGATTTTCAGAGGAGGATTTTTTAAGATTTACTAGACATGTTTTTTGTTTTTTGTTTTTTTTTTTTAATTTATGGCATTTCAGAAAAATGTGAATTGTAATCGTTTGATCAAGGTCAACTTTTTCTACTCAGTAGAGCTGGGTAGAAATAGACCATGCTTTTTCATGCAGAGATCCTGGTCATTGTGCATCTTTTGATGATGTGGATGGTAGATTCAGATGTAATTTGTACTACAGTGAGCTTGGTCATCAATGTTAGGTTACGTTGTCCATGTGGGCCTTATGCTGGACCTTTTTATTGTTGATTGCTCAGGCTCTGCTTTTAAGAAGAAAAGTGTGAGCTGTGTCATTTTTCTTTTTGCCCCTGTGGGCAATTATAAATTTCTGCAATTGCTTTGACTTGAGTAAATGTATTCCCTATGACTCTACATAGTACATAGGTAGTACTTATTCCATCTTTTGTGTCCTACTAGCCTGTTCACTGGGAGTGGAACATCCTCAAGTAGGAGAGGAAAACAAGCAGTTGAAGACATTTAAAACAGGTCCTATACTTCAGCAGTTGTGAGCGTTAGAGAGAAGGAGAAAAACCTTTTAAAGTCACTAGCGTCACAAAATCATTCTTGTGTGGACCACTATGGAAAGGCCAGCTTTTATAGACTAATCCAGTCATAAAGGAGAGTTTAATTTCAGAAGGGTGCCAAATGTTAAGTCTGGTAATGGACATAAATTAAATGCAGGTAACGGCTTAACTGTTGCAAAACGTGTGGAAGGAATAAGGAACATGAAGACTTGTCTCCGTTTGTTAATATTGAGATCCTCGCTGCATGATGCAGCAGAGCTCACGAGCATTTCAAGTCTTTTCCTGCCCACCCTATGCATCAGTTACATCCGTAACATATCAGTTCAGCCCAATCTAAATGCAGAGATGATTGAGTGATTTCATAATCAAAGTTAACAAAAAGCTAAACTGAAAGAACTTCTGTAAAACCATGGAGTTTTTTTATGTATAATTGATTCAAAAAAAAGAACTCTTTGTACAACAGAATCTTTTAACTAATTATATTGCTTCCATACAGAAAAGTATCCTCCTGTGGATCACACAGATGTTATTCGTTTATGTACAATGAGCATGCATTTATGAATTATACGTATGTATATATACTGTTTTCTAAGAGAAAACATATTTAGCAAGTGTTGCAGGCAATTGTATTATACCTGAATCTGTAAGTGTGCACAGACATACTTACAGAAGATTGTATAGCCCTAAACCCCTGTTATATTGGTATTGTTCTGAGTAGTCCTGCTATTCTCAGTTGTTTCTTCCAACCACTTCTAGACTATTGTATAGTACTATTATGCTTATGTCTTGTAGCATTTTACCTCAGCTGAATCAGTGATGTCAAAGTATAACAGGTCAACAGTCAATAAATAAATAAAAAAATTTAGATCACCAAAGTTAAACTTGATACCTCATTTATTTAGAAAATGTTATGCCTTATGAATTCTTTACAATAATTACATGTCCATACTTCCCACTGAATTTTAAAATAAATGTTTTCTACGCTTTCTACCTCTTACTGCATCTGCAGAAAACACTTGCTGTGAAAAATATGACTCGAATCTAGTAAACATTAATACAGGAATCATAACACTGGCCATTTTTTGAAAACTTTACTGTCTTTTAGACAGAGCAACAACACACTGTCACCCATCTCCAGTACGTCGCTTGGCCTGATCATGGCGTTCCTGATGACTCCATGGACTTCTTGGAGTTTGTGACCTATATGAGGCCAAAGAGAGTAAAGGATGAGCCAGTTCTTGTTCACTGCAGGTACTTGTGTTTTAAAACTCTGATTACAGATCTACTTCAGCCTTAGAGGAAGCATTTGATGGGAAAAGTTTGTCCTCAAGACAGGAGATTCCTTGAATTAGATGAAAATGTTAAACTGCAATACAAGCATTTGACTGCTGAAGACAGAAACACTGAGTTTACATCTAAAGGATGAGATTACTTTGTCTCCCTTTCTCCTGCAACCTTTTGATGAAGTGGCTTAGTCACATAATTATCACAGATCTGATAATCTGCAATCTAATTTGTTCTCTGTTTTTTATCCTCTGTTGTAACCTCATTTTGAATGGTACTGCAAAAACTATTTTCCTGCTGTTCAAGTGTGTGTGTCATAAAAGCAGTCAATTAGATCTTACCTTTTTTAAGACAAAAATACCAAAGCAGTGCAGTTTGAGCAGCTTAATTGTTTAAAAGTATATTTACTTTAGGTGAGGTTTTAGTTTTATTTATATTAAAAAATATTTTCTCTTTAGTAAATACCAGAAAATATTACTGAAGTTTCTGTAAAAATAAACTTTGCGCTCTCTTTGAATTTTACTACAGTCTTCCTGTAATTTCCAAGGCTACTGTTAAGACTGTGATATGAATTTGGTGCATTGCAAAAACCTAATTTTATGGACTATTTTCCTGTTGCATTTCACAGTGCAGGAATCGGTCGCACTGGTGTGTTGGTCACTATGGAAACAGCCATGTGCTTAATTGAGAGGAACCAGCCTGTTTATCCACTGGATATTGTACGGAAAATGCGAGACCAGAGAGCTATGATGGTGCAAACATCAGTAAGTGATGGAGAGGAAGCATCATTTTCTGTATTTATACTGCACTTTTCAAGTTATAAAAGAGGTCCAAAAGTTCTTTAAAGGATCTAGTACTAGGAATCTTCAGTTGCCATTATATTTAAAACTTCATAAATTTAGCATAATATAGCATTGTGGCAAAGGCTGCTTTGCTAATGAGGTATGTGTTTATCTTTTTTAAAAATTTATCTTATCTTGCCATGAAAAGATAATTGATTTTGATACATTGTAAGTAGTTAGAATGCCCTAAGTCAGTACTGATCATCTGTTCACAGTCCTTTGTCTAAATTCTCTGTGAGAAGCTAGAATAAATTTTTGCTTTTTATTCTAGTACAGAACACTATAGAAAGTTATTAAGTTGAAGGTAAAAAATATTTGTGGCCTGCCTTGAAAAGAAGGAAATGGTTTTTCAAAAGGCCACTTTTAGAGTAGAAATTCTATAATAATATATTCGGGATTTTATTTAATTTTGCCACTACCCAGTTGGGAAAAAATAAGGACAAGTTGTGTCACATCAGTAACTGAAATATGAAAGTAGATGATGATTTCAAGATGAAAGGGAGACAACTTGAGTTCATGAGAACAATTTTTGGTCAGGTTTGGAAATGAACATATTGACATTGGAGACAGATGAAGGACGAGAGATTGTTCTTTCATTAAGAGAGGCTGGATGACAAGAATTCTGATGTGGGTTATTTGGAGAGTTAAATGCCCTATGAGAAATGAATGTAAGGGGGTTTACACACAGAAAGCCAAGTTAAATAGGGCATTTTTGTCTCATCTTACAAAGAAAAGACCTGAAATGCATTGAAATCAAATCCATTTGATCACAGAAAAGTTAACTTTAAAAGACAAATTCTATTTATTAATAAGTTGGTGACTGCATTATGACTAGATGTGGGGGAAATCTTGAATCATCAAAGGGCACAAAAGTGTCAGGATCTGTGGCTGCCTGTGTACCATTAGAGTGCTCATGAGCAGAGCTTGCCCGTGTGTGCTGCCAGGACTTGTGTTCATTGCAGCAGGAGTGAGCTCTCTGGAAGAGGGTCTTCCCTGTGGTTGACAAGGGATGTCAGCCCTTGATGAAGTGGAAGCTGAGCTGATGACAAAGGTCGTCATGAGACAAAAAAAAAATAGCTTCAAGTTTAAGGAAGCTGAGTGTTAACTTCTGGAGTTGCACCTGTCTACACCTTCCAGTTTCCAAAATCACCTAACAAGTTCAAGCTTCAGCATTCTAGAAGAGGTCCTCTTCTTGAGAATCAGCTCTAAAAACCTGAAGTAAACTTCAGCTTGCAAGAAGACTGAATCCCTTTTTGTTACAACAGAAATCAGCCAGAATTGTCCTTTCACTCCACATTTTGACATAACTGAAGAATACAGGAAAAAGTAATAAATACAGCTACAGGCAGACTCACAGTGTGGAAAACAAATATCTAAAGTAGAATTCTTTACATTGCTTGTCAGCACAATCAAGAGAGGGATTATCTGTAGCAGCATTACTGTGAAACTAAATTCACTTGTTTTTACTGAAGAAGGCAGATACTGTTGTGAAAAGCCAGTAAGCAAAACTGGCATACTGTGCTGTAAATGAGATGCAAAAACAAGCACTCAGCTGTGAGAGAACAGAATACCAGAGAGCTGCATGTTAATATTTCGATCTATCCTGGGTGCTCTATTGCATTCCCATGCCTGCATTCCAGCTAGCCTCACTGCTCATATTTGAGATCTTGCTTATGGTTTCTGGGAGAAACCATTAGAGATTATTCAGTTGTAATAAAGGGATTGTTCAGTTTTAATAGTCTTGCCTAAGCATGGTCAGCTGCCCTGTGGGGACTGTGCTCCAATTCTAAGGTGATATGATTTGACAGATGCATGTGTGACAGGGCATACTCAAAAAGAATGGACTGATCAGAGCTATTACCTGGTCAGTTTAGTGTCTGTTGTTAGTCATGTGAAAGCTGCAGTTTCTCAAAACCAGAAATTTTGTTACCTTGAGTAGCAAAAAAAAGCTTCAACCAAAATGATGGAGCTACAACAAAGTTGGTGTAACTGTATGGCCTTTCATTAAAAAAAGATGATTAACCATTATCTTCCAATAAAGAGAAATAAAGTATCTAAACAATGCAGAGTACAGTGCTTAGGACGTACAAAATAGAAGTAGCTACCAGCTGAGTGAGCAGTAAGAATATATGCAACAGGTAAGAGCAAAGAAAACAAGTAGTCAGAGATTGAGTCAGAGGAAGCAATGCTGAAGTGCTCATTCTTTTATTTGTTCAGTAACTTGATTATACAAGTTAACAGAAGTATTGAACAGAGAGCTAAATACCACACCTGGCTTGTTCAGGCAGTAGAAATATGGAAATGGGAATGACAATAACAGTGAAGAGACAAGTCAAGGTAATTAAGAAATAAGAACAAAGTGATATTGAAGGTGGGAGTAATTGACTGAAAGGTTGAAAGAAAATCCAGGAAAATCGAGATGCAGAAAACTCATTTCCACCTTCCTGTTTTCCTTAAATTTTTCTGTACTTAAAAGAAAATGTGTTGTGTTATGTTATGGACAAGAATAACATTCCTAATTTGTGATACTTTAGGCAACCTAGCCTTCACAGTCCAAATCTTTTAACTCTGCCCTTTGGGAGATAGTGGGAGAATGTTTCTAGATGCTTCAAAAGGGTTGATGGGAGCTGACAATACCAGGGCAGCTGGGAGATCATTTCAAAGATTGAAAAAGGGATGTAAAAAATGTGAAGCTTTGCTTCTCTGACTATATGATGTGGAACTTTGGAGAAAAAGGTTCATTTTGGGGGTTTTGACAATAGTACTTTCGCAGAAGTAGTGAGGATGCTTTGATCTTTGCAAGTTCTTTTAAATTTCAATCATCTTGTGTTCTCAGGGTTGTGTTAGTCATAAAAATTTATTCAGGCTACCTGGATTTTTAATTCTGCACTAGTCCTATTGATAATGTCTCCTTGTATCATGTAGGGAGAGACTTACAGGCTAATTGTTTTTAACAAATAATTACATTACAAGGTTGTGGAAGAGCTAGTCTTCATAATAGTATAATGCAGAAAGGAAACTCTTAATTTATGAAGACTCTAAGATCTGATTGAGATCAAAATGTTGGATGAGAGAAGAATTAATGCGGCTGCTGATCTTCAAAAATATTAATTTGAAAGATTTTGATCCCCTTCTGTTACAAAATGAGATATGTGGTCTGATCAGAAATTGAAAATAAAGTGACTCCTTCTGCAGTACTGTAAGTGGTTTGGGGAAAAAAAAAAAAAAAAGGGTTTGAGTTAGGTTGTTGTACCTATAGTTCCTGTATGACAACTTTAAATGTGGCCTTGGTCATGTAACTTAAATGCATCCAGTAATATGTAACTGCAGGGTTGGCAAGATCAGGATACTCGTAATAATCAGATAACTACCAAAACTCCCCCAAAATAGATGAGATGTATAAAGAAGGTAATTCTCAAGTTAAACTTAGTCAAAAGTCATGCATAGTTTTTACAAATAATTGCTATTCCCTGAAAATTAGGCACGTATTCTTTTAGTTTGGGGAACTGAATTTTCCTTGGTGTGTGATTTTTAATGCTTGTCCTTCAAGGAAGAGTAAATGTCAGCTTTGTTTACTGTGAACACAGACAGGAGAGTAGGATTTTCTCCTGCCATCCTTGTAGCTCCTCTCCTGTCATTGCTCAGGAAAAAAGGAAGCTGTGGAACTGTTAGTCCTATTCAATAATACTGTCTAATCAGCAGTTTAACTGAACATCCATAAATGTTTTTGTGTTTTCTTTCCTACACAGAGTCAATACAAATTTGTTTGTGAAGCTATTCTTCGTGTTTACAAAGAAGGATTGGTTCGACCACTGGATTCCAGTTAGCACAGCAGTGAAGGATGAGTTCTTTTTTCGCCTAAAAAAACTGCTCTTTAAGTAAAGCAAGGGCTTGTTTGTGAAAGCAACTAGAATGGACTAGAAGCCCATGAAAAGACAGATGAGCACATTTGAACTGTGGCACTTTAAATTTCTCAAGAAGATTGCTAAATCATGTACAGTATAACAAAGTCACATAGATAAATATATGACAGCAATTGTGTGTAATATGCTTTATTCACATAGACAACCATAAACAATCATGGAAACCTTAACAAATATCTTTTACTGCCTTAAAACACCCTTTACTTTGGAAGTTACAGAGTTCCTTGTGTTTCCTTTGAAATAGCTAAAAGAAAACTCCCATTATTGAAATGATTCATCTTAAGAAGATATTTAATATATTTGTATCATATGAAAGTTCATTGAAGGTGGATATTTGTAACTTTCTTATTGGGATACTAAATATCCATGGAACTGTAACCTTGACTAAAAGGCTGACAAGGAGCTTTAAAGGCTAATGCATAACTACTGTACACTGAGCTGGAGAAATTTAGTATTCAGTTACCATAAATCTATTAGTGAGTATGCCAGCTGTTATAATATGCTGCTTAGAAATCACATCTACTGTATGTGATGTGAAAATAATGCTGCATTTAGGCATTTATTCAGATGGTACAGTCTACATCTTCTGTTTATCAATTTTAGTTGCAACTTGCCCTTTGGGCAGTGACCTACTTACGGTTTTGGTTATTGCACCCCTTTTCTTCTGTTTCTGCTGTCCATTTCCTTTATACTTTTCACTACTGTTCCTATATGTGGACTGAAAATATTTTAACTCAAAATGAGGTTTAATTCTCTGTTATGTTTGTTTCCATGTGTATTTATGAGTTCTCAGATGTAAATGTGGATTAATGTTGCACACAAGTACTAGACTTTTGACTTACTGTATATGCAAAGTAGTCTAATCCAATACTGGAAGAAAAATTACTACTGAACCCATCAAATATGTTGCTGCTATTTCAAGGTGTGAAGCTTACAAGGGCACAGGTGTTGCTAGTGTTCAGATGGTGATAAAATGATGACTTGCTGCCCTCCAGCAAAGTGGTCTTATCCAGTGAAAACATGACTCCCTTTTGCAAGAGTTCTCCAGATTTATTGTCTCCAGATTTTCTTGCTTATACAGAAATGCAGTTAAAGTCACCTGAAGCTTTACATGGAAAGAGAGAATGAATTTGTACATTGATTAATAATTCACCCTAAGGTACACTGGTCTCTATTTCATTTCAGATGGGAGAATTAGACATTCTGAACAGTATAACCACATTTGTATGATGTTAAATTATTTTGTGTGTGCTTTTTGATTAACCTGAGGTAGTTATTAATTTTTTAATAGTGTTTAAAAAATATTCTAAGGGACTGTTTAAAACTCTGTTATTTAAAAAAATTAGTCCTAAATAGGGGAAAATTTTTATGGGGCATATTAGCCAGATGTTTATATGTATAAAAGAGAAAATTAGATAATTTTTTTTTTCAGAGAGATATATATGCACACACATATTCAGATGTATTTTAGAATTATGGTTTGTATTATGGATATTATCATTTTGGCTGGAGTTTCATTATAGAAACTATCACAGCTGTGCAATATGCATCTCTCATGTTACTGGAAGATTGTTTTTTTCCCCCAGGAGATAACTAGGAAGTACATGTAGGATGAGCTAAATTGTTGACTTGTGTTTTGTAGGCTTGATCCTTTCTCCAAGATTACATTTTTAGCTATAGCTGAAGAAGATACCTGGTTACTATTTACTGATCAAAAGTGTTTTAATTGAGATGTGCAGAGTAGTTGGCAACATGGAAACCTTCATGGCTTTGTTAGGTTGAATGATGAATAGGTTTGTGCTCATCCTCACATACTGCATTCCAGATTTCGGTTCGACTGGAGTTTTCTGTAATATTTTAGATAATTGTCATCTTGCTTGATTGGACATAGATTAGAAGGCAAAAGACTGATTCACTCTTATCTTGCTAAATTGCATCAGGGAGCTCAACCTGTCTGTGAATCCAAATGTAAAATGGTAAGTGGACATGCACATATTACTTGGGAAGCTTTGCCATGTGTGTGCCTGTCTGTTAAAACATTTTATTTTTTTTTTTTTAAGTTTTCCTGTGCCCAGGTCTCACAGTCATCCCTTGCAGTTGGCATGACTCATGTTTAGTAGTTTGTCAAGAAGTGAAAAAAGGCAAGAAAATAAATTGTAAGAAAATATTTAGAGCACCTTTGTGACATCCATGTCTTTCACAGAAGTACTCGTGGTTTCTTTGTGTTCAAGGTTATTCCTATATTCCAATTGCTATTTATGTTCCTTCATGTTTAGTATGTACTTACCAAAGCACTGTAAATGTATTTCTTGTATAACTCTGGTCTCAAAATACATGGTATAGGTTTGACTTGGGTTAGTATGTGTGCATTTAAATGATGACTGTCATATTTTGACAACAAATGCTGCTCTTGTTCTGGTAAACTTGGATGGGGTTGGTAATACCATTGGGGAGCTCTTGGATTCTAATAACTTGTTTGAAATTGCTGGCCACAAAGAGAACACTCAAAGCTATATAAATAGTAATCTCTATAAGATTTTGTTTGTTTTTTTTTTTTTAATACTTTGGAAGAAATGTTAACTTCACAAGAATCTTGTACATTGTGTCCATCTTTATTTCAGTCTTGCTGGGTTTTGCACATGTACCTGTAGGGTCCATAGGGGAGAATTGAAGGGGTTTTGTCTTCTCTCTGTGGTGTGTGATGACTTTGCACTGAATGAAGTATGCCTTAGATCTGACCTTGCAATGAAAGCATAATTATGGAAACATCTTAATGCCAGCTTTTGTTTCCACAGAAATTAAAAAATCATGGAGACAAAGATTTAATTGATCAGTTTGGGGGGGATTTTGGTGGGAGTTAAAACTCGTGACCACAAAGATTTCAATTGTCAAGCAACTGGCAAATGGTAGAAAATTTTGTGAGGACAAGATTCTGCATAACCTTCATAAACATTCTGTCTTCTATTTCTCCTGTGCTGGCATGGTCATGAAAATAAGTATTCAAAATGTCTGGTGTGGTGGTGGATGAAGAGGGAACAATAAACCCTTGATGTTTTCATCACTGTGAAATACACTAACATTTATTTCTACAGAATTAAAAAAAAAATTACCTTAGTGGCTTTATATTTGATATGGAAGTAACTAAACTGCCTATTCAGCATGTCTTCAGAAATCTCACAGGGGAAGACTTCGAAAACAGAGGTGAAAGGGACAGGTCTTGCTATTAATTAAAAAATAAGAAAAACAGTGCCCTAAACCATGAATGCCTTTTGTATAACTAGATTTTTAAAATACAAATCATAAAAATACAACCAAACCTTGAATAGTGGTGGTGTTTTGCAAAAAAAAAAAAAAAAAAAAATAATTCAGGGGTTTACTTTTAATTATCCTGTATTTTAGGTGTTGAGACTAAGTTATATGCAGTCAAAATGTACCCACGAATTCAGCAATAACTTTTCATATACACTCAGTTTTTTAACTGTTGGTTTTCCTTTTTCCCCTCATATTTCCTACTGTGCAGTACTTGGTTAAATAAATATGTATTCTAAAAGAACTCTAGATCTGAACTATATAATGAACTTTGCATTGGCTTTATTACAAGTATAGTGTGATACTCTTTTACAAAAAAGCTGTTCCCTGTAGACAGTATTATTGTGTCAGACTAAATGCATAGATGTTAAAAATAGATGCACATGGTTCATATTCAGTCAATTATAATTTAAACATAGTTATTTCACTGATAATGGCTTTATTTTTCTATTCTGAAATGTAGCATTTAAGTGCAAGTTTATTTTACTCTTTCAGCCTTTCCAGAGAACATGTGCTGGGAAATGTTTGTATTTTGATTAGTAACCTGCAACCAGTCTACTTGGTTAAAAGCATTTATTAATTGACGCTATATAGAAGGTAACGTTTTCATTAAATATTTTATTCAAAGGCCAAGTGGATGGTCAATTTATTTAATAAAACAATGTTTTGATTATATGGGTTTCTTGCATTTAAGTTGTGACACTGGTAGTGCTCACCCATCTCAAATGCCTGTTTGTTTTCCCCATAGTTTACATTAATAGTTTAAATATACCAGTCTAATGCAATATGATTTAGTTCTAGTGTACTTTAACACTGTGTAAGCTTCAAACAGTAGAATCTACAATCACTGAAACCTGTCATTCTAAAGAAAAAAGTAAGTTTCTCTGAATCAAAAGGAAGAAATACCACATAATATCAATAGATTTAACCATTTTTCAGCTCAGACTAACTCTGTGAGAGTAGCATTCTTACCACTCATATAAAGAGCAAATGTTGAGGATAAAATAATATTGTGGAAAAAACAAATTGTATGGACTGTAAGAGACCAGGAAATATTGTCCTTGTTTTTTTTGGGTTTTTTTAAGACAAGTTCATCTCAAGAGGGGACATTTGCTTGCAGACTACCTGGATAAGAGTAGTCTAAGTTTGTTCTTTATTTTTGGCTTAGCTGGATGTTCACCTTTAATTAAAGTTGTATTTAAAATATTAAAGCGTTTATTTTAATAGACATTGGTGAAACACTTGCGTTTACTGTAAACTGTTTAACTTCTGTTTACTTGGCTTTCTTGGTTTTGTTTCCTGAAATGTCATTGTTTTGCCTTATAAAATCACTTTGAGATTTCCTACAAGTGTGAAACTGGCTTTGTCTCAGGCAAAGTGATGTTATTGTTGTTTAAAAAAGGATTTATTTTTTTTTACCTGCTGAAGCACAGTGGGGTGTTCAGACCAATCTTAACTGATCTCCTTTCTGAGGAATCTAAACAGTGCTGCTGGAATTTAAACCAGCTGTGGTGGAAATCATAAAGATATATGGAAAAGCATGTAAGAAATGTTTTCTTTGGGGCAGATGAGACTTGACTTTAACTTAAATATTAAAAATATCAAACATTGTGAACATGAAAATGCTTTTAACAGACAAAGTAGGGGTGGGATTTTTTCCCTCTTTTTCCTTTAAAACACTTCTGTGTTTTAAACACATCATTTCTCTTGGAACAATTTCCTTAGTAAAGTGCCATACTATTGGCCATGGGATACAATTTTTGTCAAACCCACCTAGAAAATAATTTTAAGTGGAACATTTTCCTCACCTACTGGTTTATGCTCTTAAGTAACATTAAAAAAAAAACCTTAAATATTTATTCTTAAAAAACTATATTGGCTATTTTCATTTGATGTCTTTTTCTGAGACATAAATGAAACCTGCATGTGGGTAACTGGTGAGGTTGCCCTGCATGCTTAAGAGGAAGCAGATGCTTTGTTAGGGCTATTAAACCCCTTAACATCAGTTACCAACTTAAGCCAGAGCAGCATCATATTTCTATCAGCCTTTTGCAGAATAAACATTTTGCAAAAAGTCCTTGGATCTTGCTCTCCCAAGCATCAGGAAGTCGTCTTGCACCAAGCTAGAATTTATGCTTTAAAAAAAAAGAAGATTTAAAACCTGAATCTTCAAGTAAGGAATGACTTTTTACCAAATTCTGTACAAGAGATACATTTTAAAATGAAAAAAAAAAAAAAAAAAATCCTGCAAAAATACAAAGGTTAGCTGCTAGAAGTACCCTCTTAGCTGTGGGTGCTGCTTACCTAGTCATAAAGGAAATTGGCTCTCAGCTAGTGTGCAGTATGGCTGCTAAAGCACAGAAAGTGCATCTTCAGCCCAAATGCTCATTATTTGTCAACTTTCTTGCACATGGTTGGTTGCAATCCTGATTCAGGAGTAAGGAAAAAGGGCTTCCCTCCTTAGGGAAAGAGACTGAAATCCTGCACGATAAATCCACAGCCTATATTGATCACAGTGGGGTTGTATTATCTAACCTGAGAAGTCTAGTTCAAAGTGAGATGAAGTGTATCTGGATGAGTTTGCAAGACTACTGAAGCACTCCATTCCAAAAAAAAAAAAAAAAAAAAAAGGGAAAAGCTCAGCCCAGCAGTGTTAATTGCAGTGGGCTTCATTTGCTTCAGTTAAGCAGCAGGTGAGCGTGACAGCACTTTGGTTAATCCTTACCAGTGCCCTTCAAATTCAGAGCTTTGCATACATGATTGAAAACTTGGGGTTTGACAGAAATTAAATGATTGTCTGTAGAAATTAGGTGGGGGATTAGTATATGTGCTCAAATGTAAATGTATTTCTAATCCAGGTTTTTGCAAAATAAGTGACAAGTGGCAGTGCTTACATCCCAGTGACCTGTGCAGTGAGCTCGAAACATCATTTATTTAGGTTTTCACACTTCATTGTGTAATCTTAACAGGGAGTTACAAGGTATATAAAAAGGACAGTCCTACAAAAGCTTTAAAAAATTGCCTGCCATTCATTCTCACAAATGATGTGCTGGTTAAAACTGACCTTGATTACAACTGATATGGAAATGTGTTTATAGTACTGGAATAAAGTGCATAACAATCGGGAAAGCCAAAGTTGTTTAGGTTTTTTTGCAAGTTTTGAAGAAAATTTCACTATTCTAGTCACTAAGCTTGTATTTTCATATAAGCTCAGCATTTTTGTCAGAGAGTTTTGTCAGCAAAATCTTGGAAGGTAATATTCATTTAGGGACTCTGGCTGGGGTTTTTACATTTTTTTTTTCTTTTCCTGTAGCATTCTATAGTTTCTTCTGAGATCTTAGGTGCCAGTGCATTAAAGGAATAAAAGAATGTATCTGATGTATTTGGAAGGTAAGGAAAGAGATTATTTTGTACCCTATGCTGTACTTTTCTTTTAAATCATTTGAAATGTAAATTGATATTGATATTGCAAAGTTTAATTTATTGTTTTAAAGTATAGACACCTCTTGAATGTATAATTTTTCTTTTTTATTTTTATAGGAATAAAAGGTTGGTTAATGTTTTCAGTAGAGCTTTCTTGGGGTTTGAAACTGTTTTGAACAAAAATATAGCCACCATTTTATGCAAATTGGTTATACAGCTATTGGTGAAATAAAGCATTTTTGGCTCTATGGTTTTACTGTGGCTTATTCAAAAAGAAAATAAGTATTACATTAAAAAGTTATTGGCCTTTTTGATAGGAAAGTAATCATCTAAGAAATCACACATGAATGCTGCTTGAATTTTATCTAGGCAATCAAGTTTGTATGGAAGTGTCTGCTATATATACCACAGTAGAAAAAGGAAACCAAGCAAGTCACAAATTCTTAGGAATATTCATTCCACTTGCAGCACGTTTTATGAAGGGGGATTGTCTTGATTATTTAGGTGAATAAACATTCGCAGTAATGTCATGCAAGGCCACGTAAATGTATGAGTGCAGATTTTCTTTTTTGCTCCTCTGTATGAAATCTGTAGCCTGTCCCTGCTTTTGGGATTTCATGTATTCTCTGGGTAGACACCAGGCATGTCTGAATATTCTTCTACACCGTCTGTTGCCCTATGGTAGTTACCATGTTTTCACAACAAATCAGAGCCCAGTGATGCTGTTCTTAAATTATTTCTGTTTACATGCATATTAAAATGCAAGTTCATAAGTTTCAAAATAGAGAACACACTGAATGAAACACTAACAGATGGATAGAGCATTGACCTGAAAATATGTTTGGGATTTTGTTAGGAACTGGGATGGTTGTTAGGCAGGTCTTTTTGCTGCTTACAAGGTGTGGCTCTGCCTACTGATTAGTCTTTTGAAGTTTGAGGCCAATAACCCTTCAGGATGAAGTTATGAATTCAATAAAACCTCAGTGAAAGGAAGCACAAGGCCAAAACCAACTGTCTGGACAGCTTGAACACGGGATAAGTGTGCACACTGGAATCTCTTATAGGTACATAGAGAGCTATCAAGATGAAGGTTTCGCTGGAAATCCAAATGAAGCAGAAAGATGTACTGGTATCTTCACAGCTTGATAGCAAGATAGGGTGCAAGAAGGGCCTTTTGGAGGAGATGAGGCAGAAATAAGCTCCACGCTTGGAGCTGTGTCATAGCTGATTGCTAGAGGGGAGAAGATGGCTCTAACTTGCTGAGTGTTACACATGATTTTTGGACATGAAGGTGTTCCATTCCTTCATACCAGGCAATCCTTTAAAATCCTTGTGGTACTTGTTACCTCACAGAGGAGTGAGGTGCTCCACCAGGGAGCCAGGAGTATGGAAGGAGTGCTTTTATGGAACTCAAAAGGCTCCTAAAGGGCAGTCACAGGCAAGAGAACCCCCCATTTAATGGTCTTCCTTGAATTTGTAACAGTTGGGAATATAAAAGTCCAATGGCATTCCCCAGTACATGTATCATTTTCATGTCAGGCTTTTTCATGCCTTAGTTCAGTGATACAAACATTTTCAAGCAGTGACTCAACTTAGCTTGTCTTTCTTGTAGTACTCAAAGTAAAGTATTATAGCTAATATAATAAAAATTATCAATATCTGATTTCATGTTGATTTGGGTTTAAGTTCTCTTTTTTTTTGTCAGTCCTAGTATAATGTAATTAAACTGGGTTTCATGTACTAAAACATAACTATGCAAAGGTGGCATGTGCAAAAGCCAATCTGCTAAGAAAACTTGTTTCTTCATTTTGAGTGTCAAAATTCAAAGTTCCCAATTTATTAAAATTAACCCTGTGAGAATAACTGAAAGTCATTTGGGGAGACTGGGCTCACTGCTGCTGGTCTCTGTGTTCAGAGCCAGCTTAGATTCCTAGGTCCATCTTCAGGAATAAGGGGCACCAATATTCTGCTGGAGCATGATAAAAGGCCAGACTCTTCTGCACACTCATGTACCCTTGTGGAGCCTGACACTGCTACAGTGACTGACTACACTGCTCTTTGAGATTTGGGGATCTCAAATACCTGCAACACTCTATTTTTAAAGCAAAGGTGTTATGATTTTCTTCTGTTTCATTGAGTTTAGCGCCCGCCCACAAAAGATGCAATGTTGTTTATAACAAGAGCCTTTTAGTTCATCCATGCATCAGCTACATTTAAAAAATTCAGTTAATTGGCACTGATAGGAAAAGGTTTCCTCAGCACTCGCTGCCTCTCAAGCCCAAGGGTTAATTGCTCAGGGGCAGCCAGATTGCACTGGCACCAATGGTGTGGAGTGTCAGATGGGAGTAACAGGATGGAAAGGTGTGTGAAAACCTTCACTGAATACTTTGATGTTGCCCAGAATGCTGAATGCTGTGAGAATAGGAATGCTGATCGCTAATGGGTTTGTTCCCGCTTAAGTGTAATTTTGGCCTTCAGAGCTTTCTGTGTCAGTACAAATGCCCTGTTCTTTTAGACCTGATAAATTCTCATTTAAATACTGAACGTTACTCCTTGCTAAGTGTTATGTCCTTTTTGAGCATGAGAGTCCTCAGCTCTGATCTGGGTAACGCAGCTCATGCATGTTCATACAAACGCCATTGAAATGTAGTGTAGTTCTTTAGTTTTGCATTTAGTTATATGGATTCCAAGTTAGCATAAACTTGCTGCTTTCAAATGGGGCTAACTTGCTAATGTATAATACTTAGCCTAAAAGGATGCAGTGACTCCAGCATTCAGGTAATGTGCCAAAAATTGAAATACATTTTGCCTATGAAGTTACTTGTTGCTGCCTCCTGACTGGTTGCATTTCTATTTTTTTTTTTTTAATTTTTAAAGAGTCAAAGCTGTGTTGTTTTCATCTGTGCTGCTGGGTTGATTTTTCATTTGTTTTGTTGTGTTTCTTGTGTTTTGGGCTTTTTTTTTTTTAGTTTTAGAAACACTGTTACAAGAAAATCTCCTCATATTGTGCTACCGAGGACACTTGCATTTTGCATAGAGGATGTTGTTTTGCTCTCCATGAGAACAGCTCTCAGTACTATGATATTGCACCTCTGCTACCTCAGTAACTCTGCCTGCTCTATCAAATGAGTTGTCTGCACATGAGCAAATATCTCAGGCTGTCTCAGGTACCCAGCTGGGGGAGTGCCACCTCTGTATGAACTCTTTCTTATGCAGTGGGTAATTCCCCTCCTTTGGTAAGTAAAGCAGGAACTGAGGAGAACTTCCAGCTGAAGCAAAGTTAGGACTGAACATAACCTAGGTGCTATGCAGGAAACATACAGAACCCAAGAGTTAGTAGATCTACCAAGAGTTAGTCGACCTGCTGAAGACTGGAGGATAACCATTGACAAGGAGCTTCCTACGCTGCTTCCTCCTCCCCATTCCCCTTGGATTTTACTCAGGGAAACAGGCTCTCCATCTTCAGTCCCTGTGGCAGGGAGTGCCACAGCCTGTCTGAGCTCCCTTTGGAGTGGGAAGTTCTCTTTACTCCTACAAAGTCATCTGCTCTATCATGGCCTGATGCAGGTCCTGCTGGTTTTTTCCTGTTTGACCTCTGTTATTCAACTCCACCCTCTACAGCAGCAACAGCTCAGAACTGGCCTGGCTTAAAACTTCTCAGCTGTGTTAACTAAGAAACTCTGTCTTGGCAAGTGCTGATACAGAAGTCCTAAAGATTTGTTTAAATGGCACTACTTTCAAATATTATCTCTTTCTCAAGACAGGGTAGGAAGGGGGTGTATATATAGAGAGAGATGTGTATGTGAGCAAAGATATGGAAAGAGAAAGCAGAACATTTAAGTGAATAGCAAAAGTAGCTCCAAAAATGGACAGAGAACACATACATTCAGTTTGACATCTCAGCCATACACAGTATTAAAAAGGGCCAGTCTAAAATGAAGCTGGCCATACAGGTAATATAAATAATATGTATAAATATGGAATGGTTTTTTTCTAGCATGCTATAGTAGTTTTTGTACTGAAGTTAAAAATATGATTCAAACTATTGAAAAAAAATTCTGTATATTAGCTAGTTTTATTATTTATATGCATAGGATTTTGCTTTTGTAGATTCCTTTAATACATGCATAATTTACTATTTCAAGTAACACTGAATCTTGCTTGCTTTATTGCCATCTGCATAAACTGTTTACTCTTCTGTCATTACAAGTTTATGTAGATTGAGGATTATTTTAAGGATAATGACTTAGGAAAGTGATTTCCTGGTATTTCAGGGAGTTTAGATGAGAATAGGGAAAACAAAATACTTTGTGTGGCAGTGATTACATTCAGTGTATATTCAAGCACTGGTTTATATATCATGCCTTTTGCCCTAATCAAGCCAATTATTATTCAGTTTGTAATCTGATACAGTCAAGGTGCTTGATGCTGACCAAATAACTATCAAATGCACTCTCCCTTCCAATGAGCTTTCAGGTTAGTTCAGAGGAGAACAATTTATACATGCACAGTCAACCAAGCAATGGTTTATAAGGAGATGGGAGCGGCACTAGGGTTAAATATGGGAAAAAGTAACTTCTTCAATAATTACCCAATCACAGAAATGAAGCAGATATAATTTCAGCAGATGTTTGAAGAGCAGAAGTTTAGCTGTGATAACTGCTGGAATTACCAAAGTATCCAAATTCAAAGGGAATGATACTGCATGGAACCTGGATTATCCAAGTATGGCAAGCAAGTGAGCATCAAGCCCTAGAAAATGAAAGTACAGCACTGGCAACATGCCTTGAGAGGAAGCCCACAGTGCAGAGCCCTTTCTGCAAAGAGAATTGAAACCCTGGGCACAACCTTGCTCTCGCTTGTTGTGTTCCTGTTGTTTCATAGAAATTGCTCCTTGATGGAATTGTGCAAATTGTTTAAAATTCTTACAGAAAAAGGTCTTTTCTGTAGATTTCATGCTTTCCCTGTTGGGGGCAGTGGGGGGTAGGAGCAAGAGCGGAAGTTCAGCTGAAGATGATACATTTTTGTGTAGCTCCCAACAGATGCAGCTGTTTGTATCTTTCTCCCAAGGTTACTTGCAGAATCTCATGGCCACCGAACAAAACTATTGGATGAGGGAATAGAATTTGCCAATTTGTGGTCCTCTACCCATGCCAGGGCTGATGCTAGAATTTCCAGGCTGACTACCAGAAAGATTTACCCATATTCCATGGGATGCCCTACCTGTGCAAAATACTCCGTGAAGAACAGTACTAGAATATTTTCACACTGGAAACAATTGGACTGCTGGCTGTGGCTGGTGGCAAGGAAGCAATAGGTTTGGATGTCTGCATCAGTACTAGGCAGATTACAAGATGGTGAAACATTTGATTATCCCAGGATGAATTTTTCTCACCCTCCTTAAGCATGGCAACTCATTAGCCTCTCAAAAAGAAGGATTCATTGCTGAGCTGCACTCTGCTCCCCCTCTAGCTGTGATTGTCCCTTCCTTATCCTAGTTTGCTCTCCTCCACCACTCACAACACATGTGCCTCCCCTGCACATGCAGCATGCACTGCTAAATTCTGGTCATGCTGAGTGGGTAGAAGTGGGTGAGTTGCTGTTGTGCTGGAACAGATGGCGTCTGCAATGCAGCCACTAGTTATGTTCATGTGTTGTAGGAGGTTGCTAAAGGAAAAGGGGAAAATTTAGAGGGTTTTTTGAAAAGGTTGGGTACTTTTCTCCTAATTATTTGGATTGGAACAATTGGAAAGTTGAGGTTAGTTTGTTGGGTTTTTTCAATGGCCAGTGGTTGACAGTTGTTTGGTTTATTTAAATGACATGAATTGAGCCGGGGTAACCCAAGGAGGAAAGGAATCTAACCAATGATATTTTGTGTCTTGATAGCTTTGAAGTACCCAGATTTCTGAACCACAGTCCACAACTTCCAGGTGTTCCCACTTTCTTCTGTTATGTCCCCATCAGTTTTTGCAAGCCAGATCCCTACTCAGGTGAGCTGCCCCTCATTCTATGCCTGTCCAGCCTGGTACCACAGCCTGGAAGCTGCCCTCATTCCCTCACAAAGAAAAGCCTGCAGCCACCCACCAGGTTTCTCCTGTGGATCCCTGAAATCTCTCAGTCTCATGCTTCTCACCAGAACTTCCCTAGGCCTACACGTCCATCCTCGGGCATCTGCAGCACTGAGAATCTCTTTACCACCCTGTGCCCCAGGGGCTGACATGCTGTGCCCCTGTCCTCAGAGACCACCCCCCCCCTCCATGTGGGGTGATAATTCACATATGTTGTATCATTTTTCATGGTTTAATTTTTCTTGCTGGATGGTGTAAGGAAATTATCAGCCAGTTTCACATATTAGATCTCTGCCTGCATCTCCCCACACTTGGCTGTGTGTGGATGGAGGCTGACAACTCTGCCTTTATGAAACCTTTCCTTGCTCAACCCCATGACTAATGCACATAATTATTTTTAAAACAGCTCTGACAAAGTATGCTTTCATGAGCACACAGAAATGTGTATTTACATTCATCTGGAGTTTGTGAACCCCAGATTTCCTTGTAAACCTTATTCTTACTGTGCTGTTTAAAGAAATACTTTGTAGCACCTGTGTCATGGTGGGGAGCCAGCACCAGTGATCTGGATAGCCAGACATACAAAGCAGTGACTGTAAAATATACAAATAAAGAGAAACATTGAAAGAGATCTCATTTCATGGCACATTATTAAGCCCCTGTATTGTCAAAGCCCCCCAAGGTTCCTCTGTTTCACTCAGCAACCAGTTATTTCTCCTTTCCAAACCTAACTGGATGTGGAAAAAAAAACCCAACTCAAACCCAAAATGATGGAGAGGGGAATCACAAAAAATCCCCAAACCAAGCCCACAAGCCTCTCTCAGATTTTATATTCTGGTATGGCAATGTGTTAAAAACTAGATGGATTTGATGTAGGTTTTATTAATGAGTTGGTGAATTTGGTTACTTGTAACATGTTTACTTACTGCATGTTCACATATAAGTAGATAATTTGTTCCAGTGCTCTCTTAAAAATTGCAGTTGAAGCCACTTGCTCTGTTATCACTGGACATTTACATTAAGTAATTTTTTTGAGGACCATTTTGCTCTTCATCTTCCCATTATCCAGTGCCATTTTTTCTCCAAGTGCTCAACAAAAATTTCTGGTCATTCTGACATGTTCTCCCATAGCCTGATGAGCAATCTGGGTACATTTCCTCAGGTCTAACCAGCTAAATAAGCTTTTAAGCATTTTCTACCTTACCAGAGTACTCTATGGCTTGTTCTCTTCTGGTATCATCTTGCCTCTTTTACCCTTTCCCTGGGAGTTATTCTCCTGCCCATCCACTCCCAGCTGTGTCTTTTTCAGTGCAAGGCAGAATGCATTGCTCTGTTGCTCAGGACTAGCTGCTCCCTTCCCACTGAGAAGTGATCTCTATTGTCTTGCTGATGTATTAATTTACATACTTTCCTGATAACATTGCTGTTCTCTGGGCCTGTTCTCTGTCTTTGGCCTTTGATTCTACCCTTATAAATTCATGCTCTTCTGTTATGCTTCTCCTGAATAACTTCCCCTATGTCCTATTTTTCTATTCTTCTCAAGTTTCAGGCTGTTTCCTAGCTCCTAGCAGAGCCAAGTTGCTCTCCTGCTATGCTTCCTCCGCACTGGCAGAGTGTATGTGTGTGTGTGTGTGTGTGTGTGTGTGTGTGCTTTTAATACTGTTCTCCAGAGAGTTACCCATCCTCCAAACCTCCCTCTTCCCTTTAACTTTGCAGAAAATCATTCCCATCGTATCCCAAGAAACTCTTGAATCTCTTGCCTGTTTCATAGCTTTGTGTTGGGAAGGGAGAAGGCTTCCAAAGTCTTCAGCTAATGACCTAATTTTTTTTTAATTAAAAAAATAAGTTAAAACTCTATACCTAACGCTGCTTGTTAGATGACTTGTAGCAGACTTCTTGTGAGTCCTAGGCTGCTTCTTTCATTTTCCTTGCTAAATAGACACTTCTAAGTTTATCCTGTGTCCTGTCAGACTATAAGCAATACATATATTTTTTAAAATTATTCATAGACACACCAAACTAATTATTTTACTCTTGCTTGCCCTTTCTATACAGCTATAAACTTATTCCATAATAGTCCAGCCACAGGTGTCACCTATCAAGCTTTTGGTATTCCAATTGCTTTGAAAACAATTGCTTTAACTCCGCTACTGGTCTGTTTGCTTTTTAAAGGGAGGCTTTCCTCAGAGTGTTTTTATTTTTAAAATAAATTAAACTAGTATGTAGTAGTAGTAAGTTTGGTGGGAAAAGTAGTATTTTTTTGCTAAAAATTAATCCTATGAAAGCTGTTGGGTTTCTTTACACTCTCAGTGCACACATGATACGGAGCACAGGGGGAGCCTGATACAAAGGGATGGGAGAAGTCTCTGAGTGTGGCAGTGAGGCAGGGAAAGCATTGTTGTGTCAGGGCAGGAGGACAGTTTTGGGAAAGAAGGGACAAGACATCCTCCCTGAATAACCCTAACCTCTGTTCATATATAACAAAGGAAGTCCAAACCTGCAAACAAACTAACCAACAAAAACAGCCCACACCAAGAGTTCTGACTTGGTTCATTCATGCAGGCCTTTGAAGAAGCACACAGTAAATGGCTTGATATGTCCTGCTCACCCCCTGAGCCTTCCAGCTGTCCTGAGCCCTAACACTGCTCCAGCTTCAGCTCAGTGCTGACTCCTCAGGAGGCTCCTGTGCCCCTCGGACCACATCTGCTGCTGCTTCCTGGGGATGGAGGAGGAAGCCCAGCAGTGACTGATGCAAGCACTGGCAATGCAGCTGGTACAGAAGCCTGAGGGAGCTGCTGTGTCTGGTCTGGATCATATCACAGCATCAACTTGTAGCTGTGCCTGCTCTGAAGGCTGTCTTATCAGAGCAGAGAAGCAAAGCAAGTGGTTCTGCATTTTTGTTATTCATCCTCCTCTGTCTAGCAGCAGCTAAGCATAAAATCCCAAAAGGTTTCAGAAGAAGGTTATTGTGAATTAATGGGGCTGTTTTCCTTTGCTTTGCAGCCCACAGCATTGATTAGCTCAAGTAAAATATGTCATTGTGACATTTTCTCCTCTTCCTTGAAAATGGATCAAGGCAATTAGGAGGCTGGAGAAGCAGGTTACCTCAGCTGCATCCTGCCTCACCAGGGGCTCCTACAAAATCTCTTGGCACTTTAGAACTGCTGGGATTTTATACCTGGTTTGTAGTTGGGGTTTTTTTGCACATCGGTTTACTACTCAGAATGAAGCCAAGAGCAATACAGATGGATTTCTGTAGTCACCATGCCTCACTTTCAAGGGGCCAACGTGGTAATGCATGCAGTGATTGTTTAATGTCCCAATGCATCTTTTCCCTCAAGTGGTGATGAAGCCATGAGCTGAGCAGCAGCTCTGTGCACTAAAACCCACTTGCTGTCCAATCCTCCTGGCCTGTCTGCCATCGATTCCTGATGGATAAAACAGGAAGACTACTTTACTTGCTGCTTTCAAAGTGCAAGGTGGTGTTCTGAAAGCTGACCCAAATGATTTTCATCGACATTTCTGTTGGATAAATTGGGCTCTCATAGTTATTGTGGAAAGTGCTAGCTATTCACAGGAGTAAAGAACTTCTCCCCATGAGAAAGAATGCTTCCAATAAAAATAATGATTTTTAGTCAGTCCAGATATCATAATGCTTCCTGAATTATATTTTAACTTTTACCAGGCAGGCTCTCTTTCCTGACATTGCCCACGGGGAGCAGCAGTCTTCCTCCTACCTTGTACCCAGTGAGGAATGCTTTGTGTGAGCCTGAGTGGGAGCCCTAGTGTGCAAAAGATACTAGTCTAAAAAATGACAAGGTACAGCTCTTATCAGGCCCTCAGTGGCACTTACAGCTAAAACCACTCCTGTATTTTTTTTTTTCAACCCCACTTTCATCTCATTTTCCATGAAAAATATTAACAATGTGACTTTTTTCATCAAACATTTTCCCTCAGGCTAGAAATACATTTTCTGTCCTCTTGAAATTCTTGTTTGTTAGACCTCAGGGGAGGAATGCAATATCTGAGCCTGGGCTACTGCAGTAGCACATGTACAATATTGTGACAAGCAATTGGAAAGTGAATCTATTGTATTTGCATCTCACAGCAGCTGACATTAATGTGCAAAGTTAAAATGAATCCAGGCGATATCATAGATTTATGATCGATACTTAAGCAGGTTATTTACTTAGTAATCAGAAAAGCTAATGGTGATTAATTCTGTCTGGAAATACGCTGGCCTGCAATAAGTAACATTTTTATCTCCTTGCATGAATGAATTATGTCTTAAAGTAGTAAAGGGCTTAAAAAGTAAACAAAATCTTTCCTTCTAGCTGTGTGTATGCTTCTGGAAGCCTTAGGGACGGTCTGTGTTTTTTGGTTTTTTAAACAGTAATAAGTGCTTTGAAAGCTAAGCCTGTTGGAACACTTGTGCAAGCAGCCATTGGAAAGAGGAATGCTGTGAATAGAGCAGATCCAGAGCAGCAGTTACCTGAACTGACTGCTGAGCAGTGCAGGCCCTTGTCCCTGCATTTACCCGAGTGCTGATTTGTTCCTCAGAGACTGTGAGTGGGAATTGAGGCCCTCTGTGTTCCCTCTCCTTCCCCCTTTCCTTTCCTTTCCCTGCTTTCTAGATATACACAGTGCCTTGAGACAGCAGGCGTACATGTGTACCCTGAGGCAGCAAACAGGGGAAGGGTTTCACAAAATCCCTTAGGGCTACTTATTTTCCAGCCTCTGTGCACTTTATGCCTGAAACTGGAATAACTCTGAAGGAAACATCTGCAGCTTTTCAGAGCAAGGAGATGGGCAGCTCCCACAGCAGTGTGGCACCCATAAAATGGTTGTTCGGGCAGCCTAGGTTACAGTATGTCCTTAGGTGAGCATTTTCCCATCCCGTGGAGTGGGATGACATTTTCCCAGCTACAGCTGGTGCCCAGGTTGATTCAGCAGCTTTTACAAAGGGGCTTTGCAGTGTTTAATCCAGCCAGCCCTCTGGTTAGAGAAGAGAGGCAAGACACTCTAGGCCAATGCCCAAAGCAGAGCTGCAGCGAGGCCAGGCTCATCCCCTCTGTGCAAGGCAGAAGTGGCTCCAAGAGGGTTCCTGTGAAGTGCTGCCAGCAGGTAAAGCCAGCCGTGCTTTGAGCCTGCTGTGTGCAGTGTTACACTCCTGGGAAGCTCCTCGGCAGCAGTCAGGGGTGGGATAGGCAGGGCATGAGCAGGGCCGCTGGCACCTGGTGGATGTCAGAATCCTGCTGGGAAATGGTCCCAGATTTAAAAGCCTGCAAGTGTGGAGAACACAGGTTTGCTACTCACGAGGATCGTTTCCTAGAGCGGAGGCTGCTGGAAAGGAGGGAAGAGCCGGCACTGCAGGCGATGCTGGGGATGTTGCTATGGCCACCAGTACAGGGGAGGGGGGGCACACAGGAGTGCAGAGCGGCGCTGATGTGGCAGCTGCAAAGCAAAGCTCTGTTAATCATCTTGGGGATAATTCCTGCTGATCAGCAGCATGGAGCAGCCCAGCCTCCAGCTGAAACCTCTGACAAAGTTCTGCTGTTGTTTTGCTGCATGTGAGCACGGCGCCCATGCTGCTGGAGCAGAAGTGTAAATAATATCTGTGTGTGTGTGTGTATGCATGGCCTGTATCTGTGTCTGCTGCTGCACTGTTGAAGGGGAATCTAGTTAATAACAGAAGCTATGGAAATTTTTTGCCTCCTTTGGTCCTCTGTAAGGTGCTGCCAGCCAAGTTGGTACAGTCTGTGCTACAGTGCACTGGGCTTGCACATAGCTGGAAAAATGTTTTCCATTCCCATGTATTATTCACTGTAAGATTTGAATATTTTATTTAAGGCCAGTTCTTGATATTCACTTCTATTCACTTTCTCTTTCTTTCGCTTTCCTCCCCACAGCCCAGAGAACTAAGGTGAAAATACAAAGTCAGTATCTAACTTGTCTCCTGCAAACAAGGAGAGAGATGCTGAGGGAAACTGGCTGTAATTGAAAGCAACTCTTGTATGGAGAAGGCAAGGCTGGGAGAGAGTGTTGCTTGCCTCCGTGCTTAGAAATATGTGGGTAATTTGTTCTGGGGATGAGAGGTGCCTCTGTTGAAGAAAGGGACACAGGTAGCAGAAATCTCTTCTCTGGCAGGTTTTCCTGCATTAGGTATCCTTTAATACCTCTTTCTGCTGCATGCAACATTTTGGCACGTAACAGGGGACGTGTGCTCAAGCTTAAGAACAGTGACTGAAAGGTGACACATGTCTCTAGAGCTTCCAGCTATAAGCCTGCTGCCTTCTGTAGTGCCTGAGAGAACTCTGTCACCATCCCATGTGTGGCTGAGTATGGCTGGACACACCACTTGATCCCACAGAAACATGAGAATGTCTAAGTGGGAAATGCCTCCCGTTGTGCCAAATTGCCTTGCCATTTCTAATTGCAAAACCTTCCTTGCAACTGTGGGTAAGCAAAGGGGATTCTCAGCTCAGACAGCAGGTTTTACAGATGTTGTGTGGTTGCTGCCACTGAATTTGATGGCTTAGTTTATTCAAGTGCAAGACTAAAACAAGCAAATAACCCCTGCAAGGCCCTGCAAATGGGCAGCCCTCATCAGCAAGGTGGTCATGGGTTCATCTTGAAACTCTTGGCAAGAAGCTGTGTCCTTAGGAAAGGAAGGGATCCCAGACACTGCCTAATCTTACATGTGGCATGAGTCTTCCCAACAGCCTTCCAGCAAATTCACAGAGAAATCCCAGTACTGTGGAACTCAAATGGCTTCAAAAAAGAGGAGGGATCTTTTTGAGTCCTAAGCCAAACCTTTCATGTTTTTGTTAGGATGTTCAGAACAGAAATCTTCTGCTTTGAGAACCTGGGCTTTGTTCTCTTACTGAAGCTGATGCTGTTTTGATATTCAAAGAGCAATCACCATCATTTCTGCAGTATCCAGGACAGATTTCTCTCCATTAACATTGGCAGATGTCACTGGTGGGTTTGCTGACTTGATGCTAGAGGAGAAAACTCAGCCCTTCCTTTCTTGTCCTATGTAAAGACAGTGAGCATTTTAAATGCAGTTTTTCTGGCCATAATGTGCCAGCTGAGAAAATATGCTGTTCCCTCTCCTCTCCACTGACACCTTGCTGGGGATGAAGATTTGCTCTGTTTAGTTTGGTGAATGAAATGAAGAGATATGGGCTTCTTTGCTCATTGGTTTTTCTCATCTCCATGACTTTTGTTGTGGCAGCTGGTCTTTTGGAGCATGCAGAATCTTGAATTACAGCAGTTAACAAGGGTTCAGAATGCAAGGTCAGCTCAGTACTGAAGAGCCAAACTGTCTTTGGGTTGTCCTTAACCAGTGGAGTGCCAACTACTCTTTAGTAGCAGAGGTAGCTGCTTGCAGGAAATAACTCATCAATAACTCAAAAACAACTTTTGAGAGCTTTTGAGAACTTGTCCACACAGCATGTCCTCTGTTCCCATTATTTCTCCTAGGCACTAATAATTTCTTCTTTTCTGACCTTTTATGTCTCCCTTCTCCCAGCAGACCCAAAAGAAGTTCAACACAGTGTGTTGATACTCTGTGCTCTCCTTAAAATTCACACTGCTGAGCAGCCAAGCAGCTGTACATGGAATGAAACACAGAGCCTTGATCCAGATCCTCAGTGCTGGGAAATGTGATCGTGGGATTTTTTTGTAGTTACAAACTCTTCATGCTGCCTTCATGCTGCAGCTGTACAAGTGGTTACAAGCTTCACTGAATAAACACTCTGGGGGTTTTCTAATCGGAGAGGATTGTGATGAAAAGCTGAATGTTGCAATGGCCTTTCACAGAAGCACAAATAACCTTTTAGAGGGCATGTAACACATGATAGGATTGAAAAGCTGATATGTTGTCCTTGTGCAGTCCCAGGTAAATGTAAGTGGTCCTTGCAAATATGTCAGCCTTTTGACTTGAAAAAAACCCACTTGTCCTTTTCCTCCTGGCACTGAGCCAAACTGTAGCAAACCTCTGGTTTACCTTTCTACTGAAACAGACCAGATTATCAGCTGCACAAAGCCCATTTTCTTTTACTTATATACATTTACTAACTTTAGAGCAAAAGTCATCTCAAACTGTGTAAAATGAAACCACTTCTGAAAGGAATTTCATTCCTTTGAGCCCAGAGTTCTGGTTTTGAAGGGTTTCTGTCAAAATACAATAATAAACCTCCCAGCAAGCTTCAACAATCATATAATGATTTCTTTAAAAATAAGAATCCTTTAAAAGAAAGAAAGAAAGAAAGAAAGAAAGAAAGAAAGAAAGAAAGAAAGAAAGAAAGAAAGAAAGAAAGAAAGAAAGAAAGAAAGAAAGAAAGAAAAAGAAATGTTAAAAAGCTCCAGTCCCTTACCCTACAATATTTTTTTGAAGATTAAAAACTTGTTCATTAGAAATAGGCAATCTAACAGGGCCACCTAGTGATATCCCCAGCAACAAGGCACAGCAAGGACCATGGCAGATCCCAGCTTGTTCACCAACCTGCTCCCTGCAGACGAGCAGGAGCCAAGAATGACAAGCTGGTGCCTGTGTTCCCAGGCACTCTGGGGTCCCCATCAGAAACTGGCCTCACAGATCTCTTTAAAACATCTTGGCTCAGATAGAGCACCTGGTCTGGATGGACTAATGCTGTTTCTAGGGAGAGGAAGACAATCATGGGCGTTGTGAAAGAGCCTGCACCAGAACCTAGCCCCAAAGCTCAAGAGAATACCTTCTCTAGAAAGGAAGGTTACCACATTGTTCTAAAGCAAAATTGTGACTAAACCCAGGTGCTTTCATACTTTCTTCCCCTTTTTTTTAAGGCTATCTGGTAAACCATATAACCACTTTATTGCTTTTTACTGCCTGATTTCTCTGTGCCTATAAGGGCAGAGTGGTTAACACACTGCAGGCTGCAACTTTGCATGAAAAGCTTGGCACTTAGCATGGAAAGAACTTTATTTCTCCTGTCAATTCCCCAGCAGCCAGATGCCCTTCACCTCTTGAGTCACAGAACTGTAAGTGTGATAGGATTCACACCCAAGGAAGCAAGAAAAAACCTTGAGCCAACAGAGTTAAAACATTGAGCAGATTCACTGGTTTCTTGTGGAACTCCCACACAGGCTGTTTAGCTGGACACTGCGATCGCCTTTTGCAGGATTTCAGGTGGGTAAAATCATCTTGGCTGCTCACCCTCAGCATCTGTGACAGGGCAGTTATGAGCCAATTCAATGACTTAAATGGGGACAGGCCATGAAGTCTTCACCTTTGCAGAAGTTGGCAAATTGGCCTAAGAGATCTCCAATATATATTTTCTGCTAAGAAAGAGCTGGGCCAGGTCAGCTGAGGCAATCTGTTTTGGCAGCCCACTGTTTCCTGGGACTGTGGGAATGTGTGCATGTTTTCCAAGGAGCAAATTTGGTTCCAGTGATCATCTGATGAAGCCCACGCTTCATGTGCAAGCTGCCTTCATCAAGCACGACCAAGGACTTGCAGTGTCTATACTGAGACCTGGCAGGGGCTGTGCCAGGGGTTTCTACTGCTCTGGTGGATCATGGGGCTTTCTTTGGCAACAGGAAGAAGCCCTGATGGCAATTTATCACATCATTGTCAAGGAGGTTGATGAAAATTCATTCAGCTGTCCTTGTGCTGGCTGTCACATTCCTTTTTTCTATGACTCACAGTTCAAGTAATAGCATAGGTCTGCGTGTGTCACATTTGCACATAACTTGTACAGATTTGTAAGTGCAAAGATATACGTGCCCTGGGCTTTATTTGAACATGCTTTTAATTATGGGGAAATTGAAATTAAACAGTCTTCAGAGTCTCTTGCACCACAAGAAGGCAGAATCTCAAAAAATGAGTAGTTTCACTCCGTGCTCTCTTTGCTTTGTTGCACTAATATTTGCAGAGGAGTATTATGTTTGGTCAGACATTTTTCATTACTTAGAACAAAATCTCCTCTAGTAGATCTTTAAAGAGAATTCTATTTTTTTTTTTTTTTAATATGTGATTTGGTTCTAGAAAGACATGATAACATCCCTTCTGTTTCCCAATGCTATGGAAAATGCATGGTCACCATCTGTTTCGTAGGACAGTGGAGTGGCAAAGATGGATAGTGACTGATTCATCCAGGACTGGTTCAACAGCAGTTGAAATGACCAGGATCCTTGACTCTGGGGCCTGCTCTAGGGGCTGGAGCAATACTCTGGATTGTGAATGGTGTGGGTCCCATCAAGTCCTCCTAAAGAATAACATTTTTCATGATTTCTGGAAAATCGTTCTTCTGGCCAGCTGTTGTCCATCATGCTTCCCTTTTCTGTCTCTTGTGTGTAGGAACTGCTGCATCTGGACTCTAGGATCTCAGAGTTATCTGAGCATGTCCAGGATGTGCTGCAAAGGAACCCTCAGGCCTCAGATGCCATACAGCTAAAAACAAGCAGCAGTCACAACTTCTCCTCTTAAGGGTTTTACTGGGTCACACAATACCCAACATTCACAATATCCTAAATACCAATGTAATAACCCAGATACGTGATCCCAGATCAGCTTCAAATATTTTATATCAGAACAACGTAAGCTGATTACTCTTTCCTCGATTCATTCAGCTTTATTTCTTCTAGGTAAGCAGAATTGCAAGAGATGGATTTGATATTTAGCTGACTAAGTTCCACATAGCCTGATGGGGCTAATGCAAATGAGCTGCATGGATTGTAATCATCCCTGCTGCAAGAAAGATGGAAATGTGGCATGTCACAACTATGAGAAGTAGGAAATCACTACATTGTTGGTCCACACAGAGTTCAAACAGTGGTAAAGACCTCTAAACTCCAAAGCAGACAAGGGCTTTGTGTTAAAAATTAGCTATGAAATGCTCCTGTTTCAGTGGTTTTATTCACAAATATCGTTATTGATTTTTTCAGCAGTCATAGGAGATATCACTCCTGGACTGCTGTTGTTTATGTGGGAAGACAAAACCAAACCATTTGTGCACAGGGATGTTCTGCAATGCTGCAGCTGCCACAGTGAAACTCTGGCTGCACCAGGAGAGACTACACTGCATCATGGGCTATGTAGAGGAGAGTGAAACATGAATTCCTGTGAGAAATCTTGGTATTGTATCATAAATGAGCTTCTGGACTTGGGCTTGAACACTTGGGTTTAGTCACTCAAACACAACTTCCTTTCTCTCGCAGCAGGCAGCTGCTCAGTGTCTGCCACAGCAGCACAGCAGCCCTGCAGTAAGAGGCCATGCTGTGGTGGCTGGTGGAAGGGCTGAGGGGCATGTCCTGCTCTGCTGCAGGTGTGCTTGATAACCCCAATAAAGCAGCAAGGTCAGCAGCCAGCAATGCTTGGAACCTGGACTCACAGGTCCTTGGGCAGGGCACCTGGCTGGTGGGGAGGAATGGAGAGCTGTGACTCCCCTTGGCTGAGGTGGAGTGTCCCCAGAGCTCCTGCCCACTCATTCACCTTGTGTCTGTTCTTTCAGCAGCAGCCAGGAAGATCAGGCCTTGAATATGGATACACACAAAGGCTTTCCTGCACCTACCCCTATTGTCAGAGCAAAGACTGGGGATTTTGCCTGCCACAGGCTGAAACTATTTGAGAGACACAGATGCTATCAAAGCTCTCTTTGCTAATGGAGAGTGGTTTGTGCTTTTATGTTGCCTTCTGGAAGAACATTGATTTGACACCCAAGGAGTTACAAGAGCATCATGCTGATGTCTTTCTGTTTCTGGGACCCCTTGAAAACAAGGCTGTCACACTAATTCTGCTGCTTATAGTCAAATGGCCAGGCTTTCTCGTAAAGCTGTACATACCATTTTATAAAAGTTTTTCATTAGGCCAAGAGGTTTTTCTGTGGCAATTATGCCAGGGAAAATTGCAGGCTCTTCTTTGCATTTATAGCACAGTGGAGTTGTGGGGTAAGAAAGGATATGCCACAGGCCACCCAGTAGGCTAAATTACTCTGGGCTGGCCACACCAGCCAAACCAGCATCATTTTATCCACAGCCCATCTGACCTGCTGCCCTGGATACATCAGCTGGCTTTGTCACCTGGCTATTGCAGAGTTGCATCTTCTTTTCCTGCATTTCCTGTGACCCACCAGAGTTGTATGGCACAGAGGTCACTTGGGGAAGCAGCCACAGATGAGGAACAGGGGAGAAGCAGGAGGTCAGCAGTACTTACTGCTACAGGAGTTTCAGCCCCAGCCCTAGCAGGACTGAGTGATTAGTTTGCCCCAAGTAAACTGGGACATGACTTTTTACAAGGCAACTCTAACCTAGAATACATGGCTGCGTTTGTNCAAGTAAACTGGGACATGACTTTTCACAAGGCAGCTCTAACCTATGGCTGGGTTTGCAAGCAGAGAGATTCAAAGAAAGTAAACCCTTTGAAGCATATTCTCCAACCCATTCTGAATGTGTGTGTGTATGTGAGGATTGCTTGCTTTTGCCTAAAGAGCCTCATCTCCTTAGATTGATGTATGTGAAAATAGGAAAAAACCCTCCAACCCTTAACACAGTTAGCCTTAACATTCAAGAGCTAAAAATCTGCCCCCACTCAAACCTATGAGAGGTTTTTCTCTTACTGAAGCCTCCCTGGCCCAGTGTATCACAGTGAAGTGTGTGGCCAGTGAGAGTGCACAACACAGATCAATAATCCTGATACTTCTCCCTGCTGCTTGCAGGTGACCCTGCTGCTCCTCATCCTTGTGCCTGTGCAGATGTACCTGGCAGTGCTAATCAAACCCAGGATTTTCAAGCAGTTTGTGAAAAGGGGCAGAGCTGTTTTTCCAGAGGAAGGAAACATTGGAAAATGAGCAATAATTTAGTGTTTTGACCTTGCACTGACTGCGAGAGGCCCTGACTCCCAGTGTTCAGAAGTGAAAAATGAAAAAAATTTCTTTCACAGGTCACAGAGTAATGGCAAAGAAAAGAACCATCCTGTCAACCTTAAGCAGGTGGGAAGATATTCAGGCTTTGGCTGCCATTCCCCTGCTATCACATCCAGCAGGCAGCCCCATCTGGAATCCAGTCAGAGGGAAAGGGCTTGAAAGCACTGGGTGTGGTTGTCTGGCAAAGAAACCCAGCTTCAACAGTCCCTGCAAGTGCTGCTCACCTGCAGGAATCACACCCCTTTTGCTTCCTCCTCTCACTACAAGGTCATATCTCAACCAAAGTCTTGATTTCTCAGGTAAAAATGAACAGATTTTAATTTATACTTTTACCCTTTCCCTTTTGGACTTTTCTTGAAATGCTTTCACATGCTCCTTTTACAGCACAAAAGTATACAAAGATATACAATGATATACAAAAGATAAAACAGAAGATGGGAAGAAAAATATTATCAGGAATCCAGTCAAAATCATCTTTGTGGAAGCGAAGAACCAGATCAGCAGCATTGCCCACAGCAGTAAAAGATATTAGATGGTTATATTTAATGGAAAAGTGTTTTCATTCAGTCATTCAGATGAGTAAGTCCAATGTCAATAAAAACAGTAATTCAGAAAATAATTTCCCTCACTGTGTTTGGAAGCTGATGTATGCACTCATATAAATGTGTGCATGGATTGACTCTGTGTATGCCTCACACACCAGTACTTTATTATTCTTACTGCCTTTCAGCTGCATATTAACCCTTCACCTAATTTTCTAATTAATCAGCATCTGTAAATGTAATGAACATGTTATTCATCTTTTCTAGTCACTCATGCAGGTGTTAAATGGAACCTATCCTGCAGAGGGTTCCTCCCTGAGAGCTTTTGCTGTTTCCCTGATGACCTAATGAACCTTCCCTATGGCCATTACCTTTGTGGGTGACAGATGACAAAGTCAATTTCTCCCTAAAGGCACCTTTCCTACATCACTTCCCTCAGCATCCTGGGCCCTCTGAAGCTTCCTGAGTCTGACAGAGCTTAGCATTAGAAACTTTTAAGTCAACATTGATGCTTTACATTTCTCTGAAGATAGAGATAACTGCATTTCAGTGCTTTGCTGGGTGAGGGTGTAGAGTTTGCTGCAACTACTCATAGAATTTGATTTCATAAAAAATCTTACATTGTGAGCTGACAGCTACCACTCCCAAGCAAGGCTATTCTTTTATATGGTCAGTACTTAAAGCCACATGTCCTGGAGTAGCCTGTTTAAAAAGTTGGGTTTATATCAGCCCAACTTCTTGTGAAACTCACACACTTATCCTGTGATCCCTTCAAATTCTGCCTTAGCTATATTGCTCTAAAGAACATAAACAGAATTTGAATGATTAGCTAAATACTAGCTCACTTGTCTGATGAGCTAATTGAAAGTCTTTCTATCTTCTGTAACATTTTGTTTCCTTTTAGATTTTTTTTTCCCCACTGGCAGATTGTCCAGAGATTGGTACAAAATTCTTTATTAAAATACAATGGTGTCTATTCTGAATTGATGTTCTCAGTTCACTACCTAGTATAATTTGAAAACAGCTCAAATCCATGCCTTTAATGTAACAACATTTTGTCTGGTTTTTCACCTTTCTCCTGTCTCCTCTGGAATGCACCCAAAATAGCTCAGTGTCATTAGCAAATCTTGGAAATGGAATTCAATTTCAAGCAGTGGAGAACCATCTCTGGAGCTCGGTGTGTTCCTGTCCACTTTTATTTTAAGCACTCATGTAATGTTTATTTGAGACCAATACAGCTTCATTTTTAAGCCAGTGTTTAGGTGTTGATACCAAACTGTCAAGGCCTCACACAGCTCTGTTATCTTCTGCATCCATGAACCCTGGTCCCACCCAAAAGAAGCAAATATTTCTTGAGTGGACACCATCTCCTGTGCTGCTGAACAGGCTGCTGGGGCTGCCTTGTTCCTGGAGCCTGATCTTCCTGTTGCATAAAACATTCACAGATTTCAAAACCAGTTTAAGAAATATTTCTGTTATTTTTTCTAATCCTTAAACCAGTGGCCTGGGATTTTGCCTAGATTGCAAATATCAAAGAGCTGATTGAAACACTCTGGACTCTCCTGACCTCATAAGGAACTCTCTGTAATCCTTTTGTTATGCAGGCATTCGTTTCTCCTGAGCTGTAGTGATTTATGGAAAGGAGAGGATAGTGTTCTCTGTGTGAACCAAAAGCTCTATAGTTTCTGTCAGGAGGCAGAAGTTCCTTTGGGCCTTATCACGTGGATGATGACTGGGTTTATCACTTGCAGCTTCACAACAGTGCCAGTCCTGGGCTACAAGGGCTCTCCCTGCTGTACATGCACCCAGGCCCCTGCTGTGGTTGCAAGGTTCATGACTGTGTCTTGAGGGGGCTGGATTTCCCAAATGCACACGCACAGAAAAACTGGTGTTTATGCACAGGTAAGTCCCTGTTAGTTCCCAACCAGATGCATGACATGAGGTAACAAGGGTGTTAGCCTCCTTTCACACTCTGTTTTAAGAAATAGGCTAAAGCACAGTGGCTTTTGCCTCTTGTCCCCAGGTCTGTCTGGACTGTGGAAGGGCAGTGAGTCCTCAGAAGTGATAGCCAGGAAGTGCCAACATTTTCATTGTCCTGCAGTCCCCTTCCATGGGCAACATGTGTTGCATGTTGAGCATCCCTATCCTAAAGACAAAATATCCCCCTATCAGCACATTGTGGTGACAGGGAAAAAAAAAAAAAATACAAGAAAAAAGGAAAAAAGCAGCCCAGGTCTGTGTGAAAATGCAAAATAAATTAAGGCCTTTCATCACAAACAGAGACTTGACTGAGGGATTTTAATTTAATTTCATTTCATTAATTTCTGATTAACAGAAACTTTTTAATAACTACTTTGGCTATCGAGGGGAAAAACAAATGGTTGATCAATAAAACAAAGTCTGAGGGAAATGTTTTTCTTCCCCTTTCCCCACACCGATCTTTAGTTCTCCTCCGCCTTTCCTGGTGCCCACTTCCCTGCATGCTGCCCTCAATCCCTCTGTGTCCCTTTGAGTGAGGTGACAGGTGACCCATGATGTTGGGCTGGTGCATGGCAGGTTTTTCTCTGCTGATCCATGCCACCCACTGCTCCTCATCCTGTTGTGGGTCCTTCACGAGCTGCAGCCCCTCCAGGGTCCTGCTCAGCAGAGAGATCCACCACACAGGTGTGTGTCTCCAGCCCTGTCCCCCTGCTGCTTGCCTCCCCTGTGTCATTTCCCCAAATTTTGGAGGTCACAGCAGTAAAGTGTTGTTGTCCCTCTGCTGTCCAAATTTATTTTCTTCCTGACACATGAAGCCTTTTCCTCAAATAAGGTTATGTCTCTTTCTTTGAGCCACTGCAGTTTGTCCTCGCTGGCTCGCAGGGCTTTTTCCCACGGTACTGGTGGTCTTCACGCTTCTTTTCATGTTTCTTTTTCCAGGTGGAAATGCTAAACTTGTAAGATTTAAGCTCTCACTTTGACAATTCCTGGCTGAATAGTTTGTATTTTGACACACATCAAAACCTCTCCTTTTCAAGTATTCAAGGCACATTTTTGGTGTATGACTCTTAAATATCCTCTCTCAGGTTTATGTGAGAAATTTGTGGAGTGTGTGCTCAACTGAAGGAGCACTTCTCTGGAGTTTACTGTTGAAATGAAAAGGTGTGGATGTTCTTTGGAAAATACAAACTGCTCAGCACGTAGAGCAGTACCCCTGAGTCTCTGTGATGCAAAAATAGCTGCTATCGTTTTTCCAGCGTTCCTCTTAAGGGACTCAAGACACAGCAGTTTGTTTATACTGATTAATTAGTAACTGTGCAGCTTACTACAATTTTCGAAGTAGCTATGAATGCTTAATCAAACATGGGAAAGGACTGTACCAGAGATATCTGCAAGATAGCACATAATACAAGGAAAGATTTTTTTGGTAATGAGTTCACTGACAGAACCATGCTTCCTACCTATATCTAGAAATGGATAAGGAGCAATTTTCTTGGTCATTTAATAATGACCAAGGGAAGATACTGACAACTTGTTTATCCATTCAGGTCAAAATTCCTCAACTCTGCTGTTTGTGTTTGGATACAAAAAAAGGTATAAAAAGGCTCGTCTTTGGTGGGCTAAGAAGCCTTTGCAGATGGAACACACTCCAGTCTATGACCTCTACTCCACTGATCTAGAAATATACTTTTGTTGTTCTTCAGATATTGTGTCTTTAAGAGGAGACCTTTCAGCTTTATCTCCACGTTCCTAGATCCCTTTCAGCGCAGGTAGGTTGGTCCAGTAGATATTTTTGTTACAAAGCAGTTTGGTATAAAGCAAATACCCTTCCTGACTGAAGCAAAATGTGTGTGCACACTCAGTGAATGCATATTGTCCTGAGCTAATGGCCACCCTTACAATGGTTCTGCTGTGGCACGGGGGAGTGAGGAGTTGACACAGGCTGCCACTTTTACAGATGGGCTCTTCAGAGATTGCTCCCACATGTTGGACAGCACAGCAGGCAAGGTCATCCTTGATGCAGCATTGTGTCTAAAATGCCTTCCCAAACACGTAGAGTTGCTCACAGTTGGCCTGGTGGAAATGATCTGTGTCCCCTTCTGATGCAGTCAGCTATCCTCAGAGGGCTCAAAACAGGCAGGAAACAGCGGGCAGTCTGCCTATTCTATGCCTTGAACATGAGGTCCTGGGCACAGGGCACTTACACTGCAAGTGCCCTGAAAAACCCCCAGCAGCTGCAGTCTGGATCTTGCAGTCGCCCTGGGGTTCAGGGGATCTCTGCAAGCTGCCTGCCAGAGGCTGGCAGGAGGCAGACATTTCTCACCCCTCTGCACAACCATTATTCCACCCATCAAAACCGTTGTCCTTGGGCTGTTTAACAGGGCTGCTCACGGGCAGCTCACCCCCCAGTGCCGGCCGTCTCCTCTGCTGGTTGCCATTGCGGCATGGGCACAGCTGCTCCATGGCTTCAGCAAGTGCCCAGCCCCTGAGTCTCTGAATTTTTCACCTTCAGCTATCCAGGGCTGGGCGTTTGCTTATCTAATCTGAGGCTTGTTGTCTGAAACTTACCTCTGTTGAAACATGGCTTTTCTGTTAAGTTCTTTGATCTGCATTGTGCTGCTTTGGGGAAGGCTGGGCCAGTCCTGTGTTGCTCTGTGTTACTTCAGTGCAGTGCAGTACTTCAGTCACTTCAGTGCAGTTCAGAGTACTCTAATTTTTCTGGATGGGTCGGGAAAAGATGGAGGCAGGTCTTATAAAATCTAAATATTAAATTTTATTTTACTACCCCTTATGAGGATTAAATCACTGGCAGAATGTACTGTACTTGAAGCAGGAGCCAAACCAGTGTGATGTGTCTGCAAAGACACACTTGCAAATCCTTTTTCAGCTAAATATCAAGCATAAAGTAAGTAAAAAAACCCCAACCAACCAACCAACAGCAACAAAAAAACCCAAACCAAAATGAAACAAATAAAACCAAACAAAAACAAAAAAAACCAAACACACAAAACAAACAAACAAAAAACCCCCAAAACACAACCAACCAAAAAAACCCCAAAAATAAAAAAATATCCACAGATTATCTCTGCTGTATATTAATATCTGAGCTGTTTGCTTATACATTTAACAGCTTGGGAACTGACTGTGCTGCAGTCATTGAACTTCATCCTATGGAAAGTTGTTTTCATGAAAATTTTCTTTGACCCATCTGCCGGCAAAGTCACTGCTGGCTTTTTTATCTTGTCTTCACATCCTGCTGAGATAGCAGTGCTGAAGCCAGAAGCTGCTGCAATGAAATGTTTTGCTGTCTGTTTTGTCACAATAAAGGGTTGTGGAAAGGAAACATTTGAGGATGGTGACTCCAAGAATTCATCCCAGCATTAGTTTATGTTGCAGGAATGCCAGACATCTCTTAAAATCAGCTCTCATAGCCCTTGGAGATGATATTCACAGCAGACAGATCCAACTCCAACTTCTAGGTGCTCTACTAGCAGTAAAGAGACTTATTTCCTGAAATTTTTTTCTAACTGTTTGGAATATGTTTGCAGGGAGAAAACAACTAGCAAACTTTTAATATACAACAAGTTGAGCTGGATGTAGGTATTTGCTGCTGGTTCTGTTCTTTCAGCTGCACCAGCCATGGGAATAAATCAAATGTGTTTCAAAGAGGAACACACTCCTTAGATGTAGAAAAGCTTTTTAAATTCAAAGTGCACCTTGAGAATTACTGGAGAGCTTGTAGCAAAAATTTGCGCAGACCTGTACAAAACATCCCATTCCTTACACTCGAGGAAAGCAAGCGATGCAACCTTACTTAGCATTACAATTGACTTACACTGACAGCTGAAGATGAAATAAAATTATCACCTACCAGCAGAATGTCTGAGATCTTTGAACAGGATGCATGTTGACTTCTTAGGAGTCACCTCTGTCTGTTGAGCATCTCAAAGAATGGACCTTCTCCTTTAAGAAGTGGGAGGACATATCTGTTTTTCCTCCCCAGCAGTTATGTTGTGTCATCCATTACATGAGAGGCCAGTTCTGCAGCTAGTGCAAATGGTTGTTAACTCTATATTGGTGAAAATAATAAGATCATTCTGATTTATACCAGCAGGCTTTTGTTTCATCCATTTTTGTCATGAGTCCTTTAATAGATGACTGTAGGGATCTTAACTTGTAGGGATTTTCATGGCACAAGCACAGCAGCCAAAAAAACTCTCCTGAGTAGCCCACTGCTGTGTTCCACACAAACTGCTTTGGGCCATGGAAATACCATGGCAGAGCCAGCAGGTTCTGTGCCCAGGCACCAGCGATTTCCCAGGTCATTATCCCATGCCAAGGACAACATCCAGCTGAAGTGCCCTCTGCTGTGGGAGGAGACACCAGCCGCTCAGTGAAGGACATGAAACTGGGGAGAAATTGGTACAGCTTGCTCAAACTTCACCCCCAAACTTGACTCCACTGAGGACGTGAAAGATGGATTTCCTAAAATATGAAAGGAACGACTCATTCTGCCATCATTATGGCTGAAGGCAAACACTCATGTGATTGAATTAACAAAACTGCTACCTTTGTAATGCCATGGTTGAAGGCTCTCCAGGGAAGACACTGACTCAACGGACTACTCTTGTTCATCCTTTTCAGCCCAATCAGGAGAAGGACAAGTGTAGAGCTATGACACATTTGAGTCTCAAGCAAGTGAGAGAGGTACTCTTTTTTCACATTTTAACTTCAATGTCAGGAACAAATTGATATGCTGGTCAGTTCCAGGATTCTAAATATGAATGTTTGCATTAGTAAATTAGGTAGCCTTATTTTGCATGAATTTTCAAGTTCTCTTCTTATTTCCCCCTTTGTTTTAAAAATAAAAGGTCAAAAGTAGAGCTGAGCAAGGAACTTGAGTGGGAATGGGGATGAAATTGATATCTAAACTAAAAATTTGGAGGGAAAAATAATTCTCTTGCATCTTCTTTCTGTATGGTTGAGTTTTTTTACTTTAAAATGAAGGGGGAAAACTTCACCAGTTTGACTCCAAAGAAAGTCTTTTGTATGAAACTGTGAAGTTTGGGAGTTATTTCATTATTTTTTGGATGCATTTTTACAATTTATGTGTAAAAATTTTATGCTGAGCTGATAATATGAAGGGACTATTATATTTCTACTGAGAAAGCAAAAACAACCTGATCTCCTAATGTCTTTTTTTTTTTTTTTTTGACAAAAGGTGTTGATTTGCTCTGTATTTCTGATTTCTTTTAGTAGAGATTTGTGTTTCTTGTCAATTTTGTTATAAGTCTACATCAATGCAGGCAGTGTGTACTAATAAAGAAGAGAAATATAAGGATCTATTTTCATAACTCTCAGAAGAATTTTCTAAAATCTTGTCTTTCTGCTTTCTATTTAATTGAATTTTCTTCCCTTGATGCACTACTTTCAAGGGCAAAACCAAAGGTTGTCTTCTGGGCTCAGTTCCCATGAAGAAATATGCATGATAATCACTGCCCACTGCTCTCAAATGTATTTTCTGAAGGTCTCTCCTGGCTTTTTTTCAAATATATTTGTTATTTTTTGTTTTGTTTAATCCACTGTTTTCTTATTAGTTTTATTTATGCAGTTTAACATGCACACAAATAGCTGTATGTAAAGCACAACATGAAATTATCACATTGCCAAATTTCTTTTAATACACCAAAGTAAGGGTATCCTTTCTTCTTCCCCAAAAAATTCCAGAACCAAAGGAAAGTAAAAATCCAAACCAAACTGTAGCCCTGATTTTTCAGTTTTCTGATGCACTTTACAACTTGATGTTTTTCATAGTTTGTAGTTCTTTCTCACACACGAGTGTTATAATTAAAAACATGTTTATGTTAAGATGAAGTTGTTCACATACTTTCTCTTAGAGTAAAAAACAACTGATGGGCAGTTGTCTTGACCAATGGGATGGAAGAGGTGTCAACCTTCTCCTCCAATCCCTGGTCTCTGTAGAAATACTATAAATAAGGAGCCAGATGTTGTAATAAATAGTTTGATGCCTTCTCACCTGACAGTGTCTGTGTGTGTCATTACGTGTCCAACAGTGACACCAAACCCCATAACCTCTCCCCCAAAACAAAACCCCAAACCCAACAAAGTCTTACCAACATTTAGAAAAATAAAAGTTAGCCTAGTAATGTGCATTTGAAAATTGAAGCTCTTCATGTTCTCTTCCACTTGAGGAACCAGAACTTGTCTTTTTCATGGAGGTATCTTACAGAAAGAAAGGTAATTCCTCAGGCAACCAGATAAGATAAAGGACCTTTGTTAAAAACCTACTTATCATTCTTGCCTGGAAATGTGCTGAAATTTCAGTAACATGCCCCATGATAAATTTACAAGCAGTTGTGCCATTGCCTCTCACTGTGTATCTACAGATTCTTGAGGTGCCAAAATGGATAAATCCTGGGTTAAGAAATCAATTTTTTTGGCTGTTTTGTAATAAATGGCTTAGAGAAAGATAAGACATGCAATAGTGTCTCTGTGTAGGGGAAATACTTATCTGCAGTTATATTTTAATTACTGACACACATGGATTTGTTAGAACTCTATGCCTTAGGGCGTGGGTGGAAAGCCCAGTGACAGGAGTACTTGCATACTTTCCCAACTGATTTTCCATGTGATGGAATTAAGACAAAATCTAGGTACATACACTCTGGAAACATACCTACATCACAGAATTTGAAGGATTATAAGGACAAGGGAAATATCAGAGCAGGATAGAGTGTGATTCATAGTGTTGTGCCAGAATGCCATGTAGAACCTTTACAAACTTGTTAAGTTACACCCGCTTTGAAACATGGGTGTCAGTCAAGGACTCTGCTGCACCATGCCCTTCTTAGTAATTTGCTGACATTTGGCTACTGAAAACCAAATGTGTATCTTTTTATGTTTTTATACATCTGCATTCTCTGAACTAAAACATATTAACTTAAAAATTCTAGAGTTCGATTGTTATCTTGCCTTTGTTCTTGATTCTGGAAAATGGTCCCTAGTTCAGTCAGGTCTACTATAAATTAGATATCATTTTTAAACTAACATAAAATCTTCTTATTCAGAGGAAAATAATTAGGTGAAAATACAATGGATGTAACATCCCCCTCTATTCCCCTCACATTTTCCACTGATGCCTCCCAGTGATGAGAAATGCACTATTATGTACATTTCTTGCTGGGATTCTCTTTCTGGGGGACATATTTTCATTTAAGTGCTCCTTTGGTAATTCATATTTAGCTGTATTTGTACCATGAACCTGATATCAAGAAAATTCAAGTCTTCAGTTAATGAAAGCCTCTTTTGGCCTCAGCTTTCGAGAGAAACTGAAGGAAGCACAGAACAAATAATACACTTTCTTTACTGTTTAACATAGAAATTGTGTCAAACTCCACAAGGTTTTTCTTTGAACATTCCCCTAAAACTAAAAATAACTTCATAACCAGAGCGGAATGTCGTCATTTTTACTTCTGCATACATCTCTCCACAGCGTAATGAGACGCTGTCTGTTTCCATGTGAAAACCCAGGGCATCACTTGGCCCAGGGAGATGTATTTACTTGACCCAGGGCAATGTGGGTGTGAAAATTTGCAGTGGGAATGTCCACCCTGCCTGTGCTGCTGCTGCACAAGGAAGGTCCCTGCAGAGAGCTGAGAGGCCAGCGCTGGCACGGAGCTCATCTCATACGCTCTGCTTGGTGAGGGGCTCTGCTCTGGTTTTGTTTCAACAATAGTAGGAAAAAAATACCAGGAAATATTTTCTTGGTGTTTCACTTTTTATGCCAGCCTTTATTACACTTTATGTTGCAAATTTGTGTTAAGAAGGTTCTGGAAAATAATATTTCCTTAATGTGAACTCCTAAATTTTTCCCCAGGGGAAAGTAATGTATTTTTTCAAGACATGATGCAGTCCTTTTCTCAATGTTTTTGTCTTGTGGCATCCAATATAACCATTCTTTATTTTCTGGATTGCCACTTCTTTTTGCTGCTGTCCTCTTTGGAGAGAAAAATCCAGGAAATAGAATGAGATATGGGTGAGGAGAAATAAAATAAAATAGAAAGTCTCTCCCAGTTGCACTTTTTGAAATTGATACATCTGGGAACATCCAAAAAGGAAATATTACAGCATGTTATTTCCCACATCCCTGCTTCTGACAATCTCTAATGATGTGTATTCAAAAGCATTTTAAATTCAACCTATAGAGTATCAGAAAAAGGTGATTATCATTCTGAGGTTTTAAATTGTTTCCCGGTAAGATCCAGAGGGGAATTCCAGGTGGATTGTGCTTGTCTTTTTAGAGGTGAGTGGAGGACAACAACTGGATTTTGAATGTTGCTGTTTTCAGTTGGTTTTGAATTAAGATGTATTTTAAAAAAACTGAACTACAGAAGGGGTGGTGGGAAGATGTTTCTCTTCAGTGTGGTATTGGTCAAATGCAGATTTTGACCCTGGATTGCTGCCATTTAGGAAGTTTAGAGACCTGAGCTCAGGTATCTCCTTTAGGGCTGACAGATTGAATGTCAGCTGGTTTGGAGGGTGCCTTAGACCATAGGGACAAGTTTTAAAGTTTTGTTAACTCCAACTGAATTTATTCAAGTGCATGTATTAAATAGCTGCAAAAGGATTTTATTCACAAAGAACTTGTGTGGACTTAGAGAAAGCAAGATGAGGAATGTGCATTTCTTTATTTTACACGTGAGTGTGTATATGTGTGTGTGTGTGTGTGTGTGTGTGTGTGTGTGTGTGTGTGTGTGTGTGTGTGTGTAAAATAAGGCATAGGAATACTGGCAATTCTCTCTGTTCACTCATAGATGGCACTAGAAATTCTTGTAATTCCTGTCCTTGGAAAGTAAGTAAAATAGTTTTTACTTTGCTACCAATAGATGGAAGTAGTAGTGTCTTTGCTACTTATGGACTGATTGAAGGAGCAACGCTTCCCTCTTCCTACCTCTATTTAGTTAAAAAGTCAAATGCAGGGAACAATCCCCCATATCCCAATTTTCTCACCAACAGCTCTCAAAGACCAAGCCTCTCTCATGAAACAATAAACAGTATTGAGTTTATTTCAATACACAGGCAGAGCAGGTTAGTAGAAGCAAAAGAAAAATCAATGTGATTTTAAAGAGATGATGCTGGTGTTCTTCTGTTACCAAACAAGCTAGAGAGCCAGATAGCTTACCTCTATCCCTCATTTTTATAACTCTGTCTTTCCATCTGAAATCAAACCTTGAATGTGATGCAGTACAGTGACCGAGCTGCCAGCCAGCTGCTCTCAGGTGTTCATTCTATCCTCATCAGTATTCTTGAGATAATGCTAAATGCATGAAAATTAGGGCAAATGGTCTAATTTCATTGCATTTAAATTAGGTTACATTCACCTCTGGTAGCTAAACTTAGAAATTGGCCTCCTTAGTCTTTCAGCATTTTTTCATCCTATACAATCAGATGTTACTGTTTTAATTGGAAATTATCAAGTATGCAGGGCTGATGGCCTCCTAGATTGATGTTACTGGAAAGAAACACTTCAGGAGAAGGTGAATGAAGCACTGTCCAAAATGAAAGGATGTACTGAGAGCCCCTGAAAGAGTGAATACATCTCTTATTAATGTACAGCAAGGCACCAGGATGAATGGGGCTGTGTGTGCATCTCCTTGCTTTTTGATGGGCTGAATGAATTAGGCTGTCTTAGAGGTTTATCAGTTCCTTTTCTTGGCTGGGTGAGCTTTTCCTTTGACAGAATAAGGGAAGAGACCCAGAAGTTATCAGCTGTATTTTTCTCACCTCACGTTTCTTGGTTGCCTTTCAGTGATGATATGTACATCTGTGTGTTCATGAGGAAAGAAAAGAAGAGCCTGAAGTCTGCACACATGGGAAGATAATTCCTGTTTGTAAGAGCTAGCTGAGCAACTCAGCAAGCCTGCATTCTCTCAGATACTCTGCAGCACTGAAAACAACCTGTTCTCCAGCTCTGTTCCCACCATCCAGCTTAGTGCTGCCGTAACACTGAACACAGGAACACTGTGCGCAGGAAAATGCATGGATTTCACACCATTCCCTGCAACACAGTATTTTCTGTCTCCCGAGGACATGAATGGTACCAATGGCAAGGCTTTTTTTGCATCTGTCTGCTGCGTAGGTATTCCTCAATTTACTCTCTGGTTAGGAAAACATGGCAAACCCCTAAACTGCTCACTTGCATCTGCCTTGGCAAGGTCTCCTCTATGGCCATTCCTTGAGGAAGTGCCTTCCCACCCTGGGAACATTTCACTCCATATCAAAACAGCCTAGATGAGTCTTCTCCAGTAGTTAATTTTCAGGAAGGTCCTCAATATACAGATCTTCAAGCAGAAGAAAGTCAGGGGAAAAAATAAAAAGCAGTTTTCAATATAACTTTGTCAAAAATAAGTTTTAGTTTTAATTTTGAATACTCATCCGGCCTTTCCTAAGAATGATTTTTCTTGACAGCTTTTTAAAATTGTTCATTCTCTGTATTAGCTTGGCTTTTAACACCATCCCTGTACCTGATGCCAGCAATACTTATTTATCCATTTTTATTGACTATAATAAAAAGAAAAAAAAATGAGTGAAAAGCAAATAATATTGAGAAATAACTACTATTTTGCTCGTTTCCAAGAACAGTAAAGCAGGTTGGTCAAAACAGGTCAATATAGCCAACAAAAGGATGAGCTCTCCGGTAATAAGGGCTAAGGTTTGTTAACTTTATGAAGTTTGGTAGCGTAACATTAGTTTCTTTGTCTGGGATTTTTTTTGTTCATTTACTTAGTTTTTCTGTAGTCTGAGTAGCTCTGCAGAGCTGCTCCAGAATTTTGCCATTTTAATAGCTAGAAACCTCTAGTTTCCATAACATTTATGGCTGCTTTACTGTTATTATAACTATTTATAATTGACTCTCTCCTCTTGGAGTCTGTTTACTTTTTGGTGTGGAGCACAGATCTGTTGATGCCTATTTGCACTCTGAAGAAGCCCATTATTATGAAGTGCCATATTGTCTACCATATTACCTTTAAAAAGCTACTATTCTCACAAGGAGAGAAAAAAGAAGCAGGCTGTTCAGAGACTGTTGAGGAGTTGCATGGTGAGAAGGGGCATCTTCAGGCAGCACATCTGGGCATGCCAGCATGAGTCTGTTTGGTCTACTGGACACTCTAATATTTGTGCTCCTAGGCAAGTATATCAGTCTTGGGCTGTGCTTGTCACAGTAGTATTAGCAATGCAGTGTGTTTCCTTATCACCTGAAAAGTAGTTTTCTGATGTAGAGACTGGACAAAAAAAAAGCTACCTCATCCCATGACAAAAAGTTATAATAGTTTCAAGATATTTCCTGTTCAACCTGTCTAGAAACCTGCAAGTTTAGCTCCAAAAAGTGAAAATATTTCTTAGCCAGCTCCCTAATGGTTAGAAAACTCACCTGAGAGGAAAATGCCCAGCTTCAATTCTCCTCCCCGCCCTGCTGCAGCGCCACACTTAGATGCAAGTTACTCCTTTACTGTCAGTCAGTGAACAGCTTCACATAGCAGCCACTGGGTGCGCTGGCTGTGCTCAGAAATCTCACCCAGAGCGTGAATAACTTTGCTGTGAAATGTTTCCATTTGGGGGAATCATTATGAATAGCTGTGTTGTCAAAACAATCTCTGCTGGCGCCTGACGAGCGACCAAGGAGCTCTTACACAAACGCTTGCAGGAGTGTGCGCGGTAGGACAGTGGCAAGTGCTGATAAACACATTCTCCTGTAAATCATGCAGAAAGCTGATTAACTCTCTGAACCTACAGTGCCCTCAGCTTCCTCCCAAGCCAACGATAAATGGGAGCTGCCTCTGCTGGGGGGACGCCAGTGTGGGACTGCCTACCTGTGCTCATCATAAATGCAAAAAAGCTGTAGGACAGCAGCTGGGGGAAAGCCACCTGAAGAGTGCCTGTGGCCACCCAGGCCTTCAGCCAGATCCACATTCAGCCATGAGCTGAATCCCCCTGAAACTGTAAGAGCCCTTCCTAAGCAACATTCAAGAGGAGGATCTTGTCCCAGCTACTCAGTGTTATTGTCTGCACACTGACAATTATTTTTTCCCCACTGAAACAACACAGTCAATAGTAATGCCAAGGAGAAAAAGCACTTCTGAATGAGTCAAGGGGAAAAGTACTGGACTTTAAAATTTTATTTCTTGTTCGTTGGACCAGAATTCAAAAGCAAAATCAATCTGGGGTGGGGAGCGTTTGTATTTTTAGCTGTTGTACAAAGTGTGTTTTGACATCTATTCATTAGTACTCACATGAAAATATAAGTTCCTCCTTGCAGTGTTTTAGAGACACATGGCTTAAAATCACAGGTCTACTAGGCACCTTTTATTAAAAAAAAAATTACTGCAAATAGTTCATATCTGAAATACACTAAAGGGAAAACCCCATACTTTCACTTTCCCAGGCTGAGTATTTAATTCTATTTTTATGAAATTTTGAATTTGCATCTCCCATCAATAGAGAAGAAAAAGGTATTTTAGGAATGGCAAAGCCCAGCTGGCAGTGTGATGGACAAAGAGGAGACAGACTTGTTCCTTAGATTTTAATTTTAAGTTACTGTACCCTTTAGAGAAACAAAAATTCATTGGTTTCTCACTAATGCTGCTCAATAGCTACAGTGCAACTAGAAAAGACATTTAACCTCACTTGCTGTCTTGTAGGCTTAAAAGAAACCCCGAACTTAGACAGTCCAAAGTCAAGCCGAGACATTGTCCTGAGTGTGGGTTTTGCTGCCTTGGTAAACAGAAGCTGAGACTTTTGATGATCAGGAATATTGCCAAAGTAATAAAAGTTCATGAAAGCTACAACCAAAGAGAATTTAGATACAGAATAATTAACCATGAAATTATGATCTCAGCCAAGAAAGAACTGCCAAGATTCATTCAACTAATTTCAGACTCTTTTTTTCATGGTCATTATAAAGACAGATAGGAGAAAAATGATCTTATCTTTCATTTCTCCTCCCACTGTGCAAGAGAGGGACTGCCATTACTTTTGAAGCTGATATGTCCGAAATTACGTTCATTGGTAAAAAGATAAGACAGTTTGAGGTATAAAAAAGAAATAACAGGCTTGATTTGTGGTTGTTAGCTATTTGCAGCAATATCACAGGGATTTGTGCACAAAGATCAAAGACTGGAAAGTCCCATCAGCTGTTGTCAGGGAGGCAGGTACAGCACGATATCCCTGTGACAGCACTTATCTCATGATTGAGCCTGACTCAACTTCTGCAGAACCACCTGGAAATTTTCAGGACTTTGAATCGACCTTGATTTTTAAATTTTTGTTATTTTTTGCCATCTATGTTGATCTGAAAATCACTGTGAAAAGGACTCTGTGATTAGACCTGTGGAAGTTGAACATGTGTGTGGGTGCTCCAAACTATTCACAGTGGCCGTGGGCTGGAATACAAGAGTGGGTGAAGTTTTTGCAGCAAAGGAAAAAGCATTTTAAAAATGGCAAATAACTTAAATAGAGACCATACCATCTTTGAACATTTTTTTTTGTTTCCTGAGAAATGCATTTCAGCTTTTTATTTTGTGAAATATCTATCTTATAGATTATACTGTAAAATTCTTTTTCATAGCTGAATCATATAAAGTTAAAATTGAATATGATAACACAGAAATTAAAAAGGGGGGCCAGATGGAAGAAGTGGGGAGGCACAAAAACACTGTGCAGGTGGTAAGAGTTAACCAAAAAAAAAAAAAGGCTGTTGACTCAGAATTGACATGTCCAAGTGCAAGAGCACAGGCAAGGCCTGCTCTGGAGGAAAAAGAAAAGGAGATACAAGTCAGAGGCTGATCTATAGCTACTCCATGAAGAGGCTGTGGATAACCTTAGGATATGAATCTTAAAATAAGGGTAAAAGCATTTAAGACTGAGAGTAACGTGAAGGTATTTCTTGTTGAGGGCAGAAGCTACAAGTATGGATGGACTTTAAATTTTTGCTGGCATAGAATTTGGGTTTTTTTACAAGACCATGACATATAATTCTTAATAAACTCTGTCTCATTTGCAGTTGAATTCTGTCTCCAACTTGAAAGTAATGAGTGTGTCTTTCCTAGAATCATCAAGGGTGGAAGAAATCTTCAAGATTATCTTGTCCAACTCTCAACCCAACACCACCACAATCACCTCTGAAACACACCTCCAAGTGCCACATCCAGTTGCCTTTTCTGTTCCAGAGACAGTAACTCCACCATCTCCCCAGGCAAGTTATTCCAATGCCTGACTGCTCTTCCAGTGAATATTTTTTACTTTTCTTTAATATCTAATCTGAACCTTCCCTGACACAACTGAAGGCCATTTTCCCTCGTCCTTCCACTTGAGACATGACAGAAGAGCCTGAATCCCACCTCACTACTACCTCCTTTCAGGCAATTATAGAGGGCAATGCAGTTTCCCCTGAGCCTCCTTTTCTCCAGGATAAACAACTACAGCTCCCTCAGCTACTCCTCAAGAGGACTTGTGCTCCAGACCCTTCACCAGCTCCATTGCCCTTCTCTGGACACAGACCAGCACATCAATGTCCTTTTTGCAGGGAGGGGCCCGAAGAACACAGTACTCAGGGTGGGACTTCATCAGCTGTTTTAGTGAGTTTCTAAACAGAAGAGGGAAGAAAACTGCCTGCAGCTTCTGAATGCTGTATACATTAGTGAAGCTCTGAGACATTTTGATTTTAATAAGTGACAATGAAACATGAATAACAGAACATTTACAAAGCATAACTTTATTGTGACCAGAGAATTTTCCCTCTGTTTATAATTCAGGGAAAAGGACAAAATTAATCTGGTGGGGGAAAAAAATACGTACGATGTGGATGTAGTATAGGGTTAGGTACAAGAAGCCTTGGCTTATGTAGCTCCTTGGATGGCACACATGACTGGATGGAGGCCTGGTGCTGGAAAGCTTTTTTAATACGCAGCGTGTGTTGGACAAACTTTGAGCTTGGTGCTCAGTGGACAAAGTCCTGTGCAGTGCTGAGAAGCTCCAGGCTGAGCTCATCTGGATACTCATTTTGTCAGGCACTGGGGTGAAGGAGGTTAGCCCAAAAACCTGAAAGATGCCTCGTGGGCTGGGAGCTGTGCTTTCCTCAGGGCAGGGAGCCCACAACAAACTGTACCCGCCAGGCAAGATGACATCAGGACAAGCCCACACATGTTCTGCCACAGAATTACAAAACTGGTGTGGGGCCCTTCGCACAGCCCTCACAGCCAGCAGCTCTGCCAACACATCACGGTGCTCCTGCAGCCTGGATGGGTCAGTGCCTGCAGGACACTGCTATGGCAAGTGACACACGAGGGCAGCTACTTTCAGAAAGGAAAGACCATGGGGAAAAAAAGAAAGGAATAAAATATTAATTTAAATTGTATTTGATCAATTTTTAATATGGTGAGACCAATGAATTGAAGGCCAAATCTACTTTCATTAGAAAATTGAATTACAGTATTTTGTAAAATGAAACCAAAGCTGGGATTTTGAAGAGTAGGGATTTTTTCTGAGCTCTACTCCAGCAGCAATACTGTGAGTCACTCATTTTAGTGAATAATAGCCCTGTGTTCCACTCCTTGGTGCTTTCACATAATTTACATTAATTTGTGAACGCAGGTCTCTTGTACTGGATAAGCTGCTTTTCAAGGTGACATACAGCCATTGTGGCTTCTCACAGAGTCTTTGACAATTAGGAGATTTTCTATTTTACCCACTTTCATTCTGGGAACACTAAATATGGCAAATCAAGATAAAATATTGACCTGTCTGTGAAAAGAAATGTGATTCAGTTTGAAGAATAGGGTGTTTTTCACACATGAAGAACATTACATCCCCTTTTTTAAACAGTGTTTTGCAGGCCTAGGGTTAATGTGCAGTCTGAATTTGTCTCTGCTGGCAAAGGGTTTGTCAATGTACAATATATTTTCTGTTAGATCCAGGATAAATTAATATCTTTTCCTTCATATTGTAAGATATATATGGAATATATTTGTATAAATAAGTGTCTGTTTTAGGAAGAGAGAAGATAGTAAGTTGTAAGGACTGATGCTCTAGCTGCAACTTTTTATTATTACTGGGTTTTTTCTACTTTTTAGCTAGAATCAGGCAAGTTGGACAAACTGATTAAATCAGAATCTATAATTTCTATTGCATGCCAGCTGCAAAAGAGAGGTCTTATTTATCTCAGTCTTACAGGTATTATCTATTATCTATGTTAATTATTTACATATTGTATTATCTATTATCTATGTATTATCTATTATCTATTATCTATGTTAAAAAATAAAAGAAAAAACAAAACAACAGAAAAGCACCATGAAGAGTTTTTGTTCAACTTAGACATCTGCATTCTAAAACCAGGCAAAAAACTTTGGTTATTTAGCCCTTATAGAAAGCACCAAGGCACATGACAAGGAAAGAACAGAGATCAGAGTCTGAATTCTCCAACATGCAATGGTGCTTTTTTCAAAGCCCAAAAGATAGTGTTTGGCCTTTTAACAAAATCAGTAGGAACCCCATCCTCTGAATATGCTTCAGTGCTCTTTAAAACTCCAGAGCATAAATGGGGCATCCAGTCAGATGGGAGCTGCTTGGTAGCGATGAAGGGACGTGGGTGCAAACCTCCGCAGGTAGCTCCGAGCAACAGTTCATAAAGTTTCCACAAACCTGTGGCTGTCAGGCATGATTGCTCCCTCTTTGTCTTATTCTGCACTGATGAACTTCCTACTTTATTTCATCTTTTAATCTGAACTAGAAATAATCATATGCAGAATTGTGTATGCATATGCCTGGTGTCTTAAGAATCTGCCAAGCAAGCTGCTGCAGATATATTCCCTGAAAATGGCAGAGCCCCTCCAGCTGCCTCCTCCATCCCTCTGTCTCTCCTCCCTGCCCCTAAGGGTGCATGTCCTTGGCCAGCAGCTGCTGCTGAGGCTGGGGCAGTGGCCCACAGTTTTGGAAAGTGTTTTTTATAGCCTTTAACTCTTGTATCATTTTTGTCAATGGGAGCAGAGAGAGGGACATTCAAGACTAGCACCAAAATACACTCAGGATTGTCTGTGGTTGGCAATTTCATATTCTGTGCATTCTCAAGCTGCTGTTCATTCGTGTTTCCCTTTGAGTACTGCCTTCTGATGGGCTTCACTCAGGGTCTTGTGCTGGCTGCCTTGTTCATTCATTTATCACCAAAATGTTTGCTGCAGCGGAGACTTCTGGCTGCTGAGACTCCACCAACCCACAGCAGCTCTGAGCAGCACCACCTGTGGCACTTGGCATTTTTCTAAAGGTAATCTGTGGTTCTACAGTTTTTCCAGCTAACTAGTGTGCTTGGTAGTTGAAATGTACTGCTCATCCAAGAGGCATAGAGATCTTTGAAAATGGAAAATACCCAGATTTCTTCTTAGACTACTGATTTATTTTGTTTTCAATTGGAACTTTGGCTCTGAAGTAATGCTAACATTGACTTGGTAACTTCCTGCTAACTTTTACCTTCCTTTCCCTACTGTATTAAAGCTCTGTTGCAGCCAGCAGCAGGGTCAGACCTACGGAGGAGCTGCTGAGTGCATTTACAGACCCCCAGGGCTCTTGCCTTGCCTGAGCCTCTGGAGCACCCATACCAAGCTGAGCACCCACCCAGTCACTTTACAGCAGGAGTTGAAAGTCTTGCCAGTCCACTCCTGAGGATCTGAACAGACTCAGTAACTGGCTCCTTGTGCATCTGCTCTGGGCATTGCCCCTGCTCCTTTCCCCTCTCTGCCTTTTAGGCAGGGCTTAAAAGCTGCCTGAGAGCAAGATTTATTTACCTTAATATTTCAGTATCTATGCTTCCCTGGCTACCCAGAGGATGAAATAATCTCTGTTCCCACAGGGAAACTCCCTGCCACTAACAAGTCTGCATGTGTTGCCCTGTGCCTGTGTGGGTAGGGAGATCTGACCCAGGGCACCCAAAAAAAGATTGTATTCCAGCATGGCTCCCCATGCAGTTTGCTACCAGGCTACAAAAGATCTCCACTTAATTTTTTTCAGAAATGCATGAATAAATTTTACAGATTAATTCCTTACCTTGATTTCTTTTCTTACTCAGGCAGTCAGTGTGTGGTTTAGTTTTTACATCCCAGTTGGCAAGGATTTTGTTTGATGTTGTTAATTTTGCTGGATTGAAAAGTGCTCCTGTGAAGGACGCTGTCTGAATGACCAGTGCTGTTATTTATTAGTGCTCACACATTTGCACACAGATCATGAAGGACAAGATGATTTCTGTCGAAGTCAGGAAAAGACAGCATGGCTATCATTTGTTCAGGCAGAGAGTAACCTTGAAAGTGCCAGCAGAGAATGAAGTTGCCTCACTAGATGGGGAACAGTAGGGAAATTTGCTATATTGAGCAAGAGTGAGCAGGATTTAGTGAATTAATAGAGAGGGGAATAAATGTCAATCTTGTGGCCATATTGTGATTGTAAAACAGCTCTGCTTTCAAGGCTTTGTCCTGTCTTAGAGTCAGCAGATATATTCTGCTTTTACATAAACACAGCTAGTGAAACTTATGTAAGAATGTTGGTCTAAGATTTGTACAACTACTATAAATATGTGTGTTCAGTATTTATAGTATTCTATTATTTGTACATACATATTATTGTAACTATATATAGAAGACATTATTGCAATTTTACAAATTATTTGTGTTACAAACTTATGATAGAATCAGGTTGTAGTAGTTTATATTTTAATGGGTAAATTCTCATTATTAAGAGTAGAATAAATCTCCTGTCCATTAAGAGTAGTTAGAGTATAGCTGCAGATGCAGGACATTTTGTTAGTTTTCATCTCTTTGTAGAGTACTTATATAAAAGCAATTTTTTTTTTTTATTTCAAAAGGTGCTGATTCAGCTAAGTTAAAAATCCTTTGTTAAATTGAAACATTTTGTTTTCATGCAGTTGATGTAGGTTTTATTTTGACCTCAAAGAAATATGGAGCATTTGATTAAATTGGAATAAATTGTGTCAGCTTTATATTTCCTGTATAATAACAATAATATGTCAATGTTAGGTTCCATCCTATTCATTTAATCAGATTTAAATGGGATTTTATTCTGTCCCATAGGAATACCAGTGTGTCTGTTTTTCTGTCCTGGTTCTAGCCAAGCAAACAGAACCCAGAGAAATCAAAATTTCCTAATGGTGCCAGAATTATTTTCACTGACCTTAACTCTCCTAGAGTGAGGTTCAATTTTACGAAAAACTGATTAATAATTCTCTTAATTTCGGTGGGGTTTGCATTCTGTGAAGCCACACCCCCATCAATGCCCTTTGACACAAAATGAGTGCAGAATGAGACTGACTTGGCAGGGGAGTAGGGGGGTGTGAGCAGCCCTTCAGGGTACAAAAGGAGCAGGCCTGAAGAGATACTCTCAGAATCACAAATTAGTTTTTCCGTACTGGATCAAAATGCCACCATTCAGGAGTTTCTGCTCCTTCCTTTTTTTCCCAGGCCTCAAGGCTTGGGAGAGGTATTTTGGCAGCCATCTGTACAGGTAGGGGAAAGAGATGCAAAACCTAGCAGCTGGCTGCAGGGAGTCATTTGTGAAACAGAAATATAAAAGAGCTTGCCTGGATTTTCCCCCTCCTAATTAGGTGATTTGTGACTATATTCTTATCGGTGACCTTGTTAATGCATCTGTAACCATTCTCATTAGCTTCTGAGTTATCCTTGGGATTTGCCTAATGAGAATATGCACTATCAGGATGTCAGATGCATTGCACAGTGGCCCTCACTGGCAGTATAATTTCCAGAGAGAATGTTCTATATGGGACTGGCCAGGAGAGAAGAAATGGGCTACGTGAAATAGATGCATTCATTGATCCCCATGACATATTTTTGAATTTTCTTATTCATCAATAAACTTAAATGGTGACAAGGCAGGGTATTTCGGTGCCCTCCATGCTGAAAAGGTGGTCCTGGGAGTACTAAGGGTAATAATGCAGACAAACAGGAGACATGGGCTAGAGCTGGGAGAGGTTTGCAGCACACTGCAAATGATGTTATCACAGCAGTTACTTTAGGACTTATGTTTTGGTGTACCCACTATTTAATAATGTCAGTTTCAACAATTACAAAAAAATCCCCATCCAAATCAAAACCCCATTTTCGTTACAGCAAGTGGTTAGAAAACGAGCTGCAGAGTATCATGCGCCATGAAGTATTTAGTTTGATTCCTTAAAATGGAACAGAAATTAGAATTCTAAAGGCTATTTGATGAGAATGAGAACAACCTGAGGAAAACTGAATTGCATATGAAAAAGTGATTCTGCTTTGACTTGCTCTGATCTCTGCTGTAGTTTTGACTACTCACACAAATGATGTGTAAATTCCTACCAGATCAGAAAGAGTCCATTTTTATACATAAGGAAAAGATTACGGAATTATAGGATATACTTAGATGGGAGGGACACAACAGGATCATTGAGTTCAGCTCCTGACCTTGCAAAGAACTACTCCAAGAGTCACACCATGTGCCTAAGAGCATAGTCCAACACTTTCTGAACTCTGTCACATTGGTGCTGTGACCATTTCCCTGGGGAGCCTATTCCAGTGCCCAACCACCCTCTGGGTTTAGAACCTTTTTCTAATACCCAGCCTAAACTCCCCTGACACAACTTCAGCATTCCCTTGGGTCCTGTCACTGATCATCATAGAGATCAGTGCCTGCCCCTCCTCTTCCCCTCATGAGGAAGCTGTAACTGCAATGAGGTCTCCCCTCAAGTCTCCTTCCGGCTGAACAGACCAAGTGACCTCAGCTGCGCCTCATACAGCTTCCCCTCAAGACTCTTCACCGTCTTCATAACATCCCTTGGATGCTTTCCAACAACTTAATGTATTTTTTATATTGTGGTGCCTGAAACTGCCGCCAGCACTGGAGGTGAGGCTGCCCCAGTGCAGAGCAGGACAATCCCCTCCCTTGCCCAGCTGGCCTTGCTGTGCCTGATGCCCCCCAGGACAGGATTGGCCCTCCTGGCTGCCAGGGCACTGCTGGCTCATGGTCAACCTGCCATCAACAGGTATAGATGGTATAGATGGATCTGTGGAGAATCTTTCTGCATTACCCATTTGCAGCAATTTACATGCTTGGCAGCCCCAGCTGGAATTAAATTTGCGATGAACTGATTTAATTGTGGGCAGAAGAGCCTATTACCACATACAAAGGCACTGCATTGGGGTGAGCNAGCCCCAGCTGGAATTAAATTTGCAATGAACTGATTTAATGTAGGTCTAAATAGTATCTTGTGGGCAGAAGGGCCTATTACCACATACAAAGACACTGCATTGGGGTGAGTTCTTGTTGATGTCCTTTCCAGGTACCACAGCAACATAGCCTTAGCTGTGCAACACGCTGTGCCTTGGCTGTCAAGCCCATCTTGGAGGTGTCTCACCCAGGTGTGTTATCCTGGTCACCGACCATCTTCTCCAAGCCTCTCTTGTGGTGTTATCTTGGGAAAATGGGGAGCAGTGATGCCAGCACCACAGTGGGAAACCCACAGGGAGAGGCAACAACACCGTTGGATGGTGGAAGACACATTGTCGTCTCCTGGGCACCATTCTCAAAATGTTAAACTGTTAGACTTGTCACATTGCTCACTCTGCAGGCAGCATGATGACCTTTCCACTAATGACAGCTTTTTCTATTTGCTTCAAAGTTGATAAAGCTGCTGTTTTCCCTAAGTTCTATATTGGCAGTGTTACTAATATACTTAGGCCATTTCCACACCATTGTGCTTATTGAACATGGACTCTAATTTTATGAATCCTCCCTGGTGCCAAGCAGAAGGTCTTTGTGCTACCCACGGCATGTGGGGAGGGGGAAATTTTTCTGTGTCAGAGTACAAGGTTAAAAGTGATGGCAAGGCAGCTCAGCCCTGAATTAATGAAAGTGCACTTGATTGCTTGATCTGCGGCCAAGTTACACCCAGCCTGGAGTAAAAGTGAGGCCTGGAATGGACACTTCTCACTGAAGGAAGTTCATCTGCAAGTTGAGGATTGTAGACAGGAATTTTTTTTTTAAATTGTCCCTAGATATATCTCTTTTTTTGCCGCCTCTTTTTCTCTTTCCTTCCATAAAGAACTTGAAATTGGCAACTTCCAATGGGAACAGCACGCCACACTTCAACCACAACCCTGAAAGTGTATGACACACTACTGTACACTTAGCTCTTCCCATTCTTACTATGCAAATTGGCTTCTTTCTTTTGCTTTGGATAGTTTCATGTTCATTTTGTCCCAGGAGAGACAGCTAAGTCTTGAATTATGAATGTATTAGCTGTATCCTTCTCCCTCTTTGTGTCAGTTTTGTCTCTTTGTCATCAGATTCCCCAACTCCATTCCAGAACTTAATATACTCTCACTTATTATTAAAAAAAATCTCATTCTGCAAGTGCTGAGGCTATTCCTCCTCCATCTGTAATTCCAGAAGAGATGTGCTCCAAGGGCAGGACTATTTTCAAAGTGATACATCCCCATTCTGGGATAGAAGGTTGCAGGAAGAAGCACTCCAACCTGCCTTGTGGGAATGGCTTGCCTTTAGACCTCACATTCAGATGTCAGAAGGCAGGAAGAAAAACTCTCCTAGCTGCTTTTCCCCCAAGCTGAAGCACAGGGAGCAGGGTCAAAAAGCAGATTACATCATATATGAACAAACAAGGATCAGGACCTCACCAGTCATCCCAAGGGTACAGTCAGTTCCTTATGCAGTCTTCTTGCTCAGGCTTTGTGGCCAAGCCAAGATGCAGCCAGCAAGTTTGGTGTTGGCAGGCTTGTATGGTACCTCCAGAGGGTAATCTGGGGCCCTAAAGGTACTGTCAGGCTATTACAAATGCTAGTTATTAGTGTGTTAACTCTGTGGCCACAATTTGTTCAGCTTCTCCTTTATCTTGAGCAGGCAGTTTACCAGCTAAGCTATCCCTGATGCCAGTGTAAATTGGCTGCCTGTTGAGACTTCGTATGCAGAGGAGGAAACAGACTCCAAAATGCTCCAGGACCTGTATTCTGTGTCATGCTTAAGTTGGATTTTGGTTGTTCTGTGCCTTTTACAACCTGGATTAGAGGCATTTGCAGTTGTACATCTCCTTTATTACAGTCTCTATGTTCCTGCCTTCCACGTGCTGTAGGGAGAGGAGGAGGAGGAGGAGGAGGGGAAGGATGAGCAGCAACATGAAACTGCAGCAGCACTAAGGAGCACAGCAATGTCAGTGCCAGCAGGCAGAGAGGGGCTGACATGCAGAGAGGCCAATTTAGCCATGCTGAGCCAAGGGCTCACTTCAGCTGAACAGAGCCAGATACAAACTTTGCTTCCCAATAAGTGCCTTTGCCTTATGCTTTCATAGCTGCTAAATAAGGGTACTCTGGCAGAACCATTAAAACCAGGGAGGTTTATGACTTTCAGCAAGATCGCACACAGCTTTGACTCAAAATATATCCTTTGGCTACGATCTTCAAACCAGTTGTATTCCAGGGAAGAGATACACTACTTTTTCTTTGTCTTTTTTTTTTTTTTTAAACATATTGAAATTGATAAACAGAGGCACTCAGGCAGCTTTGGGGCTAAATCCTCTCTTAAGAAGTGGAATGTGGTACTCAGATAAACGGCTTGAACAAAGAACTGCTGTTATCTTGCCCATAAGGTGTTAATAAGGATTCTCTACATCATTTCAAACCGTAAGGGTTATGTAGGAAAGGTATATCTCTATGTGCCAATAAAATACTGACTGCAGCCAAAAGAAGACCTGGATATGAACACTGATATGAAACCAGTACTGTAGTAGACACGCTTTTTAAAATAAGACTGCATTTGCTTTAGCAGGTAGAGCAGAAATGGAGCCATGAGAGTTCTTCTTGCTTGATTTGTTCCACAGGGTTTTTCTCCTGGGAAGGTACTTATAAGGGAGTTGGGACCTACAGTATTGTTGTGGTGATGTATAAAAATGATTGTTATTTGACAGATTAGCTCAGATACCATTCTGCTTACTGAGTCCTCTGTTCTTCCAGTAGAGTTGTATATGCCAGCCAACTGAAATTCCATGTGAGCTGTGTGTGCGTGTCTTGTTTTTTCCATTGCTCTCATCAAACCATCTGTGTTTGACCAATGGAAGCAGTATTCCTCATGCAAAGCAAAGCTATATGCCAAAGCAATATACTCATGATATTGTGTCTGGAGAATCCTTCCATCAGACATGTAGCATTGCCATGAATTTGCAAGATTATTGCATCTTTACCAAAAATACAGAAATTCAAACCATGCTTTCAAGTCCTATTCGGAATTATGAGAGAATAATATGCATGCGGGATTTTTTCTGTAATTGTTGTAATTTTACGTCTAAGAAAAAGGGATTCTGCTTTTTCTGGATGCACTTTTTTTTTTCTTATTTAAGGGACAAAAGACACATTATCAGTATTTCATTTCTTCACTCTTCTATCTTCTAAAAAAGCCCATTAATACTTATCTCTCCGCATTTCCCCTGAAACAACTGGGCTATGGAACGTTTAATAGCTTTATCTTCTTTAGTTAATTCCCTGTGATTTAGATAATTCCCAGTCTGACAGTGCCTTGAACTTCTAACAGCACTCCTCATTGGAGGATCCCAGAATTCTTTAGCAGCAAGTCTAAATACAACTTCACATTACCTTGAGTAAAAAAAGGGAAAGTAAGAAAAATTTACTTGCAGGTGGAAACAAGTGAGAAAATCTGGGGAAAGGGCTGAGGTACATTATGCCTTTTGTGCCTCCATCTTCAATAGTAAGGCCTTTGCTCTCTGGATACACAGCCCACTGAGCTGGGAGGTGAATGGAGAGTAGATGAAGCACAATCCAAGGAGAAATGACCTGCCATGAGGTTTAGACATGCACAAGTCTCTGGGGTCAGATTGGGATCCACCTGACAGTACAGAGGCAGCTGGCAGATGTGCTCACTGAGCCACTTTCCACCATTTACCAGCAGTCCTGGCTAGTCAGTGAGATCCCAGCTGACAGGATGCGAGAAGATGTGACAGCCTTCCACAAGAAGGTTTGAAGCAGAATTCAGGGAGCTCCAAGCCTATCAGTTGGGGAAGGTCATGGAGCAGATAAAGCTGGGTGCCATCAGGTGACACATGCAAGACAACCAGGGGATGAGGTCCAGCCCACAAGGATTTATGAAAGGCAAATTCTGCTTGATCAACCTGGTCTCCTTCTATGATAAGGTGACCTCCCTAGTGCATGAGGGAAAGGTAATGGATATTTTTTACCTGGACTTGATTGAAGCCTTTGAGACCCTTTCTCACTGCATTGTCCTGGAGAAGCTGTCTGTCCATGGCTTGGACGGGTGCACTGTTCACTGGGTTAAAAACCATCAGGAGGGCTGGGCCCAGAGAGCGGTGAATGGTGAGACATCAGTGGGTCACCAGTGCTGCTCCCTAGGACTCAGAATTGGGCCTGGTCCAGTTTAACACCTTTATCTGTGATCTGCATGAGGGGATCGAGTGCACCCTCTGGTACTTTGCAGACCACACCAAATTGGGCAGGAGAGCTGATCTGCCACAGTGCAGAAAGGCTCTGCCGTGGGATCTGGACAGGCTGGGACAATGAAATGAGGCCAGTGAGGTCAAATACAGAGAATGCTGCTGGGTTCTGCCCTTAGGTCACAATAAACCCAGGCAGCACTACAGACTGGGGACAGAGTGGCTGGAAAGCTGCCCAGAAAAAAGGACCTGTAGGTGCTGGTTGACAGCAGCTGAACATGAGCCAGCGTGAGCCCAGGTGGCCAAGAAGGCCAATGGCATTCTGGCCTGTATTAAAACCGGTGTGGCCAGCAGGACCAGGGCATTTATGCCCCTGTACTCCGAAGTGTACTCAGAGGCTGAATTTGGAATCCTGTGTTCAGTTTTGGGTTACTGTGTCCAGAGAAGGACAATGAAGCTGGAGAAGGCTCTGGAGCACAAGTCTGATGAAGAACACCTGAGAGAGCTGGAGTTGTTTAATCTGGAGAAAAAGAAGCTCAGGAGGGCTCTCTATAACTTTATGAAAGGAGGTTGTAGGGAGATGAGGTTTGGTCTCTTCTCCTAGGTACCATGTGACAGGAGAGGAGAAAACGGCCTCAAATTGTGCCAAGTTTAAATTGGATATTAGGAAAAGATTTCTATAATGAAAGGGTTTTCAGTCTTTGGCACAGGCTGCCCAGGGAAGAGATTCAGTCAACATCCCTGGAGGTGTGTAAAAGACATGTAGATATGGCACTGAGAGACATGGTTCAGAGTCATGTTCTTGGTTTGTGGTTGAACTCACTGATTTTAAATGTTTTTCCAATCTAAATGACCATATGATTCTATGAAAAATTGGGTCTGTCCAAGATCAGGAAGCCAAAGGGCTGGTTCAGTTCTGTTCTGCAGACTTCAGCCCTTCAAGTCTACAAATGGATGTTTTCTTCTCATGAGTATGTTATCTTCTTTCTTTGCTTCCATTAATGATATTTTTCAACCTAGTCAGTCCATCTTTTGAGATAAAGCAGGCTTTGGAGAGCTTCTAACATGCACCTGCCTCTGCAGTCTGATTAATCAGGCTTTGAGATTTTGAGTGAGAAGTTATGCAGTGCAAGCTTCTGCTTCATGGAGCTGGTAATCAAACTTTCCATCTCTTGCAATCTCTTGCAGAAGACTCACAGCAGTTTGGGGTTTTCTTCACAAAATTTGCTAGTTTGGTAAATTAGCTGGCTGCATGGGGTGGTAAACCAGTAGATCTTTAGGAGATGTATTCACATGAATCTATCATAATAATTAGCAAAAAAAGGATATCAGGTAAGAAATAGGTGTGGATTCTCTGCACCTATTAGATAAAAACTTGTGAGCCAAAAATCTCTGAACACGGTGCTATATGTGCACCTCTCAGTCTCAGACCTGAACCCCAGCCTTTCCTCAGGTGTGATTTTTACCCTCTGACCAGCACAGGTCTTGAGACATTACTTAGGGGCATGCAACTTACAGGCTGTGGAAATTTCCCTCTTCTGATGTATGAAGCTCTGTAGGCCACCAGCAATTACACTTGATTCTGCTGGACATTGAGACACATCCTCAATAGGAGGGTAAAAGGGAGGTTTGGTGATGCCAGCTCACTGCAGCATGGCATCACCATGGTGGTTCTTCTCCCAAGTTCACTGACAAAAATGAAAATGCAGTCTTAAGCACAAATATACCTTAAACTAAAACTGGCTTTTGAGTTGGAGACCAGTGCACAGGGATGCAACGTGACACACAAGTTAAATCCAAGTCAAATTGCTTGTCCATGATTGCTAATGGTCCAACCCACAGTACAAACAGTATAACTAGATGATAATCCCTGTTTCCCTGATTCCAAACCAAGCCAGTATTGGAAAGAGTGAAACAAGAGCATAATAGTGATATCCAGGAGCCCAAATTTATTGGGCAAAACTAGAACAAGCCTGAGGATATCAAGCCATTTGTGGCAAGCCACTATGTGTCAGTGAGTCAAGGCAGGCAGTCCTTTCAGTTCAGTATCAAAAAAATAGTGAAAGCTGATTTAGTTGTCAGATAACAGAAAACTCTCTTGGATACTGGACTGTAGTCTCTGCCTAGTATCATAGCTGTGCCCTCTTTAATTAGCAACATGCAGTAAATTAACATTTTAGGAATTCACAGAGGAATAATTAATATGCTAATGTTGTTGGTAATAATCTACATAAGAGCTTTATAACAAGTTTGGTGGTTTAGGTGGGCCAGAAAAATTAAAAATACTCAAATAAGCAGTTCCTTCTCTTCAGGAAAAGATATCTCTAATATCAGTGCTACTGAGTCTTTATAATCACCAGCAATAAAGCAAGGAAGGACATCAAATTAGTAAAATTTCAGTAGAAGGGCAGCTGTGGGATTTTTTACAGCCATCTTCATTGGAGCGAACTGCAAGAGGAGAGATAGCATGGTGTGAATGGTAGAAAGTGTACAAATCCTGAAGGCAGGAGATGGTCCTCTCCTCCTGCAAGGCCCACTGCCTGAAAGCCAGAGGGTTTCTGCAGTCAGGCCTGGAGGTGATACTTTCTCTGCATTGCCTTCACAGGGTGGATTTAGCCTGCATCAGGAGTCATCGTCTCTGCAAGTGAGATCCTCTCTCCCTGCTGCACAGTTTGATTACAACTCAGAGCCATAGCACCAGAAGGACAGAGGAAACTCACAGTGCATAGGGTACACAGACTTCCAAAGCCTACAAACCAGGAGTACTTGTGAATATGAGCTGTGAAGAGGGAAGTAGCTGGAAGGAAAAAAACTTGAAAACATATTTCACTAGAATTAAGTAACATTGTCCCAGGAGCTCACCCAAGAATAAAGATATGTACGTGTTATAAAGAGACAAAATATATTTCCCCACTCTAAATGCTCACCTTGCAACATCCAATGTAATGTATTTACCCCCTACGCAGAAAGGGGGATGTTAAAAGCAGTGACAAGCTGCTGTTCACTCCTCCAGAGACAGATGAATATTTCCAACCTAGTTTTTTTCTAGTTTTGTAAATCAAAATCATCTAGGCATAGTCCTAAGTACATTTGCCCATGTGTCTCAACAGTAATCCAGCCAAGCCTCCAATGTCCTTCAGGTTTACATGGGAGGAAGGTCCCCAGGGATAATCTATAAGGACTGCAAATGAAACAGGCTTGAAATCCTTAGAGGGAAAGCTTTGCAACAGTGCAAGCCTATTCACAATGATAGGTGTTGCTTTCCTACTCAATACATGTTTATTTAAAAAATTTACATAGTCAGATGCTGTAAATATAAATCACTGTTTTAGTACTCATTGAATAAAAAACAAACCAGTGCAGATATTCCACTGGGAAAGCTAGGGTATGTTTTTCAAGATCCCTAAAGCCAAGAAAGTCTCGTCTGCTTCATTTAAGGAGTAATAGTTATTTGTATTTGCTCTTGGAGGCAGAGGCACCAAATCAGAGGGGATTTAGGAAGAATCCATCTTCCAAGACTCAGGGGGATTCTGCATATGTTGCAGATAATAAACCCAAATTCAGCACTTTGTAAGTGTTGTTTTGTGTTGTTTTCTGGCTTCACCCTGCCTTGACTGAGATACAGCTATCTTTCCAAATGGCACTTTGGGTTCTGTGCCAGGAAACTGCAATGGTAATGACAGGTCTCATTGTAAAGGCTTGGTAAGGTTAATCAAAAAGCAGATGATGAGTTCCTAAACTCTTTTTAAGCTGAATTGTGTATATGAGGCCACTGAGTGGCTGTTTTGCATTGCAGGTGTTAATGACAGTGAAGATCAGGAAGGGAGAATAAGCTGATATTCTCCATAAAGAGAGAATATGGTATCAGAGCCATGCAATACCATGCCCTACCTCTTTCCACCTACCACTTTGCTAAGCTGGATTTCAGCTGTTGACAACACTAAGTAAAACAAATGGCAGCGTGTATTGGATGTATGTGGCAAGGTGTTACCAGCACAGCCTGGTCTGTTCAAAACCTTCTTAAAAACACAGTAAGAAGCAGCCAGTGATTGGCCTGTGCTGGACACAGACACGTCTGCATTGGACCCACACAGAGCTGCGCCCATCAGCCAGTGATGGGCAAGTCATGGACAGCTCAACTCTTTGCACTGCTTGGGGTGGGATGATGAAGAATCAGGTATGAAGGAGTGAAGTTGAGTCTAGGAAAAAAACAGGGTGTGGATAGGTGGAAAGGCTTGTTTTCTTTATTTTTTTTTCTTTGTTTCCTGCTACCTAAATCTATTTTAATTGACAATAAATTAGCCTAATTATACCCAGGTTTCTTTTCCTGTGATGGCAGCTATCAAGAAATCTCCTTGTCTTTGCCTCAACCTCCTGGCCTTTTCATCATGTTTTGTCCCCTGAACCTGTTGAGAAGGAGGAAGGAGAGAGTCACTAGGTGGATGCCTGGCTGCTAGCCAAGGTTAACATAAGTGAATATCCAAGTGGTTTATTTACTGGGTCCCTTCTCATTCCAGTCTTGTTTTCCTCCCCAGTCCATACTTCACGTTCTACTCTTGTCTCACTGCCAGTTTCTCAGCACGGCTGCCTCTGAGCTAGGAGGACTTGGATTTCTCAGAACTGTATGGGGAGGCGGAATAATCTGGTCTGCCTGTGGCAAGGGTGAGATTTAGGAAGGACCTGCTGAAAGCTGACACATGAAACATAATTGGGTGGAGAGAAAATGATAAAGTATACACATTAGCTAGGGGAGATGTTTTCTATGTGTCTGGCACAAAGGTGCTGCTATCAGGTGGCTTCAGGTCCACATCCTTGTTTACTTGGTAGCATAGCTGATGTACAGTCAAGTCTTATTGGGACAGTGCCATATCTTGTGTGTAAACACTTATTATAGTAGGGAAGACTATACATATTTATGAAATGAAAAAATGAAAGAGGATAATTTTGACACAGCTGCTTATCTGCTTGATATTGCCATCAAATATAATTGGTATCGCCAACAATTATTTTTAGAAATCACACATAACACATTACTTTCATACAGAATTATCCAGGTTTTATGTTTTGTATTCCTGGGTACATTTATTTCATTGATTCCACATTACAATGCATTTGCACATGACACAACTATTCCTTTTTTCCCTGAAAGATCTCCATTATTAGCAGTAGCTTCCTGTAAGGTATCAGGTTTCTATGTGTTAGTTCTTTGAGAGCCTTTGCCAATACAGTATTTGTCAAGATAACAAAACTCTGAGATAATTATATTAAGTAAATGGCAGACCCATTTCCCTGAGAGGACCTTTTTGGAAAGAGTATATTACTGGAAATTTAGAAAAAGGTTAAAATGTATAAGCTGTTAGCTGTTTTGTGTCTCCTCCCATTTAGTTACTTTGACATACATCCTAGAATTCCTGCTGCAGAGAAAAATGAGAACCAGATTCTATGTCCAGGTAATTTATTGTGAAAGTTTGTAGTTGTGTAGATAGTCGCCCTTTGAGCGTAAATTGCTTGCCAGAATCAGCTCCTGACCATCAGCATTTAAGTATGGTGTGTTTTTATCAAGGTTTACCTCAGAAATAAATGACTGTATCAGGTAAATCTATGACACAATAAGGGTAATATTAGGATATACTCATCTAGGAAGTGAAGAGGAATAGGACAAAGCTTGGTTAAATATTTATCCCAGGGAATTACTTTTATTTTTAGTGAGAGGGGTTAGAGAAGGGTTAGCATATTGAGTTTCTATCTACTAAATCCAAAAATGGGTGAGGCACATCCATTAGTATGTGGGCACCAAGGTATTATTGTCTCTTCCTTTGCACCCTAGCATAGGTGTTGTATGATTAAAAGTTAGTGATATACAAATTACAAAGCTGACCAAACGGTTGGGCCAGGCAGGTAACTAAGTGATTGAGCCATGTTCAGTGTTGTGCTCTGCCAAATTCACCTGCTAGGTACGATAAAAATACCCACTCTTACAAATAATCTGGCACTGTGAAGTGCTTCTGCCTCTGACTGAGATGAGCATGTTTACTCCTCCACCTACATCTGTGGAGCTATTGAAGTGAATGGTGTTTCATTGGCCACAGGGCCTTTCCCACTCTTTTTGGGAAAACTCTCTTTAACATTAGATCTCCCTGTCCATAGCTAAGGGTTTCTACTGTGGAGCTGGTGTCTACAGAAGTGCAGCATCAGTTATGGGCTGGCTTTTTCTACAGGTGATTTTTCACAGACAGGTGAATGTCTCTTAGTTACACATGTTGTCTTTCATCCTAGCACCTACTGCAAATGCAAGCATCTGGATCACCCAAATTGAAACTTTCAGCAGACTAATATGAGAAAAAAAGAAGAGGGTTGGATAAAAATATAAATTACAATATACTTCTTGGAGTAACCCAAAGCCTTGATCACACTGATGGGCCCAAGTCACTTCCCTGGGTAATTCCCATACTATATTGTATAGGTGTGAATTTTATCCATTGCATGAAATGGGATATATTTGACAAATTGCTTTTTTCTTTTATTTGAAAAATGGTGCATTATTATTAATCATGCCATCTTAATTCCTTGTTATTCTTATTTTAAAAGTTATTATTTGGAATGTTTAATTAGGACATTTTTATTTACTGACTTTCTCTGAGAAATCCCTAGCAGAACAACATCTATCAGCAGTGCTCCATCATCTTTCCTCATAGCTTAAAGGTGGGCTTAAAAGCATTCTGAGGCTCCTGCAGGCATTGATGTTCTGTGTCAGGTTAACAATTTGTGGCAGAAGAGTTCCTTCTAGATCTATTCACAAGTGTAAAACCCAAATTCTTTTTCAAGGAAAATGCCTAAGCAATCAAGGGTAGTGTAAGGCATCTCACCACACTGGAATGCCAGGCACCACTTTCAGAGCTGATGAGGAATCCAGCTGATGAGGAATCCAGCTGATTCCCACAGCTTCTCACACTACAAGGGGGCTTAGACTTTAAATATGCATTCAGGTGGCACCTGTGCATGAGCTCAGCCACTTTGCCCAGCTGGATGTGCCTCCCAGCCCTGGAACGAACAGATGCAAAATTTATTAATTCAACAGAGTTTAACTGTGAACCTGGGCCCTGTATCTCTTCTCAAAGTAGCCCATGTTGTTCAAGTTTTTCTCACAATTTCACTTTCTCTACTGCTAAATAAAGAAAAACATGGAAGACTAAAAGTTGCCCAACCCTCTATATATCTTTGCCACTTTCTAATAGTCTGGAAAACCTTAAAATCATAAGAAGTTTTCTGGAATGATCATTTTAAATAAACAGCCATCATTGTTGCTCATTAAAAGTAATTTGCATCTCAAGAAATAAAAAGTAAACTTTGAGTTTATGGATGAGTTTTTTTAAATTAAGCACTTCATATCATTCCAGGAATCCTAGATCCATTTTCTTTTCAAGGTCTAATCAACACTGGCAGAGAGAGCATTTTGTTATTTGTGTTTGTATAGATGTGAGTGTATCTTCCTTAACTAATGGGCTGGAAGGTTTTATATTGTTGTATTTAAATTTGCTATTAGTGGTTATAATGAAGTTAGCAAGGCAAAGAACTTTGGGCCTTCCCAAAGTAAAAGGAGAGAACTTGACTGCCTTTGAAGAGTGAGACTTCTGTTGCAACTTGTGGAGACACCAGGATTCAGCAGAAAAGTGCAGCACAGAAGGGCTTATTTGTAATATTTGTCTTACTCTAACTGGAATATACCTCTAATTAAATTTGGAACTTCCTGAAGTGAGTGTCTAGTCTAACCAAATTCTCTCTCCTACAGTTGGTGGTAGTTTCAGTTAACAATTCTTCTTTCTGGTCTCAAGCAGCTGACAGTGCCAGCCTTTGTGGAGCACAGATAGGATATGTGGACTATAGGGATCAGGGCAAGTTATTTAGGCTTAGGTGCTGATATTTCAAACATCTGTATGTCCAAGTGGGAAGCTCAAAATGACAGACAGGCTTCTGAAACAAAATTACTGGAAACAACCATACTTTGGGTCACACAGAAAGCATTGCCTACATCTTACATTGGAAATAAGTTCTAGAAAGAAAGAAGCAAGTAGCTGAGTATAGCTCAGACTATAAGGCTGAACTAATGGCATTCCCCATTCTCCAAACAGATCCTGCATCATTTTAGGTATTACAAACTACATGGTCCTCAGCTGTTTCCTCAGATGTGTGGGGGTCTCCTGTGAGGTTTGAGCCATGCCCTGCTAGTCCTGATAGATGGACAGTCCCATCTCTACCCAAGATGATCTGTACAGTTTAAAAAGGCAATAGGATCTCATGCTTATTTTGTTAAAATGCCTCTGCTGTATATTCTGTCAGCAAACTACCCCTTTTCCAATAGCTGCAGTTCTGGGAGTCTGCAGTGTAGAACAGGAGATGATACACCAGCTGTGTTTGAAACACAGACCCAGATGAGGCTTACAAATGACAGGCCATGGAGTATTTTGAAAGCTTCTATTATTCCAACTCTTCAAGGAAGATGGAAACCTTTTCTTTTTTTTTTTTTTTTTTTTTTTAAAGACTGGGAGCTTCTTTTTAGTTTCTGTGTCAACAGGAGATTTCTCTGCAGTAGTAATTGAAGTCCCAGATATAACTGCATTTTGTATTTATGTTTAGTAAGGAATTTAGGCTGCAAAGTGGAACTGTACTTAACAGTGTCTGTGCATCAAAAAAAGCCATGCTGCAGCAGGATGCTGAAAATGTGATACAGTGAACAAAAAAATGGGAAACCACATACCTCCACCACCCTTCTTAACACCCTGTGCTTCTTCTTGATCAGTGATAGTCAATCCCCAGATATTGTGAAACCTGCAAAAGCATTAAGGAAGCAACAAGTCGTATCATCCTTTGAAGAAATTGAAAATAGGCTCTGTTTTCCTCTCTCAAATGCAAGAAAAAGAAGTGGTGGTTTCTTTTTCCAGGTTACACCTTTTGTAGCTTGTCTTTTCTGATACCAAACTTGCTTAGATTATTTTATAGGCAAGCTCTGCCTGAATGGCAGAGCTCAGAGGGTCATGATCAGCCAAGCAGAATCTAGCTGGAGGTATGTAGTCAGTGGTGTTTCCCAGGGATCAATACTGGCTCCAGTCTTATTCAAGTTTTTTATCAGTGACCTGGACAAAGGGATAGAATGTATGCTCTGCTCGTTTGCTGATGGTACAAACCTGAGGGGTGTGGCTGATACACCTGAAGACTGTGCTGCCATTGAACTGGGCAGAAAAAAACCTAATGAAGTTTAACAAGGGCCAGTGCAGGGTCCTGTACTTGGGGAGGAAAAACCCCAAGTCCCAGCACAGGCTGGGGTCTCACCACCTGGAGAGCAGCTCTGCAGAGAAGGACCTGGGAGTCTTGCTGCATGACAAGCTGACCATGAGCCAGCAGTGTCCTTGTGGCCAGGAGGGTCAGTGGGATCCTGGGGTACATTGGGAAGAATGTGGCCAGCAGGCTGAAGGAGGTGACCCTGCCCCTCTACTCAGCCCCAGTGAGGCCACCTCTGGAGTGCTGTGTCCAGTTCTGGGCTCCTCAGCACAAGAACAACTGGGAGGTACTGGAGAGGGTCCAGTGGAGGCCCCAGAACTGATGAAGGATCTGGAGCATCTCCCTTATAAGATGACAGTGAGGGACCTGGGAGGTTTAGCCTGGACAAGAGAAGACTGGTGGGAGATCTCATTATTACATATAAATATCTCAAAGATGAGTGTCAAGACAATGATACCAGACATTTTTGGTGGTGTTGAGTAACAGGATGAGGAGCAATGGCCATAAACTAAAACACAACCTCAACATGAGAAAAAAATGCTTTATGTTGAGGGTAGAGGCAGAGCACTGGAACAGGCTGCCCAGGGAGGTCATGTAGTCTCCCTCTTTCAAGAAATTCAAAAGCCACCTGGACACATTCCTGTGTAACCTGCTCTAGGTGACACTGCCTCAGCAGGGGGGTTGGACCCCTGATGATCTTCAGGGGTCCCTTCAAACCCTACCAATTCTGTGATACTATGATTTCAAAGAAGAAAAGAAGTTCATGTTAAGTGACATGGGGAATTGAGAGAAGGATAAAAGGAAAACAAAAATTATGAGACAGTTAAAATTGAAGAAAGAAGCCAATCTGTAAGTTCATACCTGAAGCTTATATGTACTTTGGCCATACAGTATACAGACACAGATCTGACAAGATGAGATGTCAGCAGCAGAAGCAAATAGAAAACTTCAGAGACTTGCTAGAAAAATCACAGACATTGTTAAAAAAAGAAAACAAAACCAGACCTGATATTTATAATATTTATCAAAAAGTTCAAGGCCATGCAGACTTATCTTATAAAGGTTGCCCAAAAATTAAAGAAGTTTCTGAAATAGGAAAGGCATACTAAGTGTCATCTACTGGTCCATTGTCTGTGTCAGTAAGAACCTGGTGACAGTCCTTATCCATCCGCTTTGCAAAGGCTGCTTCTCCAGGGTCTCCATCTGCCTTCTTCTTGCATGCCATTCACAACCAACGCCAATGGAGACACAGGGATGACACTGCAGAGGTATCTGTGGCCTCCTGATCAATCACAGTAACTCATGTCACAGTACCAATGAATGTCACGGCTGCCTGTGAGGAGCACACTGCAGTTCTCCTGCCCTGCAACTGAGGAGTTCTTCAGGGCTGGGCAGCAAATTCCTGCAGTTCCTCATACCAGTCACTTGGGAGCATAAGCACATACAAACACAAAGACGTTAAATCTGTCGGGTTGCAGGTGATTCCAGTGTGTGTTAACTGGGTGCCTTCAGCAGGGAAGGAAGATGAGTTTTGCTTTTCTGAAAGGAGCAAACCAAACCACAGATCTACTCGACCAGAGCTATTAAGGATTTGGGGTCTAGACACAGATTAGTGCTTAACAACTTGCCAATTTCAAACCACTCTCCAATATCTTCTCACTGTGTTTTTCCTTTTGTTTTCATTTAACCATGTGTCAAAGCACTGAAGCAGCTTGTTGCTCTGCTACGATTGCCAGCTGCTCAAGCATATATGGCACAAAAGTAGTTTTGGTGCTCGGATAGGAAAATATTGTTGGCTGTATTGGATACCAGCAGATGGCAATTTCCCTCTTTCTGTCATCACAGATCACCTTTTCAGTGAGTTATTTCAGCCAAAAAATGAAAACCAATCATGTGCTTTAAGTAACCTGAGTTTGTTTTGACCAAACTTGACTCTCTTTTCCTGTTCTTCTTAGCCATCCTTACATCATTTCAGTTCCCAAGGAACTGGACATAGCTTCAGTCCCTGCTAAGCACAGGTTATCTGGGGACAATATCAACAGCCACCTGGCAAGACCATGGTCACGTGTAGGTTCCCTGTGATTTTGCACTGTTTCTCTCTGCTTGTTTCCATTTCTCTTTCAGTTTGGTGAAAAAAAAACCTTCTTACATTATTTATTCCTTCAGCAAGCCGCATTGTCTGCATGTCCTGTGCTGAGTCAGAAAATAGCAATATATAATGTGACTGTACATGGCAGGCAGTGCTAAAGGGCTGTGATTCTTGCCAAGTAGAGAACTACAATGGTAGAAAGAGAGGGGCTGTCATCCCCCCCCGTGCACATAACAAAACCTTTTGTTGCATGACTGCAGTTTTATTCCCAGGAAGCTGTAGCTGGCGCACAAAGCAGATAGTGCCTAGTTTATGGGTAAACATAAATTTTTGTTGTTCTTTCATTGTTTAATGGGCTATTTACCAAGTGCTGTACATGAAATGAGTTATCCTTTGTTTTGTGGGCTCTTATGCAGCACTTGACAAACACTTTTATTTGCCATGCTCCTTTGGTCAGAGAGGGACCATCCTGATGGATGCACTTTGGCAGTAGTGACTGCAGTTTATGGACATTAAAAAAGAGCTTGGCTTGTCTTCTTCAGCAGACACAGGGAGAGAAACCAGCCCTTGAGGACTTCATTCAGGAACTGTGGCCTTGAGATGGCCTGAGACAAGAGGGGACCATTCTCCCTGCTGCATGGCTTGCTTTGCAGGTTTCCCACAAACTGCTTTTTATCGCAGATGAAAAGCTGTATTTTAAAAGCAGCAGCTCCACAGACTGGACCATCCTGGAGCAGAGTCCTTTGAAAAACACACGAGACGTGATAGAGACAAATCAGCAATCTGGTACATAGAAGTGAGCTAGAGAAGTGGAATACTTTTTAATTTCTTCGGTGATTTCAGTGTTAGCACAGATAAGCTTTGGAATTTCACTTCGAAAGCTTTTTTTAAAATATGTACAGATTTATTTATATTTTATTGAAATGTACAGTTCTATTCTTTCATTTATTACTTAATTCTCAGAGGTCTACCTTATCATGCCATAGGTTTTTAAAATATGAATGGAAAAATGCCAGGCTGCTTCTCTTCCCCCTCACTACTGCTGAGGGATAAAACAAGGTCCTACTCACGTACATGACTCACTCAAATCCATGTGCCACAGCACTGGGCCTTAAACACAATTGATTTGGTCTAAGTTAGTTACTGAAGCCAAGGGAATGCCTCTCTGAGAATGTGCAGGGCCATTACAGCTTTTCAAGTGGGTCATCTTGCACTAGGTCAGCAATGGGGTAGGACACCCAGCAGTGAGGCAGCAGCACAGCAGCACTGATTCACAGCCAGGTACCTGTGAAACCTGTGGCACAGGGCCTGCCCATGCTGGTCACTGAAGTGAGTGAAATCCTACAGACTAGGAGCTATGAGATCTGAGGAATGGCTCAACTGATAAGTCACTCAAAAATGTCATTACATGTTATCGTCCCTCATTTCCTTCATTCATTTTCTTTTCTCTCTCATTTAATGTTGACTGGAATAAAGAAAATTGTTCTGTAAATATTTTGTCATGTCAGACTTCAGCTTTTGCCCTAAATTTTAGTTCTAGTAATATTTTTTTGCAGGATTGATATTATTTGAAACCGGTATTTTCTTTCTGCAAAACTGATCTTTCTCTTCAAAAAAAGTTTTATCATTTTTCTTCTCTTTTATCCCTCTCTATGCACAGCTCTTTTCCAGTCACCCTGACAACGGCAAGGCTAAATACTGAGTATCAAAAGACAGCCTTTCTCATATTGTACTGTGAAAAGTCTTCTCATGTAGCCAGAATGATTACTGTCAGGCTGATGACCATATTGTTCTGTGTCTAAAAAAAAAAAGTAAAAATATTCTTCTATGGACTTTATCCTTTATGATTTCACTCAGGACACAGTTGTCATTGATAATGTTGTGTTAGCATTGAAGGGATCTGACTTGGCAGGATTTATAAATGATTGGATTTTTCTGAGGTTTTAGCTAGATTAATATTTTTCCATTTTTTTGCTTGTGGTCTTTAACTATCCCTTTCTTTGCCTTTTTCCATATGCTATGAATACCTGTGGTAACTTAAGGCAAGAAAACTTTTGTTGACAATCCGCACTGTATTTCCCATAAGTAATAAATATGACCTAAAAGAACTGAATCCATCTGTTTGGTGTATGATCAGGTAATTTTTTTTTAATCTATGACAGAACATCCACCCAAATATGAAAAAAATAGCAATTAGGCAGTTGGATTTCTAGAAATAAAACCATCAACAGTAATGTTAAATATTCAATATCACTATATCACTATTTTATGTCTGTATATGCTTAAAATAACAAGGCTCTCAAAACTCTAAACATTATGCAACACTAGCAATGTACACAGGATTTTGGGAAGTTTCCTTGTTGCATGTGACAAGTAATATGAGGAAAAGCTAGAAATAATTTCTGATTTAATTTCATTTATTTCTTTAACTCAGTTGTTTTGTGTGATGAAAAATAGATGCTATCAATGTATAGGAATGCAGCCAAACATGCATTTAATTGCCAAAGAAGAGAAGATTGCCTGTTTCTAGGGGAACATTATAAATGTTTGCATGAGATCAAATAATGGGTTTTGAACATCTGTTTTACATTATAAATATATGTGTGCAAACTCACACCCTCCTCTATTGCTTTTCACAGCCTTTCTAAATGGGATCTGAGTATTCACCACTATAATAAGGGGTTTTCTAGAGAAAGGCCACTTCTTTAGAAAACTTAGTCCCACTGGATTTGCAGAGATTGGGGTGTGCATCCCCCTAGTCTCTGAAGCATCATCCTGGATCTCCCGGGAAGCAGAGGTGCCAGCCTGTGAGCCATTTAAGGTGGTGGGCACAATGTGCTCTGCCTGTTGGGGTGGAGGTGCACCCTGTCATGCCAGACAGAACAACACAAAGGTTTCACAGGACCCCAGATCCTGGGACACTGTCCCATTCCTGGACAAAGAATGGCACCTTCTTCGTCCCTGATGGCACACTCAAATCTCTGACCCTGTCCTGCCACCAGGACACCCCATGACAGAGGCAGGAGAGAGAACAGTGGCAATTAAGAACAAGCAGGCCCTGTGAAGCTGTGGACCATCATCTCCTGGAGCCTCCTGAGGGCCTGGCCACCTCTCCACTGCAGTAGCACTCTGTATTCAGGGCCACAGCCCTTTTAATGATAGCTGTGTGGGGAGGGACAGACATCTCCTGGGTCCCTCTCTGACTAACCCCAGGCGGCTGACGTAGGTTTGGCAATTGAGGAGCAGCAGCTGACTCACCATGATGCTGGGAGCTTTGGGGGAAGCATGCCAGGGACAACTCAGGGTGATGGATTTTGGACCCAGCAGGTTCTCCCTGTACCTCCGACACTAAACCTCAGCAGCACGTCCCAGCCAGCCAGAGTGATTTTATTACTGGTACTTATATTTTTAGAGTTTGTTCCATGACAAAGCACCAAGTCCTAACCCCCACAAACAATGCATGATTAATATCCCAGGCAGGGAAGACTGCTATAAAATTACTGCATTTTCAGTTTGAAGATCCCAATTTAGTGAGCGAAGTACCTGCCACTGAGATTCCTGATATTCCCATCCAGACTGGGGCGGGTGCGCAGAATCAAAGAATATTTATTCTGAGTTGGAAGAGAGTCACAAGGATCATCAAATCCAGTTCTGGAGTGAATGGCCCATATGGGGATCAAACCTACAACACTGGCATTGTTGGCATCATGCTCTAACCAACTGAGCTAAGAAACAAACTCCTGAGAGAAAAAATAAAAGTTGAGGAACTTTGATAAGAAGTAATCAACTAAACAGAAAAACAACTAGAAAGGAGATTTTATGGTGTAACATGCTTGCACACCAACTTTTTCCACTATTCTCTTTGGGTCGTGACGGAATTGCTGATACGGCTACACACAAAATTAAGCAAGGCCAGAGTTCTGTACATACACAAGAATAGAGATCTGATCAAGCATTAGGTTTCCTTTTTATTTAAAATACAACTCATTTCTTTAGTCTTCCCCTCAGTATTTCAGTCTCTTAAACAAAACAGATTGCTATTGTTTTATTTGTAAAACCCAAGCAGCTCCCTCTGTGTTTCTTGCTCATTTTGGCAGGAGTGTACGTGCTACAGCATGACCCTAGTAGAGGTCTTTCCTGCTGTGTTAGGGCAGAGGGGTTATGTTTTTTTCCCTGGGGCTGTGGAACATAAACGTCTTATAGGGGACCAATGCAGAATTTTCTATATCATTTTAATATAAACATATTCTGATGATTTTCAGAGCTGAGCAAAAGAACAAGAAGTGTGGCTTCTCAGGGACCTAGAGCTCTTCATGTTCCCTCAAAAAACTTGAGCTGAAACTTCACCTGGGAAAATTAGATTGAAGATGAATTGAGTAAGATGACTTTCTGATTCCACAAAGAAAATCTTACATGTATTATGCATTCCCCAAGCACCAAATGTGAAGCTTTGACAGTTTACTGTTATAATTTTAGTTCAGTTCTTCTGCTTTATCTTGTAATGTTGAGGGTATCTTAATTTGTTTATTTAAGTAATCACTGAAACAAGCACAGAGCAAAAATTGTCTATATTCACATTCTGTTGTAACAAGTCCTTTTTTTTTCTGTGAAAACTGTAAACAAAAGCTGACACAGCATTAATAAGCTACTGTCAGTGTAATTAATATGAAGAAGAGACACGTTTCCCAAAGGAATGCTTAATCCTTTTCATTTATATTTATCACAGCAGCTTACTAGTATACAAATCTGTGTTTACTTTACTTCATGTAACCTATTCACTGTTGTTTCCAAAACAGGGCTCACTCTAGCAAAGTCTTGCTACCATAGCTACCAGGCTACCTATGCTTATAGCCAGAGCTGTGTCCTCTCCTTGTTGGCTTCTGCAGGGGGGAGTTACAAAGCAGCAAAGCCTCTGTATCTTACATGATTGAAAGAATAAACATTTGTTTAATGTGGCAGATCACTTAAAAAAAGGAGAATAATATCAAGATGCTTTTTGAGTTTATTAGTAATAGCATAAAAGTTTGAAACACAGGAATGTCTAACCACAGCAATCTGTGTGATTATACCTGGTCTTTGCTGTCCTGGTGTAGGCCATGGCTTTTTGTGCAGCTAAATAAAAACTGTATGGTTGTGAAAAGTTTTTTTTTTTTTTTTACAATCTGAGGACTTCCATGCTGTTGTAAGAATTCCAGAGTTGGTAACAGATGTCAGTCAAACCCAGCTTTTGCCACAGTAGAGATAAGGAAGCTTAAGCTGCAGGGTTGGGGGAGCCCTTTAGGCATCCGTGGGTGCAGGGGTGGGTAATCAGTGCTCATGTGACTTCATACTCAGTTGCAGCCTCTGCTAGCAACCTCTGAATCAGATATGCCTGCCATTTCCCCCAATTCAAGGGGCTAAGGATGAGAAAATTTAATGGAAAATGAAAGGTGCTTATCTGGTCATGGAATAATGGTGTTAGTTATAAACACTGAACATAGAAAGTTTAACAGCAATATATTACATAAAAATTTAAATGCAGACTGCTTGGACAGTTTTTTTTTTTAATACAGAAAAGTCACTTCTATCAAAAAAATTGATCTGTCTGCCAGTCATTCTAAATATATTCAAAATGCAATTGTAAATATATTAGATTGAGATAGCGTCTGGTATTTCCAAAAAGCAATACAGGGCACAGAGCCAGTGAATTGCAGGGTTTTTATGAGGATGCAGTGCCTGTAACTAATGGATGGTCAAAGCTTTTGAAGTGCTGTTCTACCCAGAGCAGAATCACTCTCAGTCTGACTGGGGAGGCAGCAGTTTCATCTCAAGTAATTTCTTATCACAAAATCATCATGGTTATCTGCTCAAACAGGTGATGGTCTTCATTCAGGTCTTTCATTTAGATTCTACTATGTTGACTTGCTGATGTTAAGATTATACACATTAATTAGTAGTACTCCATTATGTCCCATTCCAAAAGCTTGAAAGTAACAGTGATGCAATGGTTACTCATAGACTTGATTCTGCATCTGCTAAAACCTTCAGGAATAAGTATGTGCCCTGGCAGTACTGGTAGCAGACAGAGGAAACCAGTGCCTGTGGCATCATGAGCAAGCCCTGTGTGTCTTCTTATCGCTACCCACTGCAACCTCAACTCACCCCATGGCTATCAATCTACCAGGAAGACAGTCAGAAGCTGGAATACTACAGAACAGCTTGTGTTAGGTGACTAATTCTTTACCTTACCAACCTGTCACAAAATGTCCATGTTTATTTCTAATACTTGTTCCATCCACTGTCCCAAACATGATTCATTAAGGTTAACGATTCTTCTGTCTTCATGCATCAGTCACTCTAAGCTGCATTAGTTCAAGTCTAGTGTATTTAAGGACTTATCATTAATTAAATACAGCTTGTACTGAGATTTACTGTAAATGTAAAGTACTATCTGAAGACTGACTATTAATAATTGTCAGATCCTTCTTTAAATTATACAAGTACATCCATATTTTGCCCCATCTGCCATCCTTGGTGGCCATACAATTTCTCCATCAAATTTTGCCTGTAGAGAGATGGATGTGGGTCCTCCAGAGCAATTTGTTTCAGACACCTGTGTTCAGTTCAAGGTCTGTGTTGCACCATGTAATCCCCTTCTCTGCCTGATGCCCCCTTTCTGTGTGTATGCTCAGAATAGTGTGCATTATCTCAGGAGCTAAGGTTTTGGCCTCAGCTTCCTGGAAACACGAAGTGCCCTTTATCAGGGGCTCAGTGTTTTCTGTGCTGTAATTGAGGCCTCAGATGTGGTTTCACCACATCCTGCAGGGCAAAATCACATCTGAAGGGGCAGTGTGGGGCAATTCTTCTGCTTCTTCTAGTCCATTTGCAAATAGTCAGCCAGTCCAAATACCACATCTTGCTTGGACTTTGCATACACTTGCCTGCTAATGAAAAAGAGCAAAGATAACTGTGCAACAGAGAACTCTCTCAGGGAAGAAGTAGTGGTGGAGAAGAGACCAAACCAAAAGCTTATTTCTAGATCATTTCCATACTTCGGCCACAAGGTCTGCTCTTGATGATTTACTAAGACAAGACACACAAACCTTTGCCTTTAATGATATTAAATGACATGGAGGAACATAGCACTGTACTCCAAAGCTTTTATGATTTCTGTGGAGCTCTTGCTCCAGGTGATACTACTGCAAGGTTGAAGGAGCTGGTGTTGGGCAAGTCAGAGCTGCAGAATTTCACAAGTGACTTTGACAGAAGGTAAGATTTCATATTTTCTTGTCAAAAAATGCAACACTTAGAAAAAAATTAAGTCTTCAAGAGGAATTCTTCATCCAGGGAACACTTAATCTTGCTGTGGGCTGGCAGGACATGCCTCATTTCCACTCCTTTTCCTGCTCATATTGTCCACTAGAGTAGGGAACACTTCCAGCAGACTTACTCCAGGGCAGACACGTCCACATACAAGGCCTCAATGGGACATAAGTTTGCAAAGGACAAACCAGCACTAAAAAATAGGAAAAAAAGAGATACTCTCATGTTTGGCTTTTCTTATTCCAAATCTTATTCCATCACACATTGATGATTTGTCCTGACAGTTGATGATCAGATAAGAGTGGTAAAGTTTCCTCCTCACTTGAGGAGAGTTTGGTGGAACTTTATTTCTATGTTCCGTACCAAAATCTCTCAAGTATCAGACTGCTGATCTCTGTCAGCCATTAAAAGTTGACCCAAATTATGTCTATCAATCTGCAGTAGAATGATAGACATCATCTCATCAACTAGTATTGAAATAAAACCCCAATGTTGATATCAGATAAAAATGTAATGAGTGATAAATTGATTCCATTTACAGGATGTGTAAAACCAATTTGATCATAGCATTATTAAATATTAAACTCTAGCATTTGCCTTTCTTACATATGTTAGGCATATGTGCCTGTTTCAATCAGAAATAGGCAGATTCACTTCTTAAGTAGGAAAAAATTGCTTTCTTCTGCTGTATATGGCATAAAACATAAAATATATTTGCTTCTATTTCCTGCACTGCTAGAACCTGAACAAGAACTTTTGATTTGTTGTTCAAGTCAAGAATAAGTATCTTTTCTGTTTATAGACACCCTACTCTTTACTTAATTCAATAAAAGCCTTAGACCTTAAAATTTAAGCATTCTGCAACTGTTCAAAAGAAGGTAAATAGTAATTTTGAGTAGCTCATTTCAAATCCAATCTTAATCAGCCAAACACTGTTAGGAGACCCTATACTGATTTTTGGTTATTTGAATTTTATTCTCACACTGCTGAAATAATTCTCGCACTACTGAAATAGTATATCTATTCAGCAGAACAAATAAACTTTTAGTGAAATCTAAAGCCTCCATNATTTTGAGTAGCTCATTTCAAATCCAATCTTAATCAGCCAAACACTGTTAGGAGACCTTATACTTGTTTTTGGTTATTTGAATTTTATTCTCACACTGCTGAAATAGTACATATATTCAGCAAAACAAATAAACTTTTAGTGAAATATAAAGCCTCCACAGATCTTGTGAAACAATATTCAAGCATATTTAGCTTTATATTGCCACAGCTAAAACTTACACCGGAATGGGAGCAGGTGATGAGACAACAGAGAAATACAATTGTTGCCACTGAGAAAGTGTTTAAGCTACAAATACTGTAAGTGAAATAGTTTTGACAGATAGGAAAAATGAATGTGGATCTATCATTAGGAAAGATAAAATATACAGTAAACCATATTTTGAGAATACTAAAATGTAATAAGCAATTTTTAATATGGTCTATTTGCACATTTTTCTTTTTTTTTTTTAATTTCTTTTTATTATAGATTTGGTTATGACTTAGCTTCCAGGCTATTCTTCTTCAAAATCCAGACAAACCACTTCACAGTATTTTATAATAAATATGTCTGGGAAAAGTCTTTCATGAACAAGTGAGTTTAAAAATATTCTTCAGCGAGTATATTTGTTTTGATGGTTGTTACTCATCACTTCTCAAAGCCCTGAGGAATTCATTAACACTCTTTTAGCTAGTACTTTTTATCTTTCTGCAGTTCTTTTCTTTGTGACATAGGTACAGGTGGTTGTGGGAGTGTGCAGAGGATAAATTCTATGCACCAAAATACTTTAAAAAGAGAGAAAAAAAAGTTAATCCAACTGTTCAAGAGAAATGAAAAATTAATCCCACCCTTCCTAAAAATGTGCAATAAAAACTAAATAAATTTGCATGTAGAGATATGTTTCTCTCTTTTTTTGCTTTACTACCACTTTATAACACGTCTTTTTTCTTCAAACCTAGCTACAGAAATATCTTTCAAGTCTCATTATTTGCTTTTTATCCACGTATTTGCTCAGTGAATCCCATCCAATCTTCAGCTGATCTCCATGCTCTACCCCACTCTTGTCTTGGTTCAGGGACATCAGTCCTCATCTCCTGTCTACCTCCTATTGCTCCTGTTCAACAGTAAATATCTCTCTTATATCTGTCATTGTTTCTGTCCTAGGATTTCATCCCTCCAGATTATTTCTCATTATATCCTTCCTGCTTGTCAAAACATTACCCAGTGTCTCCTGATGCTACTGCCTCATCCACTTCAACTTCTCCTCCCACTTCTGTATCCAGGCAGTTGTTGTGTCTTGACTTCTCCTGCAAGTCTACCACTTGTCCCATTTTCACCTAACTCACAATTTTTTTTCCACCAGGATTGTTCAGGATGCATGGAGAGCTGGGAGCTTGCCTGGAGCAGACATGTGGGACATAATGGAAAGCAAGATTTTACAACTGGTCTTGTGGAACAGCCTTTGTAACAGGAAATGGGGTAGAATGTGTATATTTATAAATTATTTTTTAATAAACATTTTATCATAATGTCTTGATTACCTGCATTTTCTTGCTGCTTGGAATAACATCACATAACTGTATGTATGCTCACTGGTTAAAAAAGAGGTGGATGTTATTGAAGGGATTTGAAATGCAAGTTGAGCACATAGGTATGTACACACAAATATATGCAAGTGCTTAGGTTAATCCTGGTTTATTCTCTTTAAAGAGAATTCAGTGGTTTAGATGCAAGTTTTTATGATTCATTCACTGGCTCTTTCATATATTCATGTAGTTTTACTCTACGCCCTTAAGCTATCACAGATATTTTATGTGACAGTACTTAATTGTGTTCATCCACCAGAAATGCTGATTGAAAATTAAAATGTTCCTGTTCATTTCTTTCTGGGGATGTGCACATTGAAGATTAATAGATTCATTTTTAGTATGTACATGAAAGAAACAGGACTCGTTAAGAGGGTGAAATCCTTAGATTGATAGTTTCATAACTGGAAAGTCTACCTGAAGAAGTTCGTTTGGGCTTTAATGGATGTTTCACTTTAGCCATGATCAGCTCACTGGCAGTCCTAGTACTTGAGCTTTATTCTCATTATCAGTTTAATGAACGGAAATAAAAGAGGATCCAGCTAAGTGCATGTAAACCTTCCATGAAAGTATGTTGAAACTCATTATAAGTGAGGTAAATTCGTTAAGCAGGGGGTAAAGTGCCTTTCACAGCAGGTGAAATCCACTCCTGCATTTTCCTGGGAAAGGAAGAATGGAGGAGAAATGAGGGATCCCACAACACAGCTCATTGGAAGAGTAGATGAAAGGTGTTTTCATTTCAGCCATCCCACTGCAATATGTTGGTGCCCATCGAGTGAACTGAACAGATGGCCAGGCTGTCCTTGGTCCTCAAGGCTGGCCTCAAGGAGTGGTGGGAGCAGGCTCTTCCTTATTGCCTGTGTCCTGCACCTCCTCTCTGCAGAGGTGGTGTTTACATTCCCTTTCCTTACAGAAGTGGGCCAAGGAGTTTGAGGGGCAGAGCCAGCGCTGAAGCCCCCCAAGAAGAAAAGTCCCTTCAGGGTGTGAGCGCCCTACTCTTGCTCTGGGCTACCTGGCAGCAAGCACTTCCCTGCAGCTGTCATCCTCCCTGAGGTAAAGAAGGGAAGAGAAAATTGGACTGGGCCTGAGGTCCATAGACCTCCCTGTTTTTCCTGGCTGAGGGAAATCACATCCCCTTTTCACTCTCGAAGAGAAAGATTCATCCGCTTTTCTTCCTCTGCTGAAGCTCAAGGGGATGAGCTATGATTGGGAAGTGTAGAGAGATGCTGCCTATAAAGCAAGAATATCAGAGAAATATTCTAAATTCTATCGGATTGGATAGAATTTATCAGATCTAAATTCACAACTAACTGAATATTTGGGGTCCTCCTCAGCATCTGGATGTGGCATTTCCAGCTTGGGCTTAAATCCACCTTGTTCCTCATAGTCTTATAAGGTTGGGTTGGGGGAAAGAAGAGAAATATTTGGTATAGTTACATATTTAACCCCAGCCCCAGCATGCCTTTAACCTTGAAAGACAACAGCACATCTTTTGCTTTTGAACTAGACCTCTCCTAGCTGGGAAATGAATGTTGGGTATCTTCAGCTGTTAATGAATGAATTTCTGCCTAAAATAAAATGAGAAGGAGGTAATGGCTAGTTTTTCTGGGCAGATGCCAGTCTAAAGGCTGGGTTAAGTATGTTGGGTATGCAATAAATGCCTGTGAAACACTTATCCTGGAAATAAATTTGCTCCCAGACATCATGTGTTTCCAAGTATTTCAGTGTTTGAATACCTCACATCCTGTGACACAGTCATCTACCATCTTTGTGTGCCAAATCAGAAATATTGGTAGATAAATAGAAAGGATCATGTTGTTTTTTGGATTTCTTTAGCCCAATTGCATAATATTAGTCATCACAGTCTTACATTAAGAGATTTTTTGGAAGAAATATACTTCTTGTGCTTGAGATTAATATGTATGAAATGTCTTTTTTTTTTTTTTTTTTTGCTGCAATATGTTCTCCTGCTGGCCACAAGCAGAGAAAATTGGGAAGAAGAAATCCCCTTCTGACTTAGAGGATCAAAATAGAGAACAGTGTGGAAAAATGAATATGTTTCCAGATTTTATGATTTGCCCTCAGCTCCAGCACTGGGACTAGCAGACCTGCACCATGTAGAAGTAAAGGCAGGTAAAATATTCTGGGTACAAGATGGAAGTGGGTTTGGTGGCTTCATTTGGAATTGCACCCAACTACACAGAGTGAGCATGACACGTATTTGCAAATGTTAAATGGTTTAGAATTCAGTGCATCGCTCTTCTCTCTAAACACATGCATCATAGCCGTGAAAAAGTGATGTTAGTCGTAAGTTGAAGCATCATGCCCAACATTCCCCAACTGGCAAGTCTTTAATTACATTAACATTCACATTTGCTTGCTCCTGTGTTCTTAAAATAAAGATTAATTTTCATCATGTCAAAGTTCTGAATGTCATAGGATTTCTGAGTAGTCATCATTCACTCTACTTGCCAGGAAGTAATAGTGAAAGCAATTCCAGCTGTTGGTATGGAAGTCTGGAGGTTGATGAGGACTAATTACACAATCATTTGAGAAGAAATATGTAGTGCTAACCCAATTCTTGATATGTATAACTTGGTTAATGCTTTGCTTAAATTTTGAAGTAGCAGTGTGATTTGTACAAGTAGTAACACATGCCTTGTTCCTAGTTAGCGTCTGCAGGCAGTAGAATTGTTGGGGACATAGGAGTAGGTAGAGAAGGTAAGTTGCTATAAAATGAAAAAATAATTGAAAGTTCTGAGTTATGGGTAAGAATAGTGCTCTGTGCTATAATTTGGGTGAAGGGGCATTCATTATTTATGTTAGCAATAAAGAAAAGAACTTATAATAGTGTAGCTGCTTTATTAATGTAGTTATTAATTTATTCTTTATTATGCATATGAAGAGAGACGAATTATCTCATAAACATCCTTTCCTAAAGACTGTACACTAAACAAATGGTAAACAAGGCTGTGGTTGCAGCAGCAGGTAGGAATAGGAAAAATATTGGTGTTAGAGCAAGATAATGAATGCCTTGCATTGAGAGCCAGCAACAGAGATTCTGCATTGCTCTTATGGCTTTCAATCTTTTTATTCAGCTGCAGCTGCTTTCCTGTTTCCCCTTGTTTCTTGTAGGAGACTTATTACACAAAGCTTAGCAAGCTCCTGAAGCTGAAGTGACAGCAGAAGAGCAGGACAGGTGACAGAAAGCTTAACAATTTCTACAGTAGCTTCACATGCTGATGCAAAAAAGCATCTGAGCTGCCAATTTCAGACTTCTCCCCGGAGAAATCTTTCTGGAATATGGGTAATTGAGGGGTTTTTGTTGTTGTTGTTGTTGTTTGTTTGGGGTTTATTTTTTGTTTATTTTTTGGTTTCTTTTTGTTTTTTGTTGAGGTAAATTCCCTAAATGCTGTTGTGATGTCTTCAACATCCAATCTTTCCATGAGGAGAGGTATAAAGAGGCCATGCTCTGCTAAGGCTGGCATGTGCTTTCAGTTGTTCCAAAGCAAGTCGTAGGCAGATAGGGACTGTCCCTGCAGTTGTAGGAAAGCTCAGGTAGCCTAGGCAGCCTTCACCCCACTGAATTATTCCACTCCATGAAGCTGTTTTACATTGGCATTTGTCCTGAGCTGACAAAAAGGCAGTTCAGCTACTAAATTACCTTGCCCAGATGTGCTCCAGATGAAGAGAAAGGTGCTGCAGGCTGTTCTCATGGGGCTGCTTGCACATGTTAGCTTGGTCCCTTGTGAAGGGTAGGTCATGGTCCCTGTGCTTGTCCTGAGTGACCCTTTGCCAGGACTAAACTCCTTCCCACCAGTCCTTCACCCTGGGGGTGAGTGCTGGGTAGAGATGCAACACAAGGAAGTCAGAAAGCAGCATACTGGAATTGGAACGACAAGGCTCTGGTCTGAAGTTGTGCTGTAGAATGATAGAAATTGAATGTTCTTGTGGATCAGCACTTGGGAAGGTGATGGCTTAAATTCCTTCAAACACAATCATTTAACATCACATTTCCTAAGTGTAGCTGGGATTTTATCTATTGTTCTTTCCCACACCAAAAATTTCAAAGACAAAACATCAGCAAGACAGCTGATTTTGAGACATCAAGCTTACCCAAGTCCCATTTACTGAAACTTGAATTCAGTGCTAACGTGCTGCTGTTGCACTTCTGCACTCTGCCATTACAACTTCTGCCTTTGCAGCAGACTCCCTCTAGACAACGCAGCAGTGCTCACTGCAGAAAGGAGATTTGTGTTACTCCTGCAGTGCATCACCTACTTTGTGCTGTTAGCAGTTTGAAAGCTTTCAGTAAGATTCTTCTCTGTGTATTTGACCAGAGAGCAGGAGCTGTCCTTTCAGCTGGCAGCCTGGCTATTGCTCTGCATCAAGCAAGCCTCAGTCAGGAGTCCCTCTCCCTGCCTCATGTTTTCCTGCCCTATTAATTGCTTTACTACAGGTCAGGCAGAGGGAAACCACAAGCCAGAAGAAGGAATAGGACATCATTTTCAGCATAAATGCAGTCCCAGATCAGATTGAACTGATGTAGCAATGGCACTCTCTAGAGCTATACAAGGTTATTCCCAGACACTCCGCAGAAGTGTCCGTTGACCTTTTTTCCAGGGTAAGTCACATCCTAACAACATGAAAATCAGTTTTTGTCTTTCCATTAGTGGTAACAACCTAGTTTATGACTGATTCACCAGCTGTCTTTCATCAAGTATGTTCTGCTCATGCCTAACAAAAGCATCCAGTATCTGATTGCCCCCATAGCACTGCAGTCCCTGTTACTCTCAGGTGTTGTTGAGCAGGTTGATAGGAATAGAGTTCATCACAGCCCCATCTGAAATTCAACAATTCCTATGCTCAGAGGGATTGCTAGGCCTGCCCTGATCACAGCTGGCTATCAAAGGCCACTGCTGGACTAGACTACTGTGTGCTGGAAGCAATCTCAGCTGCTGGCTGAGGATCATTTTGTGCTGCTTGCACAGAGGAGGGGTTTCTATAGGGCAGATATATATTTTGAGCCCATGGACAAAACAGAGAGGGAGATGACACAAGAGACATCATAAAATGATATATTTGTTAATCCATTAAGGAGTAATTGGTTACTTACAAGAAGAGCAATCAAACCATTTTAGGAGCATTTGTTTTCAAATTGCTTGTATCTGGCAATCAAATGGAAGAATAGATTTGTGAGGAGGCATGACTGACAGACTGACTTGCATTACAACTTGCTGGAATAGCATGAATGTTCAATGTAGGCTTAGTTTATCTTTGTTAAATCAGTAAAATAGGTGGTGACTGTGGAATCAGTGGCAAGACCTACATGCTAGTTGGATACAAACTCACTGTACATCAGGAGATGCACTGAGCCTGAAACTGAAACAGGCACCATTTTCCCTCATGAAAAGACAACAGTCTACTTGAGATAGATCTGCCCAGGTTCTCTTACAGTTTCTCAGAAATGCACTTATCTCATCCCTGGAGAGTGTTTTACAGAAATATATTTACTTAAAATGTATGCAAAGGATTTCCAAAATGCAGATAAATTATGAAATGCTCAGTAACACAAACTGAGAGAGATGGTTGCAGTATCTTTTGTATATTTTCTAAGACATTTGGGATTCAAATGTATACACGGTGAGCTCTGCAGAGGTATCATAGTGAGCTGAAATCTGCAGAAATAAATTACAAGTTATTTAGATATTTTAGAAAAACCCTCCTAAATGGACATAATTTTCTTTAGGAACCCAGTGCTTCCAGAAATCTTGCCCACTTCTCATGTCTGCAAATGCCTATACAATGCAGGACACAGCTCCAAGGGAAAGGAATTTACTGTAAACCAAGTCCTTCTCATAAGTGATTTGGATGAGCAGAGTAAGATTTAGAATTTGAACCACTGCTGGTAAATGACTGGGCTCCAGACTTCAGTATAATGAAACGTTTTTGGAATCTTCCAGCCCATCTCTGTTTACAAAAACATTTTTAAAAATTATTCTTTTATTTTTAAAAAAATTATCATTACATTTTTTCCTTTGCAAAAGGATCAATATTACAATAATTGCATAAATGAGACCTTCATAATGAATGCAAATAGAAAGCCCCTTAAAGTGAATTTTGTTCCACTTGATTGTATTGATTTGTTAAATTCATTACTGGTTTGCAATATTTTGGCTTCATTTCTCTCTCTTCAGTTGCTGTGGCATCAAAAGGTTCCCCTACCATTACATCATTAGCATTCTCCTAAAAACTCCAATGTACAATTTCAACCCCAAAATTAATGTCTAGTGACAGATAATAGCAAAGAGTAGTTAGCAAATCTTTAAATGTGGCTTGGAAAACTGACTGCTGAGCCAAGCCATGTGGCCTGAAGTATGGAGATAAAAAAAAAAAGATTTCTTTGTCCCTAACAGCTAGCGAGCCCTGAGCAAGGCAGCAACTGAAGGGAACTTCTTCTTCTGAAAGATTTCTTGCTTGTTATGCTGTAAAGTTGTCAGAAATGTCTGCAGAATTATAGAATGATTTGGGTTGGAAGGGCCTCAAAGATGTTCTAGTGCCAACCCTCTGCCATGAACATGTATGCCACCCATTAGAGCAGGGCACCCAAAGCCCCATCCCACCTGGCCTTGAATGCTGACAGGGGTGGGACATCCACAACTTCTCTGGGCAGCCTGTTCCAGTGTCACCAGAGTCAAAGGCTTTGCACAACTCCAAGTACATGTAATTTGGTTTAGTAACCTAACTAATTTTAACAGGGAATAAAATCCTGGATTTCTCCTGATTTTGGTCTTTTCTGATGATCCAGGAAGGCTCTGTAGTTGAAGGTGGCATTGGTCTCACTCTCTTAGTGAGTGTCAGATCTAGCAGGATCCTGCCTGGTGTTGCAGAGAGTATCAGAAGTGATAAGTTAATCTGGTGAGGTTCTTTCTGCTCAGCCACCAGCCAAAGCCGAAAATCATTAAGGGAGATGAACAGCAGAGGCAGATGGTATTGCCTGAGTTATTATTGCTACAGCTTTAGCTAGTGTGCCTCTGACACTGGGACTGCACTACAGCAGAAATTGAGAAAAATGGGGTACAAAACCCTCCTACATTGCATGTTCACCCTAATTGCAGGGTAGAGAAGTCTATAGGCCTTTCTTGCTTGTTACACTTTTAATTTATCATTTTTTGTCAAAGGCTCCTCCTACCAGTCAGGTCCTCACTAGTGTTCATACAAAGAATTATTTTAGCCTTGTCTGACAGTAAATATGAGGATGAGATGGTTTTCATGTTACAGGGATGCGTCAGACTAACTTGTTTGTATTTACATATTTGAAGAAAGGAGGGACCCAACCTTAGCTGACCCAAGTTAGCCATTTCCAAAAGCAAGACAGAAATTTTGGAAACTTTCTCTAAGAATCTGTCATGTTAGAGTTTGTGGATCAGCTTAGTCCTGTTCACAGTGTGTGAGAGGCTTTTTAATGCCTAACCTGCACAGGACTAGAGAAAAGCCATGTCTGATAGGATGCTGACATGGAGAACCACACCACCTGGATGGGACATACTAGCAATGGTGTCCCATAAGGCTTTCATCTAGAAGGTGACTTTGTGTTGTTCAGCATGACTTCACTTCTTGGCCAACTCTCCAGTTTTGCTTTGCTCTTTGATTAATGCCAATCCATAATGACTGCTGTCTGGCTTTTTCCTCTTACAGTCTTGCTTTTACTGACTAAATGTCCAGAAGAAAAGTTTCCTTCTTACTTCACCTTTCTGCATTATACTTAGCCAAGTGTCCTGGTTTCAGCTGGGATAGAGTTAATTTTGTTCCCAGTAGCTGGTACAGAGCTGTGTTTTGGGTTTAGCATGAGACTAATGGTAGCACACTGATGGTTTGGCTGTTGCTCAGCAGCGTTCACCTCAAGGGAAGGACTTTCAGCATTCTGTGGTCTGCCAGTGAGCAGGTGCTGGGAGGTAGCATAGGTGGGACAGCTGACCCAAACTGTCCAAAGGGATATTCCAAACCACAGAGTGTCATTCCCAGTATATAAACTGGGGGGGTTACTGGGAGGGGCTGATCACTGCTCAGGAACAGGGTCTGGCATCAGTCAGCATGTGGGGAGCAACTGTATCGTGTATCAATTGTGTTCCTTGGGTTTTATTCCTCTCTCTCTTTGTTACCTCCATTTTCATTACATTATGATGATGATGAGGATGATGATGAGGAGGAGGATTTTTCCATTTATTAAACTGAATTCTTAAATCACAGGTTTTGTCCTTTTTTTCTTTCAAATTCTCTTCCCCATACTACCAGGGGAAGGGTGGGGGTGGGGAATGAGAGAGCAGCTCCCTGGCTCTTAGTTGCCAGCTGGGGCTAAACTATTTAAAGTCTGATATCAGCTCAATGCCTTTCCTAGAAGCCACAGGAGTGTCACTCAAGAGGGAATTGGTGGGTAAAGGTTTACTGATTCTCTCTTCAAAAGTGTTGTAGACAGAGCATCTCACAGTAAGATGCCTTTGTAGTCTTTGTGCAACCTGGGTATGTTACTCCTCTGCCTGCCCAGGTAATGGCAGCTGTTAAGTAATACAGCCCTCTTGAGGGAGGCAGAAGTTTGTTTCTCTTATTTTAATACAGATTTCCAATGTATGTATGCTTTGTTTAGTGTAAAGTTTAACTATTTTTTTAAGAAAAGAGATTGACACCTCTTCACATCAGAAAGACTATATCTGAATTTTGTGGTTCTGAGGCTTTGTGGAACTGAAGTGTATTGTCTGATTGATGAAGATAAAAACCTGATGAAAAAAGCAGCCTGTAGTGTAAGAAGGACAAGGAAATGGAGATTAAGATTTGTAAAGTTTCACAGTGAAGGACTTAATTCCAAAATCTTAGCTGACCTCATAGAGTGATACCATACTGCACCACCTAGAAATAGTGTGCACAGAACAGAGGAGAAAATTTGATGCAAAATCCATTGTCAGTAAGGAGTTACCCATAAAACTGTATTTTAAACTTGATTTCTGAGATAATTGCAAAACTAAAAGTGTCTATTTTTAATATAATTCCTCCTACCAAAGAAATCCCTAAAGAATGGGAAGTAATACCTGTTTATAGGCAAAATTGGTGCTTATTGCAGTTCTGCTACACCTAAAAACTGCAACATTAGGCTTGCTCAAGTCTCACAAATTGATAGCTATTTGCAATGCAGTGGCCTCTGAAGGTCTTCAAAGTGACACACAGCATTATGGCAGAATTACCAAAGTGTCCTCAAATTTCTTGGTATGAGAGGGAGAAAAAAAAAATTATTCTCCACTATGTCTGACTTATAACATATCAGACAATAGTACGTGATTTTTATAATGAAGTGTTGATTGTGAGCAAATCAAGCTGTATTATGCTGTACTGGGCACTGCATGCATAAGAAATGGCAGAAAAGATTCATGATAAAGGAATACAAACAGACATGCAAAAGCCAAAGAGAAAGAACAATGGAGCGCAGCGATACAAAACATACAGCAGTAATTTCTAGGAATCTGCTGGCCTTACAGAGTTTGTAAGAGAACATCTTGCCACCTGTGTGGCCAGTGTGTGTCTCTGGGTCACACTGAAAGATGTGGGGTCAAAAATCAGGCATTAGATGCTTCCATTCTTTCCATTAAAATGTAACTTTGTCAACTAAAAAAACCAACCTAACCTGATTTTCCTGGGCACCTGCTGTTTTCATGGCCTGTGGCACCCTGGCCTGTATCGGAAGAAGCACAGCCAGCAGGACCAGGGAAGTGATTCTTCCCCTGTACTCAGCCCTCACATCCTGTGTTTGGTTTTGGACCCTTGGGGTATGTCCAGGGTAAGGCAACAAAAGTGCTGAAGGGTCTGGAGAATGAGTCTGATGAGGGGTGAGGACCTTATTGCTCTGTAAGTACCTGAAAGAAGGCTGTGGCCAGGTGGGGGTGTCAGTCTCTTCTCCGATATCTCAAGTGAAAAGATGAGAGGAAGTGGCCTCAAGTTGTGGCAGAGGAGGTTTAGATTAAATATTAGGGAAAAATGCTTCACAGAAGGGTTTGTCAAGCATTGGCAGAGGCTGCCAAAGGAAGAGGCTGAGTCACCATCCCTGGAGGTGTTTGAAAGACCTGCAGATGTGGCACTGAGGGACATGGTATAGTGACATGGACTTGGCAGAACTGGGTTAATGGCTGGACTTGATGATCTTAGAGATCTCTTCCAAACTCAACAATTCTGTTATTCCACCCCATCAGGATTCACGTTTGAGAGGAATTAAAGGTGGAATGATGTCCAACCACCTCCCAGGAGCTACTGCTTACCAACTAAGGCAGCAGAACAGTGAGCACCTCTGCTCTGCATCTGCTGCAGTTTGTTGCTAAAAATATGTGAACAAGCTGAAATCAGCAGTAGTTTGGGGTTTTGAAGTGCTGGAGCTCTGGAAAAGTGGCACTGCCTCTGTCACTGGGACAGTAGTGTCTAGTGGAGGTACCAGCATAGATACCAATACAGCATTAAATCACAATGACCAGAAGGCAGAACCTTAATTCTCGTGCATTACACAACACAGGCACTGACCTGAGACTCACAGAGATCACTAGGAGTGACCAAGTTGGGGGTCAGGGTATGAGAAGAACATCCCAAGGTGTTGTAACTAGGTTGGAAACCAAACCTCCCAGGGCAGGAACACACAGACCCACATATATTCCCCTTGCACGCTGTGTGGATGTGCTGGCTTTGCCAATGAACTCTGGACAGCAAGCCCTTGTCCAGGGAAAGCAAGCAGACATGGCACAGGTCATCTGGCTGAGTGGCAAATGCTATGGTGCTCCTGGAAGTGCCCTGCAGGCCTCCAGCAACTTATGCTCATTTTGTTCATGTGTTCTGTATTATGCTATTAAAGCAGTGCTGCTGCCTGTAGGCAGCTGTGTATAACCAGTCAGGTAACCTCTGACTGAAGCTGGCATAGCAACAGAGCAGCTGGCAGGACACTGCTACAGCTGCACCAGACTGGGGAGGCAGAAGAGAGGGAACTGTGCTGAAGTCTTGGTTGCTTTACCATTAGATGCTCTAAGCAGTCACAGCACTCACAGCAAATCTGGCTGTGTTGCTTGGCCTACATTTCTCCAAAACCACAGGCTGATTTTAAAGCCAGCATTTGGGAAACAATTTGTGGTCATGTGAGATGAAAAGAAATTGTAGTTAGTGCATTCATGAATACCAGTGGCAGAGGAAAGGGTGCATGCATGCTCTGAACTGACTGCTTCTTTTTCTTACAGTAGCACATATAAATAATTCCCTACTTGGAAAACAAAGGAGGAAACTCTCCCAAATTGCAAAGCATGGCACTTTTATAAGAATACTGTCCTCATAGAGAGTGCTTGAACAACACTGGAGATCTGCCTGGGAGAGGGAGTTCTTGTAGTACCTGAGGACAGGGTGGGAAACCTCACAAAACATGCACCATGCCCCCTTGATCTTGATGTTCAAAGTCTCACGGGGCTTCCGAGCCTTATACCAGAGTGGTGGTCACAAATATTCTCAGCATGAGGCTGCTTATCTGTGGAGCTGCTCTATCTCTTAGTCAGCAGCACTGAAATGCTGCTTCTGCATTCAGCTCCAAAGGGAGATTAGCAATCTGATATGTATTGTAGCAAGATGCTTTAGCACAAACTACTCTTTTCAGTCTCCTGAAGAGAAGAGCTGAGCAGAGTTAGTTAATGGCACATTTTCTGAGCCAAGGATTACCTTCAGCTTTGTTACTTTGACATTGAGTCCTTCTCTCGTGTGAGACATTTTCCAGCAACAAACAGTCAAGTGCTCCCTATGCATAAAGCAGGTAGGGCCGTGTTCCTCCCAGCTACAAGCATAAATGATTTTCATTTAATGGTTCTAGGTAGACTTTAAAACAAGGACAATTTTAAAGGCAAAAATCAGCGTACAATTGCTATTATGAAGACAGGCAAATCTCTAGCTGAATTATTTTCTCTTCCCCAGAACATATCAATTTCTTGCAGCACGATTCCTCCATCAGAGAAGAGGACTGAAGGCAGATCAGCTTAACCCGGCTGTCTTTGCCCTGGAAGCAACAGAGTGGTGGTAGTTCATCTCCGGCTGCTGTGGTGGAAACAAAGGGTCCTTTCATAACCTGCACAACTTTGCACCTATATCTTCTACATATGCCTGACTCTCCTTTAGAGTCAGGTTTCTTTATATTACTGCAATTTGCTTGCAGAGAACTTAAATTTCACTTTTAAGGGAGTACTGAGCTGCCAGAGAGGCCCCAGAGATTGGTAGCAACAGGACCAAAAGCAAATGTGACCTTTGCAGCACCTAATTTATGAGAACCTTCTCTGCCTCTGAGAAGAGACTTGCATGCCTGTTCTTCCTATTCTGTTGAGTTTCTAGCATTAGTTACTAGCCTGACTGGGGAGCTGCAAGTCACCTGCAATCAGCCAAATTAGCATCCTGCTGCAGCAGTCGAGTCAGGTGATGCCTTAGGCACTTATCAGGGGCTAGAGGGCAGAAGCTCCATCTGCCATCTGGAACATTGTTATGGGGGAAGATGGCACCTTATATTCATGTCTTGTTAAAGAAAACCCAGAGCAAAGTAGGAGTTTCTTACCGGTAGGATTTTATCTGGTTTGGTGTGCTTGTTTATTTTTGCAGCTTCTGCATAAAATCCAGTGGCAGTCATGAGAGTCCTCATGAATCAAATCCATTGACACTACAGGTATTTGCATCCTCGCTGTTCTGATTAAACACTTTTCCAGCAAGGTGGCACAGCTTCCACAGGGAGATGCAGCCTGCTGATTTCTTGTTGGAAACTGGAATCCCCAAGAGCAGTTGCCCCACTGCTAAGAACACACTGCACTTTGGAAGGGTCTAGGGAAATGGAAACTGAGAGTGCAACAGCTGCCATCACTGTCCCAAGTGTCAACAACTGAATTTTGTTCTGTGCCCTGTCCCATCAGTCCAACAGGCTCAGGCAATGATTACTGGAGGCATCTCATCCCTTTCCATGGACAGAAGCATCCTCACCTCCTGAATTGCACTAAGTTTTAGCAGAAACAAAGTGCATGGTAACTTAGCCCAGCTGGGAGAGGAGCACCTTATTGCACAGGACAATGCCCAGCACATGGGCAGGTTTTCAGTCAGACACTAGGCACCTTCAAGGCAGTGACAGTCAAGCTGTGAGAGATATCCTTTTGGCTGTTGCTGGAATTTTGCTGAAGCCTAAGTCCATTTTTATTTGTTGGATAAACTGCAAACCCAGTCCCATTGAATGAACTGCAAATTCAATCCCTATTCCATTTTGGATAAACACGTATCAAAGTCTTGCAAGTAGTCGGAATTTAATGTGGAATGTCTTCACAAAATATGAGCGAGTGGCAAACTGCATGCCTATGTACCAAAGCAGTGGAAGTGCCCTGCAGGCATAGCTTAAAAAGAACTACACCTCCCCCTCCTCCTCAGTAATTGCTGAATGCACATAATCAGGTATTCTTCATTTTCAGTTACAGGATTCTCCTAGTTTAATTCTCTTTTTGCTCTTGAAACCTATTAAAAGAAAATGATGGAGCAAGCAACTAGAACTTATAGGTGTAATGTTCAGTTGTTTCCATAATCACAAGAAAATAATGTCCGATGGATCATGTAATAGAAAAATGAAGAAAATCTGAGTATCATCTCAAGCAGTATTTGCTTAATGAATATAAGACAGCGTTAATAACAATATTTCTTGTTGGTGGTACTTTATCATGTGATGGGGACTGCATTATGCAGCTCTAATTTTGGTTTGTGTTTTTTAATATACTTTTAATAAAGAAAAGTAGATCTCATGTCTCTTAATGAGTGTACTTTTCACTCGTAGGTAGAAGGAAGAGGAAGAAAATAACTTTGGGAAAAGGAAAAAAAGAAACACCTTCTATCAGAATAGGAAGAGAATTAGTGGGTCTTTCATGGAATGGTACATTTGAACCTTCCATGTCATTTTCCAACAGCCACACAGATCTCTGGGTAACCAACCCAGTTTCGCAAGAAAAGCGCTTCCAGTCTTGAAATCTAGTTTCAAATACTTATTAGTGAGAACAGATTCAGGAACTGTTGCTTTTCAAAAGGCACTCTTACATATATTTTCACAACTGTGTCCTCTTTTGCTAATATTCCTGCAGACCTAGGGCTCTCATGTGAATGCAGATGCCCAAGGACATTTACATGCACAAGGTATGCATGTAAGCATAAGCTTCTAATTTATGCCTTTGAGCTGATATAAGTGAGAAACTGAAGCAAAAATCTTTGCTTGAATTTCTTAATAAGGTTCAGAGGGATTTTAGTAATAAAGGGTATTGTGAATGCAAAACAAAAAAACACAAAAATTGTTCTTTTTGAGTAGTTTCTTTGTCATTAGTATGAACTTTACCACGGGGGGTAGATACACAGAAGTGGAAAATTCATAGTCCATTGCCCTCTCTGCTGGAACTGTTGTTTTTCATTATATAAATAACTGAAATGAACTGCTGAAAGATTGGGTGAGTTGAGAAGGATATCTTTTTTTTTTTTAATGTAATCCTTTTTTCTTTAGTTCCTGTTACACATCAAAACTATGTAGGTTAAAATCCTTTCTGAACCTCTTCCCAGAAACATCAATGAGAATTTGCTTTTAAGTGCTTTGGCCACCCCAGCTGTGGAATAAAGGAAAAGTTTGCTGCAATTGATATGCTCTAACATCTTATGCTAATTAATCCCAACCCCAAACAAAGCTAAGGGGAAAGAGAAGGGGAGAAGCAATGAGATAATAAAACTAATGCTTATGCAATTAGGAAAGAATATTCCTTGGTGGTTAGCAGGGTGAACATACAGCTCATTTTTATCTCCTCTGTATGTCCCTTCTTGCTTCTCTATTTGATCTATCTTCTCATTTCTTCCAGTAACTCAGGACGGAGGAGCAAAGCACAAGGTAAAATTATGCCATGGCATGAGATGGTACAGGCCTATCTCAGTCAGGAAACTCCTAGCCAGAAAGTTGTTTTGATACAAACCAATATGTGAATGATCAAACCCAACCATATCTATGAGTCTTCCCTGGGAAGAAAAAATGAAATGCCTGCATTTACTCTTTTTTCACTTTTACAGACCCAATGACTCTGAAGGTGAAATCACAAAAGCTCATACTGGAGTAGACAGCACAAGCCAAGGAGATCAAATTAATCTTCCCATACCTCAGGGAGACTCCTCAACACCCTGTCTTCATGGTAATCTCATCCTGATCTCCTTCCTTCCTCCACCCTTTATGTAGGGATTTAAGGGTATTTAGGTAGCTTACGAACACTCAGGCAATAAAATATAACTGTAAAAGCTTTCTACACTGAGATAGTTATGGTTCTTTCCTGTTGCAAACCTATCCAAGGCATCATATCTGCAACCTTGTGTAATATATTTTGCCTGGTTAAAAAACGTGGTGATGCCCTGTGTGAAGGGCCATTTATCTAAAGGATGGAGGAAACCTGGATACCAGAATTTTAAATAAATAATAGTAAAAGTGTGTAACAATTCTGAGTACCTCCTTTTGAATCAGAAAATCCAAGAAAGAAATCTGGTCAGACTTTCTTGACACTGTGTAGCCAGGATACACTGTAACTGGGAAGTCCCCATCCTAAAAATCCTGATGCAGACCCAGTGTCCTGGGGCTGTGAGTGTGGTTCATGGAGCATGGGGACCTGACCACAGGTGCTAGCACTGCAGCATAGCATTTAAAAACCAGTTGGAGCAGGTCTCTTCTGCATAGCTTTGCTCATCAGTCCTGATGTGCCACCCCCATCACAGTGGATGGAAACAGGAACTAATGCTGAATTGAAGAAACAACTGCGCAGAAGGGATTCTGCCATGCAATTTTTGGGAACACAGCACACCTTGTTTCTCCTATCTTGCAAGAGACAGACAAGACATTTTCAAACATAATGGACTTCAAATGTTAGGTGTCATCAAGGCTGAGACAGTGAATGCAAATGAACTGTTTTGATAATTGCAATCTAAATACCAAAGACAAATTACAGCTTCCCTGTCATGGTAGTTCTGTTGTGTGAGGTGAAAGCAGCACAAAATTCTGGGATGTGAGCAGAGGATGTGCATTTTCTCACTGCACTTGGGGCACAGGAAGCATTTGAGACCTGAGGGGGCAAGAGGGTGCCATTAGGTGTGGTTAACCAAGAAATGTGGGAAAGTTGTGATAAAAGTGCAGGGCAATTGAACTGGAAAACTAACAGAAGATAAGCAACTTCCTGCTGTTTTCTTTAATTACTTCTTCTGTCTTCCATATAAAGGACAAATAGGTGATCCCAAATCCTACAAGAGGAGGTCTGCTACAGAAGCAAGCTATCTGGTCCTTCACATCCCTGGTACCCACCTGATTTTTTTTTTGGACATCACTGAATTACTCAAGTTATGATCTGGAGACCTGCCCTCTTCTCTACTACCAATTAGAAATTACTAATACTCTATTTTACTTTAGAAAGACAATTTCTCATGAGAGTTGAGATGAAGATTTTTAAATTACTCAACCACTCTATGCAAATAATAACTAATTTTTGCAATGCCCTGGTAAGGTAGGTAATTATATGTTATCCTTTCTGACAGGCAGAGACATTAAGTTTGAATTGGCCCTAGACCCAAGGAGATTTTTTGAACTCAGTTTTCCTGGGCTGAGGTGAAATTTTGAAATAAGCTCTAGTTTGATCAGATGCAGGTTTTCGTTTTCCATTTTTGTCTCATCAAGAAACCAGGCTTGGAAGAATATCCCTTAGGTGAGTTACCAGAATATGTTCATAAATGATTCACTTGAACCTTTTGCAGTCAAAAATGACACTGAGAGTACCATGGAAATAAATTTTTGAGGGTAGATGAGTCACCTGGGTTTCATTGCAAGTAATGACAAAAGCTGATTCTGTTACTCACATGAGTTTCATCCTCATTGCCTAAAATGCTTTTGCTATATAGTGATCTGACTGGATTGCTCCAGCTACCTTTCCAGTTCAGAGTCTTGTCATAGATGAGGGAGTGTGGTTTTGTTGTGCTAAGCCTGTGCAAACCTGAAGTGAACAGCACCCATGTTAGGTGTAGGCCCTCAGTGATCCAAAATGGGCTTGTGGTCTGAAACAGGTTTTGTATCTCTTCCAGAAACTGCCACCTACAACAGCTCAATTATCTTACGAATGACTCACGGAGTTCTTGTGGCAGTGAGCTCCTGTCCTAATTAAGGGAACAGCCACCTGAGCTCTCTCCTTGCACAGCTTTCCTGTTCCCCTTTCATCCTTGCTCCGCCATTCCGTAACTTACTTCACTGTGACCTGTCCCCAGCTGTTTGTGCCCATGTTCACCTTTCCCAGTCATCACATTTACGTGTTCAACATCACTCTGAACCCCTTCTGTGTGATTTTAGGTGACCACAAGGGTGCACAGAGCCCCAGGGGCAGCAGCACTATGAAAAAAGCACTGTTTCTTCTCCATAATGACAATTTGCTCAGCTGCTGATCTTTGGGCCACAAGTGGGCTCCCACTGGAGATGTCAGATGTACTTGCTGGTGAAGGCCATCAGCCATGCTGTTTGATCTCTAAGTACCCTGGGATAGCCACAGTGTTCATCTCTGAGCACATCCTCCTCTGACATTCAATTACCACTACCACTGTCCTCTTCAGCTTCAAAACAAAGTCATGAGGAGATTTGGGAACTTCTGTAACTTTTCCTGCACAGCACAATATCTGTGTCCTGTAAAGTACTCCTAACCCTATCCTCACAAGAACTCCTGCACTACTTTAGGAGTCTTGAATATTTCTGAAAAAAAATATTTATGTTTCTTGATGGAAATTTGAGTTTTTACATGTTTTGAATGCACATTTTTAAAAAACCCAATATTTTCTAATGAAGTGATATACAGACTGACAGCAAATCTTTGCCTCAAACACTCTATAAGAGATCTATCCTAATTTTTTAGAGAAGAATATGAGGCACAGCAGGATGAAGTTATTTGATGAAAATCACTCAAGTCTGCTATGATAAATGAGAACTTTAATGAGAACTGTGATATCCTGTTTTTCTGATATGTTCCGTTCATTAAGTCACTCAGTAGTCATGCTATAGTTCTGTTTGCTTATTTTAAATACAGTGTTTAGAAAGCAGAAATTACCTTCTCTATTTATGCATGTACAAGCATGACATGTACCTCCTTAGACTTTAGTTCCATGTTAATAAACACAGAAAACTTCCACTAGCTGCTATCTGGTCAGGCATGGTACTGTGACTTTTGCTACAACATGGGGTAGGATTTATGTTCACAGACAGTGTAAAGTTAGCCATGGTCTTGCTTTAGCATCTTTCATCCTAGATCTCTAAAATGGAGGATGGAGACTTTCACTCCAGGATAGCAAGGTTTTTTCCCCTATTCTAAAAATGCAAACATGAATACTGTTTCTGATGACAGTTGTATAAAGCAGATCTAAGCCATTCTTTTTGTTGTTGGTTTCATTTCCCATTGTCTAAATGGGATCCAGGTTCTGTCTGTGATGCAACTACCAACAAGTCAATGCAGTTAAATATTAATTTTCAAATTCAGCCTATCACGTGCATCATTATAATAATTCAGGGTTTTAGAAGCATATTGAAGAAAGGATCTTGAGGGAGGCACCACATAGGACAATGGAACTCATTTATCTGGTTTTGCTGCAACCACCTCAACACAAATGTTGATTTAATAAACGTTCTTTGCTCCTGCTGGCTGTATTCAGTGTTCACCACAGGTGTTATTTACCTCTGAAATGCATGATGACTACCAATCAGGCTCAGGGAGAGGCACATTTTTCAATAATAGATCAGTGTCTGAACATGTCAGCAACTCATGTCATACCTAAGTCTGCTAATGCTAATACTGAAAACAAAGGTTCTGTTCATACGTCCAGAGGACTTAGCTAAGACAAGCAGGAGCACATCAACCAAATGCATCACTGCCACATTAGACAAGGGATCATTAGCTCTTGGAAGGTGTTTTTCCCCAGTACTGCAGGTTCTTTCTATTAATGTGTTTACTCATTTTGTTTTCAAATGCATTCTTGCATATGGGCTGCCAACACCTGGGCATCCCTGTGATTATGCACTTTCAATAAGAGCTCCTTCTGGACATATGTCCCAGGGCCACACGTGATACTGGGAGCATAAGAAGTGGGAAAGGCTTACAGAGCCCTGATTCTCATTGTCAGCAGCTTTCATCCAGGCCAGACAATAAATGGAAAGCAGTACACAAAATTGCTGTGAGTAATGAAGAGCAGCAATAAGTGAGATAACTGAAGTATTATGGAAAAGACAGAAATCTCATTTCAAGTGAGTTTATAAAAGATAGTTACACTATTCAGGTTTGATGGGTCCAGGCTTGTGCAGGGGTACATGAGCAGAATGTGATATTCTTGTGGCTTTAGCCATTTACACAGATCTAACTTGGCTCGGGACAGAAAACTGAGGAGTTTTGCTTTTTGTTTAAAAAATTTGGACATTTGGACAAAATTTGGACATTTGGACAAAATCTGAACAGAGTGAGAAGAAAACTACCTTGCTTAGAAAAGAGAACACGGACAAGATAGTCCAAACAATAACCTGGAAACTACTCTGTGGACAGAAATCAGCTGAATGTGGTGGCCACATGAGTAAATCTGCCTGCATTTACCATGATTCAAGCAGCTTCTTGGACAAACAGATTTATGAAGAAATGGCTTTACATTGCAAATCAAACTACCAAGTTTTATATATTTAGCCAAATAATTACCAGCCTAAAAGGAGAGATGAGAATTTCAGTTTGTGCCTCATGCATCTCAGGAGAATGCTTTAATCATTAAGTACTGGTTGGTGTGAATCTCAGCCACTTTCACCTCCTAGAATCAATCCTAGGCTTAGTAAGCCTTCTGGATCAATATACCAAGTTAATTGAACCTTTTTATGGAAAAGTTCTGTTTCACCTTACCAACATTTTCTCTTGGGAAAGACAAAATAGTTTCATATAAGTATCACTTCATATATTGTGCATGAAAATGCCATCTATTTTAGCAGCCTATTTTAGTAGAGATACTTGGGTGGACCACAGTATTTTTTTCCAATTGCTTTTTCTGATTTTGCTTAGATGCTATACACAAGGGGTGGCTGAGAAATCCTTTTTGCTATATTTCTCCTCTAGAGAGACTTGTTTTTTCCAACTCTGAGCTGCTGCTGAATTCAGATGAGCATCAAAGCCTAGAAAACACTGAAATTTTGTCCATACAAGAGAAAGATTATCTACTTAAAAAACCCAGCCTGAAATATCAGGAAATCTCTCAAAATAACAATATAGTGTCCTGACAAGTGCACCTGACTTAGCATGGAATTGGAAAACGACACGCAGGGGCAGACAATGCCATCACTCTGCCATAAGTGACCCTACTGTATTATGAGCTCTGCTTTAGACTGGGTTTGTCACATCAACCAAACACCACACTGGATGCTTTCTAACACACAAACAAAAGTAAGACCAACATAAATGCAATGGTGGTCTTGAGGCATTCATCAATAATATATAGGATGTCCAGAAAGATGACTTCCACATACCACCACAAAGTTTTCCCTTCTATCTAAGTTTTTAATTGGGATGCCCAGAAGGCAACTCCATGATCTAAAAGAAGAGACTTGGGGATAATGGAGGTAATAGCTGGTGGGTGCAGGTTATAAGAAACATGAGAAAAAAGAGAGGAAAATAACTGTGAAAAATAGTTGAACTTATTGAGCAGTCAAACTGCAAGTAGCCCTGGAAGAATAGTCAAAGTAATAAAGAACTGCAGAAATACAGAGATGTAGGCTTTGGAGTAAGCTCTAAAATCCTCTTTGTCTAAAGCAGATAAAGTGCTTGAAGACAGTATTTCACAATATCTTTGCAACTCTTGGTCTCAGATCTCAGGAGCAGAAGGAAGGCATTTTTTCACATATAAAATGAATGCAGCTGAAGTGCATGTAGTAAATAAGGAACAGCCACTCAGCCATGTGCAGGGACTGCAGGTCAGACACCAAAATAAATTAAAATAGACTGTTCACCCCATATGCAAGAATAGAAGTTAGGATTACTTCTTACATAGAAGTCAAGGCTCAGCTATTTCAACTCTGCAGCTGTGGCAAATGATGCAGAATTAGAATGTGATTGTAGAGAAATTATTAACAATTATCAACCGTGTCAAAGCTTTCTCTCTCCCCTTCTTTTTCATGAATTCTTCTTAATTAGAGTATATTTCAAATGTGGTTACTATTTAATAAGAATCTTCAAAAGAAAACAGAGCTAAATTAACAAAGATTGTAAAAAAATGCCCAATTTCTTTGGGTTTAATCCTTTGTGCCAAATAAACTGATGTTTTCTCAAATTTCATAACTTACTTTAGAAAAGTTAATTGTCTGAGAATGAGTATCTGCAGACAAACAAGAAAAGTTTGGTATAAATGCACCCATGGCCAGTCAAGCTTTCATTCTCAGCCCCTCAGGGAGGGTACATTAGTGCAGGAAAATAAGCAAATTCTATAGTAGCCAGCGTCCATTACAGAGCTGTAAGCATTTATCACCTGTCCCTTTATGCACACTTGCCCAATAATGCAAGTGCAGAGCTACCTTCTAACCATGTATTTGCTCTTCTACATATCTATGAAAAAGATGATGCTTACAGTGCTCTTCCTGCCCATATATGAATTACTTAAATTTCTTCAAGCAGGTGTGGGTTGGAGCTTTACTGACTAAAGTTCACAGAACAGTCAAGAGAAGCCATTTCCCCTGGAGATGTTGTGATCAAAGGAAGATCATGAGATATAATGCTGAGGGTCAGCTCAGAAGAGGGACAACTGTCACAGGAATACATCCTAAGGCAAACACATTTACTAGAGTCAGAAGGAGAGGAGAAGGGAAAAAAGGTAAGGTACATGGCAGGAGTTAATTTTAACTGCTGATATAAGAAGTAGCAGGGAAGAACAGGACATCCACGAGAAGTCAGAAAAACCTGGAACAAACATGGTGAACTGGCAAGGTAGAGCAAAAGATAAGCACAGAAAGTTAATTGGATGCTTTGAAGTTATATTGAATGTTAGACAGAGAAAGGGAAACTAGTTTGTGGGCCTAAAATTACCCACAAAGTGAAATGGAAAAATCAGAGACAAGAAAGGAAAGAAATCCTTGATGCAGCTCAAATATCTAAGGTACAAAGAAGGGAAGCCAGTAGAAAAGGCTGCAGGTCCCAAAAATGCATGTTCATGCACATTTCTTTGGATATATGTTTGGGGTTTTTTTTCTTCTTTCTAAAACATCTACATGGGGAGGGCTGTTACTACTTCACAGTTCAGTATTTCTAAACTGCACCTGGCTTGGCCAAAGGTGCCGGGATCCTCCAGATTCCTGACACTGCTGAGAGCCCCATTGATAGCATCACATGGGAAGCTGATGTTTGCACCCCTGCTACCAAAACTTTGTCACATAAACCCACCAGTGACTTGCATTGCTACTCTTCACCAGTGCAGCTGATGCAACACTTCCAGAAAACCAGAACTGGAGCCCAGCAAGCAGCAGCTCCACAGCACATGTGCTGTATTAGGTCCTAAGAGTAGTCAAGGTGGAAACTGGGATTGCTTTGATCACAAGTAAAGCAGAAGAAAAGAGGAAGTAGGAATTGCCTCATCTGTGTTTGCAGCACTCTGACGTTACTGCATATACAACAACTGGGGTAAAATCCAAAAGCTTCCCAGAGTGCATGTGTCTCACTGTCTGCCCCAAGTGGTGGGGCACAGTAATTAGGATTCTTTAAGGAACTCAAGATTTTGACTTCTTAACTTTGCTTGCCGGGGCAGGCAGTTGAGTGTAAGAAAAATTATGATGGCAAAATACAGGAAGGGAAAAAATACACATTAGTCATAAGGTAAGACAAATTATGTCTGTCAACTTGATGCTTTTCTTTTCTTTCTTACATATACATATGCATACATAGATATATAAGTAACCTCTGAAATGTGTAGTTATAATTCAACAATTTATTAGAAAGTTTCTTCCCTGGTACTTTGCATGTTTTATTCCCAAGGCAAGAGAAAAGAGGTGGAAACAAAACTGTTCTCAATACAAATCTGATCAGCCCCTTCAGTTTCTTTGTTATGATAATTGGTAATTACAGAGGAAAAAAAAAAATCTTCATTTAACATGAAGATTGCTTCAAATGCCTTCCCTACACATGATCTATCACAGCCCACCTATGGATGACATCTGCACTCAAGGTTAGACCAGGTCACATGAAATCTCTGAGGAGCTACCTGCCACTGGCCTCTGCTCTTCCATTCCCCAGGACCTAGGGAAGCAACTAGGGCAGTACCAAGATCTGGATATTTGAAATGGGCTCTCACTTGAGGCGGTTGTTTGGGATACCACATTTCCTTCCCTGTTTAGCCCAGTGGATGGAAATTTACACGGTGCCAGTGAAGCCACTGGGAAAGTTTTGGGCCAAAATCAGAAGCTTAAAGAGGATTAACCCCATTCTGAGAAGAGTCACTGCCTAGTCATCCTCTGATTGGGCCAGACAGATCCTTGCTCCCTGAGGATGACTGCGGCTACAGGCATCTGGTGCTGGGTCACTGCACATCTACCCTCATGAACTGAACCTTTCCAGCAAAAACCTACCCAGCTTTGTGCCCATCTGCTGCACTACACCAGGATGCATCCTGAGTGATGACAGCTGAGTCCTATCCTTTGATGTCAGCTTCTGTGCATGTCACAGAATCACAGAATCACAGAATCACAGAATCACAGAATCACAGAATCACAGAATCACAGAATAGTCTGAGTTGGGAGGGACCCACAAGTATCATGAATTCCAATGCTTAAGTGAGTGGCCAGTACAGGGATCAAACCCACAATTTTGGTGTTATCAGCAACCCTAAAAGGGACTCAGTTTCCAAGGATCAGTTTTTGACCAGCATTAGGTTATGGCACTGACACTAACCACCAAATTCAGACTTGGATTTTGTAACCAGTTTCTGTTTACATCCTGGCTTGAACCCTTGGTCTGAGTTACGAGGTTCACTGTGGGCTTCCCGTCACAGGTCCTGACATTGCTCCAGCCTGGAGACGAGTTTTCCTGGCAGCCTGTGGAAGATAATCTTTGCTCCCAGCAATGTGGGGGAACCGCTCTGACGAATCCCCAGGGGCTCTGGTGGCAGTGGGGAGGGTGATGGGAAATGGCAAGGGTCTGACTAAGGACAGTTAGACCTATTTCCCCAGCTGCTTGATTACCCAGTTGCCTTCCTGGCCATGTCCCCTTGCCTACACACAAGCACATGTGTGGGTCTGCACAGATACACACACAAGAGCAGCCTTTTGGGGTTCAGAGTTCTGCTATGCACAGCTTGCATTTATTTATTTTTTTTTTTCCTGAAGGAAACACATGACATCTGTGATGGGGAGATTAGATTTGGATAAATTAGATGCGGTATCAGGCAATTTTCAGAGCAGAACTAAACATTTTTAACTGGTCCTGGAAAAGAGCAAAATATTCATATTTCAGAAAAGTATTTGCTAACACTGCTGAAAGGGGTTGCAGTTTGATTCAAGGGTGGCTTTGTCTCTTTGTTTCCTTCTGCATGCTTTTGGGAGCTTATTTTCTAATCTTAACTAGATACACGTGCTTATGTATGCCCATTTTTTCCTGCTGTGCTCTTGTGGATTTTTCTGAAGTATTATTAGAAAAAGGAAGCAGAAAAACCCACTGATGTGAAAGAACTTTCCAGCTGAATCTGGGTGCTTGACAGTGTGTACAGGTGTGCTAAAATAAATACACAGCCTATCAGAAAATGTAAAACAGGCATTCATGCACAGTCTGTGGTACACTGCAAACAAATCTGCCAACAGCTAATGAGTGAAAAATGTAGGTGACTACTGAACCTCAAACAAATATATTCCACTGTTATCCAGGGAATGTGTGAACTCAAATGTAGTCATAGATTTTACAATACAATTTTATGGGACATTGTCTTTATCAATAGCACCTTTATATGTAAAGGTAGAGGGAACTGACTGTGTGTATTCAGGAAAAAATACCAAGCAATCATGCCACACCAACGGGAGATACTATTGTTTGGAACAAAGCAAAATCAGCTTCAAACCTTGCTTCCATTAAGAAGCTGAGCAGTATTGTATATAGATAATGAGAGAAGAGCTGACAAAATCTGTTGTTGTCTGGGCTTTCTGGCTTGCAGCAAGCACTTCTTTGTCATTTATTGGTAATTCCTCAGTGTAATGGAGTTAAACTGGAATTACATTGGTGTTATCACTAACGATTTTCAATTTGGTTTGCTTTATGAGACTTTTAAAGAGTTGTTTTTGGCGTTCCTATTACTTCTTTATCGTAAAGCTAGTTACAGGATTGCCCTGTCTCATATAGATTTTCTATATGCTGTGTTCGTATATGTTTCATCAGAACAAAGTAATGACTTGTGGTAAAGGAACTCATATAGGGAACTTCTTTGAATGTGTACTGTCCATGAAAATATACCTTCTACATTAAAAACAATATTTATCTTACAGAACCACAGCAGTTTTAAACTCTGAGTCACATATTCCCCATTTTCTTAACTTTTGGCCATTTGAGCCCCAGATCAGAGAAATCACCGCCTGTAAACCCAAAAGTTGACTCCCTTGGTACTGAATTGCCAAGGTTTTTGCTGGAGCCAAGGCACCCACTGTAGGTGGGGAGCTCCCAAGAAGGACATCAGTATTTTCCACCAAAATAAACCTTTCAGCTGCAGTTAGGAAACAAGGAGGGGTGCGGAAGTGATCTCCAACCCAGAGCCGTCCTTGAGGTTTCCATGATTTCCACAGCTCTATCTCCTTCCTCTGTCCAGGGTTGTAGCTATATCCTGTCATTGCTGTATTTTTTTGAAATTCCAAGAGCTCAGCCCGCTCTGAAGGGGCAGGTAGCTGTTGTGCTCTGTCCGCAGAGGTCCAGGGGTGCTGGGCAGGCACCCTCTGCCTGTGCCGATCAGCTCACAGGAGTGCTGGCAGCACCCCTGGGGCATTTGGAATGCAATGTATGCCCTCGTGCTTCTCTCCAAGAATTCCCTGCTGGCCCTGCAGCAGCCCCATTTCTATGCCTTGGCTGCCTAGATTTGCCTGCTGCAACACACAGGCCTTGATCCCTGTGGGCCTTGGCCGTGTTGTCTGTGCAAAGGTTTATGATGTTTCTAAGGTAGAAACAAATGTCATGCATTAAATCATTACTTTTATAGACTCATTTAGTGCGAAATCACATTCACACTTCATTTCCCAGATCCCAAAGCTCCAGAGAAATCAGGATCATTTGTTCCTAACCAGGCGGATATAACTGAGAATGGCAATGGAGGACAGCTGTGAGGGGTTATCCAGGTGTATCTTAAAGCCAGTTCACAGGCCAATAAATACAGGTGTATTCATTATAGCTGTATCCAGAGGCTGCACAGAGATGAGCTCATGATTGCAGACCATAAAGCTTTCCAATGTTGTTCAAGAAGGATAACACTGAAATCGATGCTTCTGCCCACCGTGAAGGTGGGGTGTAATGAACGACAGAAGAAAGCCACTGCCTTTGCTCAGAGACAACTCACACTTTCTAAGTGGCTTCTGAACAGGTGAAGTAAACCAGCTCATGCCAATGAGAGCAGAGTTAATGCACACAATATTCGTTCAGCTCCAGAGACTGGAACTGGAGGTGAACAAAGCAACAGCAGAGTTTGCTGGGAACCTGAATATCTTTTACAAGGACAATCCTGCCCATTTACACAAGGGGAAAAATCCTTCCAAACTGGGACCAGGATATAAAAAAATTCAAATTTTGCATTAGAATTTGCAAAATTTCTGGGACATGTTGACTTGGTACTTAATAATTTTCTCACGAGTCATATATGAGCAATTTATTTTAACATGATAAAGACCTTTCTGTTTCTTTACATTTATAGTTAGTTTCATTTACAGCTATGCCATATGAAATGTAATGTAAATTCCCATAAATCATTCAGTGAGAATCTCTTCTGCCTTGGCATTGTGACTTTTTGCAAACAGTGTCTACTTAAGAAATCATCACATTTCCAAAGGCTTATAACAAGAGTTACACTTGGGGCTTTCTGTGTAGTTTATAGTCAGAAAGGAATCCTGCACTTTTTAGATTGCAGTTTGGAGGGTCAGATTATTTCCCTGTTGGAGCACACCTAGGGAGAGATAGGAAAGACTTGTTGGAATATCCTCTGTCCTCTTTATTTTCATCAGCATTAATTTGCAGCTTCCTTGGTCCCTCTTGCTTCCATATTTCCTCTTTAATGAGCATGGGTAGAATTGGTCTGTTATGAAATACAAGTAAGCTTGTACAGATGAAAGTATATCAATATGAATAGGTTTAAGCAAGACAGCAAGAAAAGCTCAAGTTCTACTCCCACTCTTCCCATACCTTAAAATCATAAGCAATTTGACAGCACTGTCACTGGAACTAAAAAGTAACTTTATTTCTGTGAGATGAATGAGGCCAGGCTGTACATAGGGCTGGCACATCCCAATACATAAAAAAATGGCCAAAAAGACCAACAAAATAATTCCTGCCACACAACTTACAAAATCTGTGTCTCTTCTGGAAGGGCAGCATTAGTGAGGTGCATCAGAAAACATCTCAGCAAATGTGTTTGCTATGCAGAATTCACTGTATTTCCCATTCAATTGATTTAAAGTGTCTCACAATGGATAAGTATACATTACAAAAAACATTTTATTTTTATTTCTTTATACAAATATATACAAATATATATTTCTGTCTGTGTTTATAGAAACTATATTTAGAGTTTTGACAACAATTCATTGCATTTTTGCCCTTCATCCCTTTAATTTTAGATCCGTGTGTCTGTTGGGATTTCTCTGAGTTTACCTTGAGTTAGCTGCCTGACGTGGGACTGAAATGTATTTTGAGATGTTCTGTGCTCTTCCACCTGGCCTCCAGTGGCTGGCCCAGGGACCTGCCAGTGCTGTGCAAACTCCTCTGCAACCTGAGGGTGCCCAAAATGGCACTGCACACCTAAAGAGCTGAATCCCAGTTTGCAACCCTTCCACTATGGGAAATAATGAAGGGAGAGAAGCCTGAGATGCTGACATGGAAATTCATGTTTCTAACTGCTGCTGCCTACATTGCTGCTCTTGCATCCTGGCAGCTTCTTTTTAAGAGCTGCTGCAGGATGGATTTGCTTTTTGCCTCTGATTACACTGCTGTTAGAGCTGCCTGGCAGGAGCTGCAGCCCTTCTGTTTCCTGACTGAGCGTGCTTGTGTGGGGTTGGATTAAGTGAGGCTCCCTGAGGGAATGGCTTCTATGTGTTCTTGGTTCCCTTCCCAGCCTGGTTTCTCTCTGTGCTGCAGACACTGAGATCCAGGTGCTGAGGGGTGGAATTACATGCAGTGCATCCCTGCAATCTATGTAGAGCAGGATTTAGGATGTTTAATGGGGGCAAAGAGCCTTGTCTCTCCAGCTCACCAGCTGCAGTGTTCTGGGCAGGAAATGCTGTTCTGGTTGCCCAGAGCCCACCACTCAAGATGACCATGCGCCAGAATGACATGGTCCTTTCTGTTTACTCACATGAGCTAATTAGCACTGGCTCAGGCAGAAAGGACCTCCCAAACATTTTGAGGACAGAAATGGAAGGGTATGAACCCCAAGACTTGTCAAGCTGGTTATTACCTCTGCTCCCACTTCTGCCCTTTCCTGAGTCGAGTGATGAGGCATCCCAGTGATGCTGGTGCTCCTTTCCAAACAGGAAAATGCATCTTAGCCTCCTCAGATGGGGATTATTTTGTGCCCTGAAACATGAAACCTTAATTCCTCCTACAACCACATTTCATTTCTGTGAACAGTTGAGCCTTCTTCGATATTTTTTGAACCTGGAAAGAAAGGAGAATTATTAGAAGTAAAATATGTTATTAAATGAGAGCTGACATGTGTCAGGCTTATTGATGGGAACTTGCATAAAATGTGATATTACTTCATTCCTACCTTAATTGAAGATATTTTCAGCCTAAGTGATGTGTAACTGCTTGGTGATTTAGCTCTCTTTTATGAATAATTATATTACATGTATTCTCTCTGGGTATTTCCATTGATACATAGGATAAGTGTCTCTCAGAATAGCCTGTAAAGGGGTCAGGCAGACCTCACTTCATTGAATCCCTTTGAAAAGAGCATATTTTGCCCTCTTAAAATCAATGGTTAAATTAATAAACACAATGAAAAACCTTTCAAATGAGAGGAATATTCCCTCTGCTCATGATCTAATTCCCTGGACACCCACTTACTAAAGATTTGACAGGAGTAACATGAAGCTACAGCATTCACTATGTGGTTCATTTTTTATCAAACAAGACAGAAAGAATGAAGCCTTGTCTGTGTTTGAAAGCTGTATCATGTTTCTGCCATTTCTTTAGGCATTCTTACAGTAACTTTTCAGTTTCCCCTTTCTCATCTTCTGCAGGCTATTGTATTAGCAACATCTTTTCAGTGATTAACAAAATAATGGTGATTTTTGCATGAAGCATAGGAAGAGCCTCATTCTTACCTGTGTACTCACGAAATAACCAATTTCAAACTGTGATGAAAACAGAAATAATTATAAACACTTCAGAAAATAAAGAAATCAAGAGCAATTTTTAATATTAAACACCACAGAGACAATTTCCCAGGCAACAGGCCAAGCTGAGATTAACTGGATCTTCTTTAAGAGGTGTTTGTAATGTAAATTTAAAATCAAATAATAAAAAACACTATGACAAACCTTTATATCATTGCCATAATCTGCACCTAGACCAAATAAAATAATAGAGAGGAAAACTGCCAGCATCCAAGCCAGGAGTATGCAAATGCCGTATTCTGCAGCACACTGATAGCAGCCGGAGAGCTGAATGTAGCAGCACCACTTCAAAGCTTTCCTAGGAAATAATTGAACACTTAAGGATTTTTAAGTTCCAAGATAGGTCTGATGCCAAGTTGTTGTTTAAATTAATTTACCTAGCAAATGATCAATGCATATGTCTGGAAGATGCTCACCTCTGTGTGTGAGTTTGCAGCTCTGTAATGGTGATGAGTAGAACAAGAAATCCACTGGGGTGTGGATCTTGTCCCAGGACTCTGGGGTAAGCTGGGTGGGTAGTTGGTTCTGGACGAGGTGAAAAATACACCTTTCAGACCACAGCATTCCTTTGGTATAATTCATTTTCTGCCAACTGGGTCTGCTTCCAAGGCAAACTTTGGAGGGCATCTTTCTTCAAAATGCCACAGAAAACTCAGACTTGCCTTTGGCAAAGAAGAAATGCCTTTTGTTTAAGGTATTTCTATGTCATGTTGGTGTTTCAGTATCAGCTAAGGTGGCTTCTGTCAGCTTGAAGTTGAGAAGAGAGAGAGGTCAACCAGCAAAACCACGACAGGACAAGTACAGGAACTTCCCTCTCTGTCCCATTTCTCAGTGTTGAGGGGCACCCCTTGAAATGACAAGGCAGCCCACTTTTAACAAAAAAAGCAATGCTGTTCCACACCACCTCTAATTGAAATGTGGCCTTCATCACCATGGCGTGTGCACCTGCATTACCTGAGGCCAAGGTGGCCACGTGCTCCCCTTGTTTCTGCTCCCTTGCCATGTTCCAGGCAAACTGCATTTGCATCATCTCTAGGTATCAGCACTACATTTGGCATGATTCTCCACCTTTGCTTAGCATCTCTTTTGGCCCCAAGACTTGTTGTAACCTTGTCTTGCCCTTCTACAGGTCAAGCTCAAAAGTACTGAACAGTTACTGCAAAGTTGTTCATAGGGCCAAAGGCAAAATAGAACTTGCCTTGTGGATAAATAGGAATTTTCAGCCCTCAGGTTTCTGAATTAAAATATGTGGCCTCAAAAGGCTGTAAGATAAGTTAGTGAAAAGCCTTGTGTGGAAAAATGTTTAAGAGCCTTACTGCATGAAAAGGGGAAAGAGAAACTCCAACCAGCCTGGTCTTGCAAAGGGTTTAATCCTTCTTTATAAATTAGCCTCTTTGTACCGATGAAACATGTTTGATCAGATTCCAAATCATGGTGGTGATTTGTGCCAGCTGGGAAGCTGAAGAGTAGAGGAATGTTGGATATTTAAATATTTTACCAGCCCTTCATATGGGTTAATATTTTATTAGCAGCAAATATGCCTTTTTGCTAAGGAATCTACAACTATAACTCACCATTCTGAGGTATGGGTACCTTTGCCTTGGAAAAAGGCAGTATGAAAGACAAGAGCTGAGGGAACAATTGGTGGCACTCATTTCCCTTTCCTAAGTGTGCACCAAATGTGCCCATACTGATGAGCATTTGCGCTCTCTGTGCCTTGATTTGCAAGTCTGAGTCTCACAGTTCAGGTTTTTTGCCATTCACGTTGCTTTCTGCAGTACATACCTTCCACTGCGTAGCTGCATCACCCCAACCAAGCCAGATCCCTGGGCGTGTGTCTGATCAGGATGGCAGCTAGCAGGTCAGTAGGACAGAGAGGATTGCAACACAGTCTATAGAAACTGCTTGAACCTAGTTCTGACGAAGTGGGACAGGCCTGCCCATGACCTGTCACCAGCAAATGTTTCACAGCTGGGGTTATTGGCCTCTCCTTCTGCAGTCAGCTGTGGCAAGAACACCACCAGGTCTCTGACACAGGCAGGCAGGGATATTGTCATGCCACCAGATCTAGGATGTTGGAAGATGGTTAGTTCAGTGCTCAGAGTGCAACAGTTAGAGCAGGATGCAGGAGCAGACTCCGTTCTGTGCTGCCATCTGATCTGGCCATGTTCACTACAGAAATGTCTGTGTAGATAATTATTTCAAAAAACCCAAGGCAGTTTCTCTGAGCAGCAGCCTCTGCAAAGGGTATCAGTGAAGTGGCAGTATAGACAGCTGGGAGCATGGGGAAGCTGCAATGATAACTAAACCATCCACATGAAAACCTGATATATTAAAGTATTGATATATTAGAGTAAACTTTGTGGGAATTTACCTGATTATGTAATGCTACCAAGTCCTGAAACTTTATTTTTTATGCATATCTCGCTAAAAAATTACACTCGGTCTTGCTGGTTGTTCAACTCATAGTGGACTATTTATTCTACCAGAAATACTAAAATTATTTCCCCCCCAGTATTTTGGTTGAGTTATTGTGCCAAGGAATACCTGGAATTCACATTAAATTTAGTACTTTGGGGGATGATGGCAGTGACTAGGACCATCCTGCTTGGTATTCTTCCTTCATTCTTTCATACTATATGTCCTACTAAATTAATTAAAAAATTGGGGAGCCCTCCAGTGGCTAAAATTATAGAGCCTAAATTACCAGTGTATTAAAGAGGTATCCAGACATTCGGTGGTGTCGCCCAACTTCACAAAAATCCATACAATTTTAATATAGAACTTTACCAAGTATTATCTTTTTACTGAAGACACAATTTTTGAAATGTCAATCCACTTAATTACCTGTGGAGATACTTGAGGAAAAATTTCCCCAAATGTCTTTTTAGAAAATACCCACAAATGCATCATATAAAATATCAACTTCAAGCTCTTAGAGATTGCCTTTTAAAGGTAAAGGCCAGGAATTTAAGAATGTCCTGCATTTGGTAATACAATTGTTCTCCTACTCCTCAGATTCTTACTTGATATTCTGCTTTCATTTCAAAAAAAACCCAAAACAAGAAAACCATCCTCTATGTGTGTGTGGGAAATCACGACTCTTGACTCTTTGACAATTCTATATTGATTCCTTAAAAGTCTGTAAATTGCAGGTTTATCCAGAAAATGTGCCAACACAGTGCTCTGTTAAAAGAAGAGAGAAAAGTAACTCAGGTTTGCAGCCCAGATGAGGCAAACAAAAAGGGTTGAGGGACTCTGATCTGGATCCTCCTTGATCTCACTTCCAAAATGCTCATTGATTTCCATGAGAAGAGATTTGGACTAAAAATCCATGGGGAGATGTTGTAAAGAAAAACACAATTTTTTTGTCCTTAAGGCAGTAACTATCTCCTACTACACGCTTTGGATTTCTGTTAGATCATGGAACTAAGCACAGAGGGAACATAAGACTCTTACAAATGAGAAAATCTGGGACAATTTCATATGTGTCTCATTGCAACAAATTGGAAACCCAATGCAAAGCTCATTTAAGTCAATAGCTTTTATCTCATGCTCTTGGAGAAGGATAAATGGATCAAACTAAGAAAAATGCTAAATCTCCCTTTGAGCTGGGAGACAATCTTTGCACAGGAGGTGACTGCTGAACTGCTGGCTAGCCTTGCCATTGAGTGGGGGGGGTGATACCCAGCCCAAAGCCTGAGCTCCCAGTCATCCATGGCTTTCTGTCAGCTGCACAGCAGCCAGGAAGCAGAGCCAGTCTGGTCACTAGTCCGGAAAGAGACTCCTGCCCTCTAATTAGCTGTGAACTGACGTTGCTGACTTGAAAGACCTCACCGTTTTGTTTTTTCCCTTCCTCTCAAATACTGCAACAGGTCTCCATCCCCTTGCATACTGCTCCACAGCTGGCAGGTGATGGCAGTGCTTTGGAGGCAGCCTGAGACAACATCCCAGAGCCCGAACACTGGGATGGGTGTCACAGGAGGGCACTTCCATCACTCAGGCTTACCCCAGGGTACAGTCGCTGGCCTTGGCAGAGCTGGGCTGCAGGGAATGACAGCCATTGTGAGAAAGCTGGAGCATCAGCTTCAGTCTGATGGAAACACCCTGCTTCCCAAAGATGAGGATGGCCAGATCCTGCAGCACACTGTGACCACTGCCCTGGAAGCACTGGCTGCTGCTGTTGGTGAAGGGCAATCCCAAAGCCCCCTCCTGACTGCCACAGCACTACAAGTCCAAGAGAAGAAGGTGCACAGCACAGCTATCCATCATCTGCAGAAGCATAAAAATAGCACGGGATGCCTACAAATTGAAAACGGTCTGTGTCAAGAGCTGTCAAAAGCTGTGGTTGCCACAGGGATAATTGGTTTGTGCCAGCTGTATTTGATGGGTACCAAGCTGATGAAAGGAGACAGGATAATATGCCTTCTGTTGTTTAATTAAGATTTTTCTAAATCTGTATAAACTGAAAGCTCTGGATGTTGAAAACCACCCAAATGCACCCCAATATTTGTAGTAACGACAGAATGCTGTGGAAACAGGGCTCCTCCTAAAAAGTGCATGTACTCAAAAAATGCAATCCCTGTGCAGGAACAGGCCATTCATTTCCCACGGAATTGCTCCCTTCAGATTAATGCATTTCAGAATCTTCCCTTATCACAGGGGCTGCAATCTTTACTTAATGCCCGGAGGGAGGGACATCATGGGTTATTTTGCACAGTGCAAGTCATTGAAATACAGCAGCAAACCATCAACATGATCCCAAAACTGGCTGGCTCCTGGCCCAGTATTTTTTCTACAGTCATTTCAAAGCAGATGATTAATAGCATGTCAGAGAGCTGCTCTGTATACCAAACACTACTTGAAGGACTGTAAATAGATAAAACTGAACAATCAACAACTGTATACTGAAATAAGGCCAGGTACCCGAAGGGTTCTTGGAATCTCAGTTGTGATTTCTACTTTTATTGTTGTTAATGGCAGGTATCAAGAGGAGATGAATAGCTCTCAAATTAAATTTGCAGCTAATCTCATAGTAGGTGGCAAAAACTCTATCATAGAGGCAGCAGTCTTATCTGGAGGATACAGTAATAAAATCCAACCTGAACCACACAAGCTAATAGAACCAGCAGAAATGAAGAAACATATGTAGCAGTTTGATGGGGCTGGAGGTGTTAAGAAAGCAGCAATGCTGGAAAAGTGCTGGGCGATAGGACCTGCAGCAAAGCCATGAAACTGGCTGTAAGGTCCCAGTGTGGCAAGGCAATTTGGCTAGGCAACATGTAAAAACAAAGTTCATTGTTGTGAGCCTGGGCCACACGAAAAGGATGACATTCATTTCACAGGATTGGTGTGCTGGGAGAAAAAGGATTACTGTTATGTGATCAAGTATTAAACTTGTGAGGAAAAGGCTGGTGATCTCTGAAGTGTTTATCCTTCAAGCACCTCCCTCTCTGAATTCTCTCCCAGTCCCCAGTTTTGTCCTTAAGGTAATAACTATGCAAGGACCTGCTCCTGCAATCAGCTCTGAACCAGGAAGGGTAGGGGTGGCACAACTATCTTCCTCTGCCAAAATCACTGCTGGGGGCTGGCGAGTGCCCTGTAGCTCACCTGTGCTCTGGTCCTCAGCTGCAGAGGTGGTGGGTGTCTTCAGAAGAGTGACTAGTACTGGATAAAAGACTGGTCTCAGCAACAGAGATAGTGCTGGCACTTCATAAATGTTGTATTGCTCCACAAAGGGCACATCTGTCTCCAGCCCAAAAATGAGAGGATTGGAAAAGATTCAGACATGGGTTGACCAGGATAATCAGAAGTGTGGAATGGCTTTTACACCAGGAGCAGCCACAGAGACCAGAACTCTCCAGCCCAGGAAAGGACATGTCCAGGGACTGATGTGCTCTAGATCCACCAAGCATCACAGAAGGATGGCTAGGGAGTGACTGTTGGCTTCCCACGTGAGTTTGATGTCCCACCAGGATGCAGTGACACCAGACAGTGGCTACAGCAGAACAGGCAAAAGGAAATAGTTCTTCACAGAGACAGGGTAAAATATTAGCGTTGGACCAAAACACAACTAGGTGAATTCACAAACATCCACTATAGCTTCTAAATACCAGAATAACTCTTCTGGATCAACAGCTGCAAATTTTCAAAGGGAGATTATTCAGGGAAAACAGACCTAACCTGTTCTTGCACACTTTGCATGAGTGTCCACTATGACTGTGGTCAGACACTCAATACTGGGTTGTATTGGCAAACAGTCTGACTCAATACAGCCACTCTGATGTTTCTGATGATGTGGACGTGCCACAGGTTTCCCTGTGTATTTCCTCTTGCCATAGCACAAGAGCTGCACCAGGCTTACCCTGATGTCTCACTTTTCTCTGCATTTATTGTGGCAGTGGATGTATGATCAAGCTACACATTTCTGTGCCATCAGTAACCATCTCTTTCAGTGGTCATTATCTTCTCCAAGGCAGACAAGCAATAACAGAGAGGAGTATCTAAATCAGAGAAGAGGGGTTTTCACAAGCTTCCTGAAAAGTAATTTTTACGTTTCTACACTGAAGTCACTTTTACTGCTTTCAGGTCTGGTTGGTGGTGCATTTGGCTGTTGTTCCCAGAGACCCAGACTTCACCAGGGCAAAGCAAGCTACAGGATCAGTCTTCAGGGATCTCTCTACAACTTCCAGGTGATGAGTTGCTTCAGGTCCTAGACAAACATCCTTGTCTTAAAGTAATATCTCTTGCAGCAGCTCATCTTTTACCAACCCCAAAACCCCCCAACCTCAAAACAAACATACACTGACTGCACATTGCTACCTTGATCTGGGTATCAGGTTAACACCACTTGCCTCTCCCAGGTCCAGTGGGCTTGGATCAACACCTTGTTACCTTACAGGTAGAATTGGCAGCTCTCCAGAGTATGCACTACATGTTCAGCTTCTTCATTTCTGTCCTGAAATACAATCTGTCTGCTTCTGAAGATTGTAAAAGTAATCAATAATAGGTTAAACTGCACATTTTATCCAGGCACTGGGTCTGCTTACAGGTAATAAGTGTTTATGAACTGAGAAAGGCATCCCAAATTTACAGAAGTGCTTTGGTAATCTGAAGCTAGATTTTTTTTTTTTTTGTACCTATATGCTCTGTAATATCAATTTTATTGTGCTTAGAGGATAAATGTTTACTCACCAACACAGATTTGGATGAGTTTGCTTTTATCAAATTTAAAAACAGGANCCCCCACACACACACACACTTCTTACACTACTATTTCTTAATGATGTGCTTTTGTCAGTGAAGATGAGTTGGTAAAGACATGAGGATTACATTCAAATTCGGCTGTATTTGTAGTTTAAACATGCGGGAAATGAGATGAGGGGAGGAAGAGCTTATGCTAATCCAGACAAATGGAAGAGCTTGTTTTCACATGGCTTATTTGAAGTCACATTAAATTCTGTTTGTTACTAGATGCATCTGCAAAACTGGGGCTGCCAAAATATGTATGCTTACCTGTTGTTATACAGCTGCTCTAGGGCTTTTAATGAACTGCCATGGGGATGCTTAAATCATGTGCTGCGTATGCAAAGCACAATATAATTTATTAGACAACTAATCCACAAAGCACATCTTTTAATTCATTCAAATGGGAAAATTAAGGTAGAAAGACAGAAATGACCACCTTATGGCTTCACAGAAAACCTGCATAGGGCTGGGATAACAGTATGGGAATCTGGCATTATCCTCCCAAGCCCTAACTCCTCCCAGGGCTGTGGTGAGCCTGTACCTTGGTGTCCCAAATGAGTGATTAAGCAGCATGGGCAGTATGTCTCCCAGGTCCAAAGGAGAAACTGCTTTACAGAGGCAAACACTGCTTCATGGGCAGCTAATTAATCACCCCTCTCAACTTTGAAAGGCAGTGCTGGCTCTTCACATCACTGAAAATCTGCTCATGTGTCCCTTTGGCTTGGCTGCTTCTGGGAGGTGGTGCTGGCTCTCTATCTGCCTTAGTCACAGCTCATCTCAGGTGAGTGGGATAGCTGGTGTTGGAGCCACCAAGGAGATGAGAGAGACAGAGCTCCTCCACCCTGAGCCAAACATTTGACTTTTCTAGTGATGAGGCTGGCCAGAGCACTGTTTCTGCAAGTGGAATAGACTGGTTTAAGTTAATTTCATCCTTCATGCACACGTTAGAAGAAAACAGATAGAATGGAGCTACTAGAAGGAACTACCCTGCCAGGGTTTGGTGGGTGTCACTCTTTAAATGGTGAGCTGCTTTCAGTCAGACTCCACAGACGCTGCCCAGTTCTACAGAAAGAGGACACACTCCACTGGTATCAACCTTTTCTGTTGCTCTAATGAGCATTTCTGTGAAGAATCAGAGAGGGCAGCTCACCAGCTTGCTCATGGGTGGTTTCCACTGCTCCTTGGAAAGCCACCCCAGCACAGACACTATGCATCCCTCCTGCAACCATTCGAACTGCGCCTGCCAAGTCCTTTTTCTGAACAGAAAGTGTATCACCCTCTCCATCAACATGTGTGTCAAACTGATTGCTTCCTTAAGAAATAGAGACATTGGGATTTTTGGTAACTTTTTATCCACTTTTGTTTCTACTCCTCCCCCTTACTCCTTTAAAACAGGCCTGCTGGCCTACATTTGCAATGCTGAAGAAGGTGTTACGACATTTCCAATGTTCAATATTTTTGTTGAAACCATCTTGAGAAAATAATTTTTAATTAAACACATTTACTATTTCTCATCTCTGTGTGATCTGTCTGATTTCCTAACTCCTCAAAATGACAAAAAACATTTGTCTGTTCATAGATGCTGGCCCAAAGCCCATCACACCCACAGGCTGTAGTTTTTTGATATGAAATGTTTGCCTAATTCTACGTACCATGGAATTATAACCTTAGTTTAAGGAAGGAAAAAAAAATCTGTTACATAAGCAATACCACCAGAACATGGAATTAAAGGACAAATTCCAATCTAGGCAACTCAGAGGAATGGACATGTATTTACTCTCTGAGATTACCTTTTAGCAAGTGCTAAGATAACACAGTGAGAGGTGCTGTTATAAAAAGAAAACACAGATTGCTGGAGCTAAAGTTCAACCTCTCCAGAGAATACCAGAAAATATCTCTGCCTCTGCTTTCTAGCACTTGCTCTTAGCAGGTACCCTGCACAGCAAGGGAAAAAAAAAAAAGGCAACAAAAACAAACCAACCCCAAAGCCTCACAGTACCTTATTCTGCAAGATGCACAATGTTTCAGGTAGATGTTAAATGACTCCAGCTCTTGATTTCAGTGAAAGCTAAATGTGCTTTGCTATGCCACCAGGCAAGGCAGGAGAAGGAGGAGGATGTGCTCAGTACTTTCATCAAGAAGCTCTACACATGCCAGCTTTCTTCTCCTACGGATGGAATGAGACACAGGCAGTATTTCTTGGTGAGTTGTGTGTATTTCTGCAAATCACTTTCATCACGTTGCAGGAATTCTAACAGATAACATGACATTTTTCTCCCCTTTTGCATGACACCTTTCTCCTCTTTCTTTTATAAAGCACTCATTTGTGTCTTGTAGGTTTAGGAATATAATCATCACTCAGTCACATGGCTCAGTACAACATTCTGTTTCTTTAATCTAATAAAGCTCAAACACTTCTTGGTATTACTGTATCTACTTTGTATTTACTGATACCACGAACTGCTCACAAACAATAGATGAACTGTTTCTGTAGCTTTTCTTTCTCCCAAAATTGACACAGCAACTTCATTTTGAATACATCAGTATGTCCCAAATTTGCATTTTTCAGGGTTGTCACATTCTGCTTCTCAGCATGCCCTGACATGCTCTTGCTTTGATGATGCTGAGCAGCACAAGGGCCTTATCGCACATCTCCCTCCCCTGGGTAGTCACAGACCAGGTGCTCCTCTGCCTGTCCCACCCACAAAGCCTGATCCAAGGGCAATGTCTGCCAAGTGTCTGCAACTGCTGTTCTCCAGGAAGGCACAGGGCCCACTTTATGCCATTTCCCTATTGCATGGGATAAATAAATGTTCACTGAGGGCGAGAAAGAGCACAAGATTGAATTTGACTGTGTACAGCCACGGTTTCAGGTGGTGATCTTACGTGTCGGGAGGTGGGATCTGAGATGAGCTCAAGAGGAAGGGCATGGAGCGCAGACCATCCCCTCTCCCCAGGGAAATGCTGAGACTAAACTGGCCTTGACCTGTGATCTCCTCCATCTTCCAGCAGGAGCTTAGCATGCCATGGAAAGATGGACATCTCCTCCGGGAGAAGCATGAGTGCCCCAAGTTCCATCTTCCATGTGTTACAGCCTGTGGAGGTGAGAGGTAGCAACCTAAATTGTCTTGAACAGGGAGCAGCCTTTTGTCACCTGCATGGTGAGCTGGCTACTGACATATAATACCAAAATACTTTAAAAATACCAAAGGGAGGAAAACACGGGAATTTTAAGCATCTGTCTCCAGGTGACAGTAAAGACTTACACATTTTTAAAAGGAGAAGTGGCTCCTGGTACTCTGTCCTGAGATGGACATGCTTAAGGGACAACCTACCCTCTATGTTTTCTTTGGGCTGCTTGCAAGCTCCTGTGTTGGCTTACTGACTCCTCTGACAACCTGCAGCTCCAGCACAGGTCACCAAGTCAACCTGGGCACTACCCTGCCTGGAGCTTGGACCTTTTTAAATGTGAATGACCACAGCTGCCACTCAGAGAGGATCCTAAAGTAGATAAGAGCAGCTGCCACATACTGATGAGCATTGGTCATGGATCCTGAGTCCATGGGGGTGGCAGCCAATACAGACAGGATGCTGCCTGGCTTTGGCCCACTTGTGATGCCTGTTTTCCAGCCTGTGGTGAGCACAGCTGTGAGTGGGTGGCCCTGCCAGCAACACCAGCAAGGCATTGCACAGAAAAAGCCCATGAGCCATGCAATAGGATGTACCCTGTTGAAGGAGGAGACATCACTGTCGCAGGATTTTTCATCTTAGCCAGCCAGTGGTGGCTGCTTGGCCACCAAGAAGCCAAGAAGATGCTGCTTTCTAGGAGAAGGGGAAGCCCAAGCAAGGAGCCAGCCTGGGGTGAAGACTTGCCCTTGGCAAAGGTGCGCAGGCTAATGAGAAGCAGATCCAATTTAGCAGGTCTGGTGTCTGCCAGCAAGTACGCACTGCAAGATCAGGCACCTGTGTTCTGCCTTATGCAGCAGCTGGCCCCAGGGCTCCTCTCTCTGCTGAGATGCTGCTGGTGCTCCTCTTTGCTCCTGCATGGCTTCCCTCACAAACCCTACCAAGAACATACACAGCTTATGCAGCAGGTAATCAGCTAATTCCTGAGGACACGTGAATCAGCTTTTAGAAATGGCAGCAACATCTTTCACTTGTTTCTTCTATCTGCTTGAGTAGCTGAAGCAAATTAGCTATGCTGCTGCCTTAAGTGTCTGATTAACTTCAAGAGAGTCCATATTTTTATCAACTGAGGTTTGCAGGCAAAAGTAGTATTGCTAGTCAGATCAACCAGTACAATTTGAAAAGTAGCCAAAGTTTGGGACATATAGCTTCTTTTTTAGGTCTGGAGTGGAAAGACCAGACCTAATACATTTCTTTGCAATACAAGTGAATCAAAGCAGTTTCTTCTCTTGTTTTGACAAAACTTCATTTTTTTTTTTTTTGCATCTGATTTTCACATGAAATAAATATCAGGGAAAAAACCAACCCACAGTGCTTTCAGTTTTTATTAGAAATGGAATAAACATAGACAAAAGAAACATACGCACATCCAGACTGGAATCAAAGAACAAGGAGTTCAGCACAAACAAGTGGATGAGTTTTCATGCACTCATACACTCATAACCATTTTAAGACCTATTGAACTATTAAAATCTATTAGACTATTGAAATCAGAAGTGATATGTCAATAAGATCCAAATGACCTTGGAATGGCTCCCTTTTAAAAACAAAAGAAAACCTGGGGCTGTCACAGTGAAGTTCCCCCTCCTCTAGCTTGATTAACAATAATGATTGCAAACACTCAACTCCTTTGCATACTCTTCTTCACTGGCTTTTGCAAGGAGCAAAGCCAAAGTGACCAAGAATACTAACTCTGCACCATAAAAGTTCAAGAGAAGTGTCACCAGGTACTCCAGGTTGAACTGTAAGGGCTCCAAGCAGCTCTGGAAGAGGGATCAGAAATTCAATTGATTCTCACCCACTGCTGTAAATTCATTGTTTCTCTCCTGTCAGTCACTGTCAGAGGTAGTGTAGGAGAATGACTGAGAAGCAGATGGCTCCATCTAATAAATTTTGCAGGCTCATTTTTAAACAAGTGAGGCAGTCAGCACTGACAGAGCTTCACAAAAACGCTTCTGCCTGTCCCAATGTCAGCAGCAGCATTGAAAATGGGCTGCATGTCCCTGCTGGTTAGTAGGCTGGTCCTGCTGGGACTGGCAATAGCCTGTTTCTCAGCTCCCTCAGCAGTGGCACAAGTTTCTCTGTCACTAGCAGACGTCTCCTGGGGGTGGGAGCTGAGTAGAAACCTGGTGGATGGAAAGAAGTAAGAATATATTCTTATATAAGGAGGATGTTCTTTACAATTATGGTGGTGAAACACTGGAACAGGTTGCCCAGAGAGGGGGTAGAAGACAGCCCATCCCTCGGAACATTTAAGCCCAGGTTGTACCAGGCTCTGAGCAACCTGATTTGAAAGTGTCCTTGCTCATTGAAGGGTGGTTGGACGAGGGGACTTTTAAAAGTCTGTTTCAACTCAAACTATTCTATAATTCTATGATGCCACGATTCTATGACTCTTCAGAGCATCAGCTTGCACTTATTTGGATGCTCACTGATACAATGGTGTGTAGGATTGTCACATCCTCTTCAATATGCATAAGCAAGGAGGACTAACGGGTAGATGGTGCTGGTTTTGCTATTCTCGGTGGGACTCTTTTTCACTTCCTCACATCCCCAGCAGCTATTCTCAGCAGTAGGTCAGCTTGGCCCAAGCTAAATGCTGAATATGCCTCCAGTAGCTTGTCCAAGCTATGGTACTTTAGCATGTGTATACACTCACACATGCATTATCTGTGCAGGCAAGAATATCAGGCAGACCCTCTTTGCAGCTGTGCCAAGCACCTTTTCTCTGAGGAGAGTGCAGCAATCAATTCCTGTTGTCAGTAGAATCCAGGGAGGGGGAATCAGTCTTCATGGATTCCTGTAAGTGAAATATTTAACATATTCTGAAGCCATAAGTTAGTTTTCTCACATTTCTCCCATTTTGCAAAGAAAGTAGTAGTGCATGCATATTCATGAGTATATGAAATTGATGGGGAATAATTATGCTATTCCGGGTAGTTGTAAAAATGGTTACATTTTAGTAACTTTTGGCCTGAGAACCTCTGCAGAAATAGTCGCTCAAATGTTTAGAAAATGGATTCCTGAAGAATAGAGGATTCCTTAAGTTTCTGTGTATCACAACAGTCTCCCCTCTAAGAAGGTCAGCAGAAAGTGGATTTAATTGCCTATATACGCTTTATTTAATATAGAATCTAGAATTTACTCTCAATATTATAGACAGTACATTTAATTATATAATACACCTTACATACATATAATAGTTTGTACTTTTCTGACAAAACTTGCAGTGAAGCAGGTAAATGATTATTACATTTTTTTTGTGTTGGGTCAGAAAGTCCCAAGCAGTTCTGTGTTTTGTGCTACTGCAGATGTGTTGCAGTACACTTGCCAGAATAACAAGGCAGCTGTCTTGCAGGACTTCACAGTTATTCATGGGGAAAAGAAAACATTTCAAAGAACTGCAAACCAAGAAAACTGCTACAGAGAAAAATCACTTCAAGATTTCTTCTTCAGTTCACATTGCAATTATATGAAAATTTTGATTGATATTTAAGCAACAGCTTCCTGACTAAATCTAAAATGTTCTTGGTTTGGTCTCTGTGTATATTCTTGTATAAAAGCAAACCATTTGGCTGAACATTCTTAAAAAGCTATTTTTGATATGTATAACTAACCAACCACAACTTGCAAATCTTACATATAAAAATGCACCTCAGCATTTCAAACATCATTTGAATACCATCAAACATATAATCACTTCCAGGTTGCAGAATGCTCTCACGCAATGATAAACAGAAGAACTTTGCTGTGGAAAACACGGCTATTAGACACCTGATCAAAAAGCTCTCTCTTCAAAGAGAGCAAGTCCAATTCACTGGAAGACAAAGGAATACTCTTGATACAAATATGGCATCTCTTATTTGCTTTGAGAAGTCTGGACTGGTATCAGATGTAATGGCTATAAACATAATTAATGTAAATTATGCACTCCTGTCAGAAGGCAGTTTCTAGACCACATGTTCATTGTTGACCTCTGCTTCTTCCTGCTGCACCTATTTGGGGAAATATTAAGTATCTATTAAAAATGTCCTTTATACCATACCATTTGTTTCTGAGTTTCCCTGTAAAAGATCAAGGGTAGATGATACCTCTCATCTTCAAATAGGGATGAAATTGACGGTAATTTTGGGACATGGAAAGGGAAGAGACAGGAATCACCTTTCTCAGACTTCCTTTTTTGGAACCTATTATAGTGGACTGCACACTATTATAGTGTCACAGAGGTTGTTTTGTAATAGATACTTCTATTGATAACTGACTCCCCATGCACTCTTTCCTCACACTGAGGAAGAGAATCTATAACTTCAATGACCAAAAGTGCTTGATACATCCTACACGCCCCAGCACTCTGGAGTTACAGGTATAAGCACATTCTTACATAAATCTTTCCTAACTAAAAATATTGCACCACAGATATTAAAATAATGTATAATCAAAATAATAATTTTAATATAATAGCAGTGAAGTTCAAACCATTCTGTGTTCTCCTGTAACATGTGAAAAATACCTCATTTTTGTAGAGGGACAATGAAGATATGCCACTGTACAGTCTGCTTTCTTTCAATATAGATCTTATGGACTAAGAGTTCACTTCATTACTGGTTACAGAACAAACTCCTGGGAACTGGAACGTTTCTAGCTTTACCCCAAGCAGAAGGTACAGGGGTTTTCCTGTTTCTTTTGTGTATTTTTCCATCAGCAGGTATTTGATATATGAAAATAGGGCAGGGCATGAAAGCAGGCATGTGGGCCTTCATCCAAATTCAAGAAATTCCGTCTATTACTGTGATTTCAGCACATGTAGAATATTCAGTTATGCTCACAAAAATGCAGATACTCAATCCTGGCTCCAGGAGAAATATACTTCAAGGTCCTGATCCAATTTATGGATGTGGGCAATTTTATCCTTGCATGTGATTCTATTGAAATAAGGGAAAGTTCTCTGCTGATGCAGTTCCTAGCAGCTGGAGATGTGCTTTTTGGATTTGGGCCCTGGAGTATTACTTGAAACATCTTTTGAGGCATTGACTTGTGGTGGGTTACACATTACTCTGCGTGGACTCCCACTGATTTCAAGGAGCCTGCTCACAGTGCCAGGACCCACTCAGAAGTCAAAACCTGGCCTCAGGTACAACATGTATTAAGTCATCAAAAATTAATTTTGAGCTCTGTTGGGGAAAGCCCTGTGCACCTCAGTGGGTAACAGCCATCAGAGTGTTTGGTGCTGCTTTCTAGCTGTCCTTGATGCAGGAGAGAGAAAATTCATCAACTCTTCCTCTGAGGCTACATGAATCACCAAGAGCTCTGGCACAGCATTTCTCACAAGTCGCTATGTTTACTGCTCCCACCTCTCCGGGTTGCAGACTTTGGGGTTCCTATCAGCATGTCACCCTGCACTTTTATGAGCTTTAGTGAAGTTATTTCTGTGCTTTCAGTTCATTTTGGGCTCTGGAACGAGGTTCTGGGGACAGCAGGATGAACCTTCTAGCACAAATAAAATCCTCACAGCTAAATTTAGAGGAAACTCCACAATACTCTATTGATTTTTTTTTTTCTCCTCAGTACTTAATAAAATTTTAATTCACTCTAGAAGTGTAACAAAACTATAGTATTGCATGTCCCATTTGCCAGGATGTCATTCCTAAACATCAAAGGCCTGCTTTTGAAAGGACACAGGTTCCCCTTGACCATTTTGTCCAAAGATGGTATGTGCACAAAACCCATTAAGAATTTCTGTATTGCATTTCAGTGAAATAATAGTGGTTACATGGCTGGTTCACTGCAGAACTTTGAACACTAAGCAATGATGTTGTGTTTATAAATGCAGGAACTTCATCCTACTGAGTTATTTATCAACTTCTGTCAAAGTATGGACAGGTATTTTCCACATCAGACACTTTCACAAGGCAAGTACGTGAGTGTTCAAAACAAGGATAGCAGAAACCAATCAAAGTCTTTCTGTTGGCAAGGGAGGAGAGAAAAAAGAGCATAAGACCCTCTTATTGCATCTTACTCTTCTTCATGAGAAATAAAAGAGTGCAGTCCCATGCTTAAGACTGAGTTATAAATAATTGTAGCTTTTGGCCTCAAGTAAAACAGACCATATGTCTACACTGCAGCCACCGCAGGCCGCACGAGTAAACCTGAGTTAGGCTTGAGCTCTCCCCTAGGCTTGCCTTGGCAGCAGGGATATCAGTGCAAATTCACCTCTCCAAACAGCCAGCTCCTTTGGCAGCATCAAGGTGGCACCTGTGGTCTAAGCAGTGCCTAAGCCAGCTCACAGCTTTGTCTCTCTGATGCCCACCTAGGTGTAGAAACAGTGAAAACAGGAAAAAAAGAAAAAGAGGGGGGTGGGGGAAAGGACCAGTGAAAGTTACAAAAGTCAGTATTCTCCAGAAACAATTCATGACAGCTGCTCTGCATTAACCATCGAGCCACAGTTCAGGAGGACGACTCCCTTTGCTTCTCAGGGATCCCAGCCCAGTTGGTACAATCAGCCTTCCCTGCTTAATTTCCCCCTTCAAGCATGGCAGGGCTGCCTGCCCCATGTGCTGTCCTCCTGCTAATGCAGGGCAGATCAGCTGAAACCTGAGAGGGAGAGGAAAGATAGTGACAGCAACAAGGGAGGAGTAAGCAGAGCAAGGTCCTGGATGACTCCCACTGGGGTTTCAGTGCTCCCCAGGAAATGTGGCTGCTGATTACTACACTTTCGTTTGCAGTCTGAGGTGTAGGAGGCTTGGACCTCCATATGCATGAGCAAATGGCAATGTCTGAGGGCTGAACCACTACAGCTTTAGCATAGTATCCTTCTTAATTCCATCCCACGGGAAGGATCCTTCCATTAGTTCCCACCAGAAGACACCAGTGACAGAATAGAATAGCCTGGCATCACTTTTGGTACCCTCCCTTATCAGCTACATCCAACTCCTCACTCTCTTCTCCATCGATCTCTGGGACACCCCATGCTACATTTCTGTTGGTTGCCAGACAAAGGAATACTCCATATCCATGGAGTAAGTAAGTCTGTCTGGGAAGTGGGTGCAGTAACTCCTGCCCACTGAACAAAGTAAACACAGCAGAATATTTCACAGCTATGCCATACACAGTTACAGGCACAACCAGATAAATGCGAGGCTTACTCCAACACAGGATTATGGTGTGGTTTGTCACAACAAAGCCAAGTGAGATCCATGTTACCTCCCTCATTTGCATGGCACACACACAATTCCTGGCTTTGGTGTACGTATAATCACTGAGAAGTGATTCAGGTGAAGTTTAGGTCCTGCACTACACATTTTGCTCCCCACTTCCCCCAAGTCAGGGAAGTAAATATAGAAATAACTTCACAAGGAAATTCATGCTTCTATAAAAAATTTCAAGAAAGTTACAGGTGACTAATATTACTGATGTAACAAGAATATAGCAGGTGAATTTCAGCAGTAAATCTCAATCATCTTACCTATGCCTTAGGGTATTAAGACGTGATGCAGACTTGAGAGCTTTAGAGACCTCTATCTGTGTTCCATTACAGGGACATGAAAGCACTGTCTCATAAAAACAAGGGGGAGAAATGAAATAACACTGGAGTTTTTAAAAAGTTGGTGCATTCTGTCACATAAAAAAAAAAAAAGATATATTCTTATTAGATTTCTGATGTAATCATGAGCCTTCAGCTTGAGATCTTGACAGAGTGCTACTGGGGTTTTTTGTTTGTTGTTTTGTTTTTTTTTAAGCAGGGCTCTAAACAAAGGAAAACTGTTCTAGAAGTAGCCACAGGTGAAACAACACACTACTTTCTAGGACACCAGTCCAACTGGTTCCAGCTGGATATAATGAAAAACAAATCATCAAGAGGAAAATTAGGCTTTAGAGCAGGTTGCCCAGGGTCATTGTGCAATCTCTATCCTTGGAGATTTTCAAGACACAACTGGATGAAACACTGAGTACCCTGGTCTGATTCAGAGCTGACCCTGCCTTGAGCAGGAAGTGGGACTGTAGACATCCTGAGATGCCTTTTGACCCAAATGTTTTACTCAGCTGAGTAGCAGGATTCTGCTTTGTGGTGAAGCATTTTTTTAACATGTAGAATGGGGGTTTTCCTTTCTTATTAGGAAAAATAAAGCCTTCTGAATATTTACATGAAAATGGAAGGTGGAGGAGTGTCAGCTGCACACATCTGAGCCTTCTGGCTAGGGTGGTGGCTCAAAAGGTGGGAGACCCAGCTTCACATCCCTGCTGCACGGCTCAGAGGAGATGTTTGCCCCCTACACCACTCCAGATGGGTTGCCAGTGTCACACCATTTGGATCCATGCCTCAGCTTGCTCGTAGATGTCCTTGATATGTTTCTGGTCAACATTATGTTATTGGCTCAGCAAGGCAGCATGGTTTGGGGATTAAGTCCTGAGCCCTCTGGAATCCAGCAGCGGTCAAAGGTGGTACAGTGCCTGCTGGGGCTTGGCCCAGCCTCAGACTGCTCTAAGTTGTTTGTGGCCCCTCTGTTCACAGAGCAGCTCTCTGAAACTCCACAATAGCCCAAGAAAGGTCACGTTGCTGATTTTCTCCTTCTCCTTAGCACATGCCTGTATGGCCCAGCTCTGCAAGGTGAGTATGGGATAACAAACACCAGCACCAGATCCCAGATCAGTCTCCTCTGTCACCTTACAGACAGTACACAGAGGTTGCAAAGGAGCCCTAGGGGGAGCGTGGTGTTTCCAGCATCTCTGAGAGCCCATTCAGCGCCCTTGGAGGCTGGCTATGCTGCACAGAGCCAAAAGTTCCCAAAGGCTAACCCTGCCCCTAAAACTGTCTCCTGTGCCCTCAAGCACAGCATTTCACCACTCTGTTGCAATTTTTTCATCTGTAAAATTGGGATAATGACATTTTGCTAACTCACAGGACTGCTGTGAACTTTAATTAATGTAGGTTTTGTAAAATGCTGTAATGAGGGAAAGCACTAAGAACAAGTAGATTATTTAGTTAAGCTGGCTGTGTGGTGCTGGCAGACTTGCCTGAATAACTCAGGATCTGTATGTACACATTGGAGATTGCTATACTGTACACCTTCAAAGATAAAGATTGCAGGGCTTGATTCTTGGGCAGACAGGATTAATTTTGGGAGTGTCTCCTCCTAAGAAGACTGGGGTGCAGCACTCGCTGAGAGTGACAGAATGGGTCAGGCTGAAGGGACCAAAGTGGGGCATCTGGTCCAACCTCCCTGCTCAAGCAGGATCATCCTAGAGCACATGGCACAGGACTGTTCAGATGGTTTTTCAATATCTCCAGTGAGAGAGACTCCACAGCCTCCCTGGAGAATCTGTTCCAGTGCTTGGTCACCCACACATGAAAGAGGTTCCTCATGTTCAGGTAGAACTTCCTCTGTTCCAGTTTCTGCCTGTTACCTCTTCTCCTATTGCTCAGCACCACTGAAAAGAGCCTGGATCCATCCCCATTACACCCTCCCTTCAAGTAATCAGAGACACTGATGAAATCCCCTCTCACATTTACTTCCCACCTTCCTTTTCTTTATTCTGCAGACAGCAAACAACTTTGATTTACCAAGATCTATCTTCAAATGGAGTACAAATCCAGATAGTAAGATAGTCTGTGATACCAAGGACTGAATGCACAATATCCTTTCTAATCCCCTCTTTCTGTGCATAGGGAAAGCCACAGGTGTCTACAAATTAAAGGCAGGAAACCAAAGAATTTCTGTACTGCAGTGGCAGGCATAAGATGCCTTTTCCTTAGAGTGTGAACAGGAGTGATGGAGTTGCTCTGTTTTGCTGCCACCACACAGACACAGACCCTCCTCTGCCATGGGCTATAACTTGCATAAGGTGGCTGAGGCAGAGTTTCTTGCAGGGAAGCAAGGAATGTGTCCACAGAGTGCTGGAGGGGGATAGAAGGGATGCCCCTGCCTGCTGTATCCAGCTCTTCAAACACACTCAGACTTCATGTTACTGTTTTCTCTATGCTAGATAGACAGACAGCAAGGCTTTGGGCATCTGGCAGCACTCAGCAGAGGGGTGACTCTCACATAAAGCCATGCAAACACAGTGTCTCACAGGTATGTGTCCATCTGGATACGCTTTCATTTTGCACCTTACAGCATGCAGCAGGTGATGACCATCATCCTTGCATCTTTCTTCAGGTTCCTTTGCTGCTTCCTGGGCCAGGAAAGAATTAACTGTGATTGCTGTGAGCTACACTGAATAATTGAGCAAGTGAATGGAGAAGGCAGCACCAAGACAGGGAGGAATGGGATCCAAGCTGTGCCTCTGGTCCCTCAGAGAGCAGGATTCAGGCAGACAAAGGGACAATGTGGGGACATAGTGCTTCTCTGTGAGGGTCTTTCACTGTCCTTCTTCTGCACCTGTAGAGGTAGGTGTCACCACAGCCTTGCCCAAGGAACATGGCTCTGCTCATATGCTGCCTGGTTGCATCCCTTGCATGAGAAAAGACCAGTCCTTCTAGTCAATTCATCCGGAGAAGAGGTCTGGGACTCCATATTCTTCTCTGAGGAAGATTTAATCTGTCTGGCTCTTAATACCAGCCTGTTGCTCTTTGATCAAAGATTATTTAAGCTATTATTGAAATATTGCGCTCAGACTTCTATTATGGCTGGTATTCACAGAAACAATGCTCCTCACTAGCTGAGCAAATAATGTCGAGCTGTTTGTTTTAGACAGAATTCCACATATTCACTTTATGTTATTTTCACACTGCTGGTCACGAACAATGACGCTTGTCCAGGGTTACAAACAATTACTGAGAATCGTATTTCAGTGACATTTCCAGAAAGCTTCTACAGTGAAAATTCATTTGCAGCACTTCCAATTCCTGGGCATTTCTTTAAGAATCAGACATCTGATTGGCTTTGGGGTTTTGTATTCTGATGAGTGTCAGACTTCCTCACCATGTGTCCATTCTTTACATTTTAACCATGTTTGCAAAATATCAAACATCTAAATCAGTTTGTCTTTTGTCAGATATGGAAGATTATTGTCTGTAATGATCAGCAGCCACTAACCTGGCTGAATCCATGCTGTTTGTTTGCTAGTTCTACTATGGACACCTTGGCTCCCAGATTGAGGCAAGCTTCTCAAGCTTGAGCAGTTGCACAGTATCTTTTTTACTGCAAGAGTTTTTAGAGTAGCAAATACAGAGTCAGAGCAGTGACCACAGACCAAGACTAAGCATTTGACGTTGCTGCACAGTTTAGATACCTGACATGGCATATATGGACATGTATTTTCAAAGCAGAGTTACTTAGTCCAACCTAAAAAATCAAGCTGCTGATGTGAGCTATAGATTAGGCTTATGAAATTAGTAGAAGCTATTGACAATCCTGGAAATATGCTCAAAAAGTTCCTGTCAAGGTTTTGTCGTTGTTGTTTCAGTTTGGTTTGGTTTTTTACAAGTGTTCCTGAGAATCATCGAATCATCATAGAATTGCAGGATAGCTTGAGTTGGAAGGGACCTTAAAGATCATCTACATCAACCCCCCTGCCATAGCAAGGACACCTTCTGCAACAGGTGGTGGGTCAAAGCCCCATCCAAGCTGGCCTTGAACACTTCCAGAGAGGGGACACCCTGCTCCCCTTTTTTTGTTTGTTTGTTTTTAATAAAGATTTCATAAAGTTGTTTCCAAGCTATATTTTGGAACAATTAGTGCACTTCAACTGCTGCCCCACTTAACAGAGAGAATTTGCATTGTTGATATTCATCATGCATTTGAAAACTGTTGTATGGCAAGTCTAATAATCCAAATTATTTTTTCTAATCCAATTAGGCATTTTAATTAAACTGTGCAAAGTTCAGTGCTGCTGTGAGGTTTTATATCTGCCTCTTGGTTCATTTTATTTTATAATTTTTAGGTGTTATCAGATGACAGAGCTCTAGCTCAGAAAAACAAAGGTGAGGTGTCTGCATATTGGAATACTGAGTGGGTAGCTCTCAAACACTCTCGTCACTCTTTCCTGAACAGTAAAGTCAGATAAAATTGCAGATCCTATCACTAGCAAAGGCATCCAGTCCATTCCTCTGCCACTGGCTCACTCCTGGCTGTGTATTTACTTTTGTTTCCTTGTTACCATCACCTAGACTTCAAATCTGCTCAGAATACTCTTAGGAGATCTGGGCCCAAACTAATGGGAAAGATTTGTTACATAAACTAACAAAGTCCAGAAATAGACTGAGAGAGTGCACATGAACTCTGTTAGTTCCACCTATAAAAAAGGCAAACTGATGTATACCTAAGCTGGAGTTTCTTTCTACTTGACAGAAGAGCCCTGCTGTTTAAGCACATCCTTCACTCCACGACACGTCTTGTTACGTCTACTCTCATTCTTCTGGAACAGAAGGAAGAGGAGAATGATAACTCCTCTATGGTCAGATATGGGAACCCTTTCCCTTCACATGAGAAAGAGTGACCCACACAATACTCTCTTCTTCCTAAACAAAGCTGGAGGGAGGCTGAGAGCCAATCTTCCCAAGTGGAGAGGTCAAATGAGTTGTTACATTCCAGTGTGCTGCATTCAGGGTCAGACTAGCTTTGAGCCAGCAACCAACTCTGCTCTGAGAGCGCAATCTTTCCTTTTCCCTATGCACAAATAGTGCTGATTCTGAACCAAAAAAAAGTGACTGACCATTCTCTTAGGCAAGCAGTATGACCACGACTACTCCTCCTCTGCTTGCAGATGGGATGTCAGATCTTGCCTCCACTGGGTGGATGGAAACAAAGCAGTACAACTCACTGCAAGCACAGCAGTAGGGCAGGCACTCAGCTTTCCTGACACTTCTAGGAGGAAGACCAGTACAGCTTTAACTGTGCTCCATGCTTCTACAACAACACCAGTTGGACAAGAAAAAGAATAGAAAAGCAGTCCTGTATTTCATTAATTTTATTATATGGAGCTTTGCTCTTTTCTTTGCCAAGTTCATATTGTCAGAATAATTTATTTTATGTTGCATTATTTTAAACATCCATTCTTTTATTTTGAGTTTTTTTCATTTTGAATGCTCTTATACCTCCAAAAGTATCCTCCAAATCCGTTTCAGGAAGACTAGAAAGGGCCATTTTCCTGCTGTGATATGGGATGTTAGACAACCCTACTGCTTGATGGATAAAGAGCCATGTTCCATGCTGGCAATGGGCTTCTCAACAACTGCTGATTGAGATTCGTAAAATTATACATTAGCTGATAGGCAAGATCTCTAATTGTGCTATTAACTAGGACTGCCAAAGGAGGGAGCAGGAAGATTCCAGCCAGCAGGCCACCACTCTTGTTAGCATGATCATTAGCTCTGTCCTGCATCAGCATTTAGGATTTGCTTTACCTGGGACTGGACTTCAAGGCCACCCACTGCCACCAGCAGCCCAGCTACCTGTCTGTCATGATGTATTCCTACTGTGGAAAGCTTGGTGTTGGTGTAGCACAGGTTGCAGTATCTGCTTAGTCAGTGGCTTCACTTCATACTAAAGGTTACCTAAGATCTGGAGTGTGGCTATCTCCCTGCTCATCCTTGTCCTCTACCTCCAGAAGAAGCAGCCAGGGAGATCCTCTCGCCCTTTCTGATGCATCCTCTCTATCTCAGAACTGGAGGCACTCCCCCTGCACAGCTCTCCCAGTTGGCTGGGCAGAACTCCAGTTTGGGATTCAGTTTGGGATTGCAGCCAGGTTTATCTTATCTGATCTGCAGAGGTTTTTGCCTGAAACCAGGCCTGAAGGGTTTTCAGTCCTCACAAGTGAGGGGGAATTTTTTTGTCTGACTTTTTACCAGAGGAGGCTATACCACTCTGGGTTTCATTCTTTTTAGGTAAACAACTCTTTAGTCTATGTAGATGTGCCTCCAGGCAGGTATAGCTACATTTTAGGAACTGAATAAATACCTCAGATGCACATTTGATTTTGGCAAGCAGGGAGTTATTTCACCGTGCAGGATGAAGATGGCCTTCGTAACATAGGTAGATAAGAGGTAACTTTCCAGAGATACATCTCTGTTCTAAGTTACACATGGCAGTATTCCTTTCTGGGCTATCTGAAGCCTTGAAAGTAATTTCTTTCTATCCAATGTGCTTTAAAGATTCATAGTTTTCAGCCTTACAAAACCCCCAAATTTTCATGATTGGATCAGAGAAAGAATTAAATGCATGCTTACTTTCTGAGTTTGGGGGAAGGGTGATAAGCATGGCAGAGAGAGCACATGGTGACACATAGGCATGGCTATTTCCATTTCTTCTGTTGATCTTGGAAAGCAAAATGGGATTACCTTTCTCCCCATGCCTCAGTGGGTAGTGGGTGTTTCACAGAAACTGGCTGAGGGGGCCAACACATTCATCCAAAACACAGTTTTCTGAGAAGTTGGTCTTTTAAAAAACACAGACATCAACAAGTAAACACTTTCTTCACTTTTTTTTTTTTCTCTTTTTAACCTGAGAGGTGAGTCCTTCTCCCAGAGTGAAAGAACCCTTGGTAAACTCCAGCTTGGGAGCCTAGCCCAATATTAGCTTGCGCCATTATGCAAATGCAGCCCTGGTGTTCCCACAGTCTGGGGAGGGACCCAATCCCAGCTTCCCACAGCATCCAACAGCTGCCTGCAGCCTGGGCTCTGCCACCATTGAAGACTGCAGCATTTGTCTACATTTCAGTTCTGACCTGGGTTTTGCCAGCTCCTGTCACCGGATGGACTTGTTGCAGCTCTCTGTGTGAGAGTCTCCCTCTGCTCTAGTTTTCAAATGCAATAAAACATTAATTGCTGAAAACACACAACTTCAGCTGCTAACATTTAAGAAAAACAGTGAAAGCAAGATTTCAATCATAATGCTTTATCTCAGTGCCTACATGTAAACCTAATCCAGTAACTTTCTGTTTACCTTTTCTGGATAACTGTATAAACCTGCTCAGCAATTTCAACAGACACTAAAAAACCACAAAACCCTGGGTATTTTTCAGTTTTAAATTTAATCTCCCAGCAAAGCCTGAGAAAACATTAGACCTTCTGACAAAAAAGTAAGCAGTCCGTTTCTCCACATTTAAGAGCTAATCCAGTAGTGCACTGAAACACTTTTCACACAGGTCAAACAAACTATATTGACTCCATTTGTCCACTAAATAGGACCCTAGCCTGGACACAATGGGACTCTAACATTATGGGGTTCCAAGATGATAGCTGCACGTGTTTGACTCAGTGGTTCTGCAATAAGTTGTGGGCCCTGGCTCAGCTGGTAAAATGTTGGCATGGCCCCGTGAAGAACCAGGTCCAGGAGAGTTGAAATCTCATTTCTTCCCAGCTCTCTTCAAAAAGGCCTCCCCAGTTCCCTGGAGCACAGGAGGGGAGCAGTCAGTAACCCTCACCCTGTCACTGATTCTCTTGCACCACACAAGGCAACCTCCATGAGCAAATGTTTACAGCCCAGTCTATTCTCCCATTTAATTTTGCTCATCTGTGATGGTGGGAATACTTAAATATCCAAACAGAGAATACTTATGCTTGCCTGCCTGTTAGCACAATTTTTTTTACGCCTGCCTCTAAAACTGTAAACATGAGAATCAAACATCTGTTGTGCTTTCAGCAGGAAAAGACATTTCAGTGAGGTACAACTACTGACATTCTTTACTTCTGGCTCAGATTTTTTTTTAATTGCTAAGAGTTTTAACACAATGATCTTATACACAATATAAAAGAACTTACATTTAAATAGGCTTACAATTATTTTCACTACATTTTAATAATTTGAATGGCACATGCTTTACTCTTTTATGAGCTGCCAGGGTAGAAAAATCCCGTCTAGCCCAGCAAAATTCTCTCTGCATGGCTTCACACCAGTGAATAAGAAAGGAACTCCACAAATCTCCAGTCTTCACCTAAAGTTGCCCAGTGACTTTCAGGTCTGCAAAAGGTCCTACTGTAAAGGGTGTAAGACAGATATTTTCTGTGCTACAGATGTTAGAAGAGTTCATACATTCAGACTTGGAAAGGAGTCAGAATCATGCCACTGCTTTTGAAAGAAATCTGCATCCAGTCAGCTGAGTTCAGGTGAGGTTGAAGGCACACCAAATAATTTGGAGAAAATAACTATAGGGATTATTGTTCACATAAAAATGATGCTATGTAAATTCATGTGTTCATTTCAGGCAGAACTCTCTGTATCAGTAATTTTTTTTTAGAATTACTTCAGTTTTAGACAGATTTCTTCTGCGCTGTAGCTTGGTCTACACTTAAAGGAAATAGAGCTAAACAAGGAAATTGTTGTTTCCATCTCTTCAGCAATGTGTTGTAATATTGCTAAAGTTATCAAACTTCCTTATGAAAATATAAAACATTTATTTATAATTAAGTCTTAGGATACATAAAAGGAAAGTTATTATATTAATAATTTATATTTATTTAAACTTCTCTGGCTCAAGATGTTGTAACCAGCACTTTGCTGTGGGTTATTACGCAGCCCCGTCTTCTGAGCAGAAGCAGCCCTTCATATTTGTATCACTGAATTTATAAAGATGAGAAAAATAAATTTATCTCTCTGCATGACTGGGATTCACTGTGTTTCCTGATAAATTCACTGGGATTCCTGATAAATTCGAAGGATACAAATTTCCTCCCAGTGATATAAGGAGGCTCCTTCTGATTTTTCTGCATACTCCAGCCAGTCTACATGACTTTACATTTGTTTTTGGGAAAGGGCCTCTGAAAACCTGCCAGAAGTTTTTCCCAGTGGAAAATTTCCAATTGGGAATATCTCGATACAAAGATGATATGAACCCCCTTTTCTATACTTTGGCAGCATCACAACCCTTTCTGTGGTCTAAGTGTCTCTCCACTCTACACTGCCATCATCTGACAGAGGATCCAGAGACTAAAAATACTTAAAAAATAAAATAAAAACACGTTTATGCTATAAGAGAAAGAAAAGAGACTCAGAAGAATGTTAGAGTGTTCTGATGCTGTCACTGCAAGATGGCATAGGACAGTGAGTGCACAGCACAGTGCCTGGCAATAAAAAGAGGAAAATGCTGGGCAAGAAGGAGCCTCTGTTGACAGTATACGTACATTATTAATACTTGATGGAGGAAGGGAAGGAGAGGAGAAGGATTCAGAATAGATTTCCTCCAGCTGGTGCTATAGTTCTTATGAAATGAAAACTCCACAAACTCAGTAAAAAAGTAGCATATCAGGAAACTTTAATGATCAAGTAGATGTTAAGTCACAAAATCTCTAAAAGATTTTCCCCTCCAGGTCATATATTATGAAGAGATATTGTTTTCCAATCCCATAATAGATTTTACTTTTTTTAACTGGGGTAAATTTGCATTTGTGTCTGACAGCCTATTTAGGAAGCTAATGTCCATATACACACAAGAGATTTCATTAGGAAGTAGATGGTGTTGTTTCATTCTCTACTCAGGTTATAAGTCAGATATAGATAACATTTTAATTAATATTTATTTTACATCCTAGAATGAGCTGTTTGCTTTTTAGGAAAATGCAGTTTCTAAAAAGCAAGAGTTACTGAACATTTCTGCTTAATGAAATGACTTTGTAGTATGTCAACAAATTGGATCCACATCCCTCAGGTTTCAGCAAAATCTGTGCTGGATAATGTAAGATTAGGAAAAAAAAAATTGAATTAAAAAAAATTATCTTTTATTGGCACTGATAGTTTGGTCTTTCAGTTTGGATTTTTCCTTCCTGTTTTCTTGTTACTGGTAGGCACAGGACAAATAAACTGACTCAGCAGCCTTGTCAGTGGCTTCATCTTTTTCTTTTTTCTTCTTTTCCATATTTGTTCCCCCAGAAATACTCACTTTTGTAGATTCATCTCTTCAATTGCTGACTAGTTTGCCTCCAATAAGTTCCTCCCCTTGAATTACAGAGCCCTGGCTGCCTCCTGTCCCTCGTTCTCTCAAACAGCTCAACAGGTGAAGAGCTGAAGAGAAGCCTCCCAGTGAGGAGGAGATCTCCCTTCTGCCACCAGCCTAACATCCAGGCAGTGCAGCACCCAGAGTATCTGACTTATGCTTCTCTTAATTAACCAAATCTAATGTGATGCTTGTTCATTACAACCTTCACCTTTGTTTTATTGCTCAGTTGATTTTTAATACATATGGAAGTTTCCAGCAGTTCTCGTAAGTTGCCCCATCAGATCTATACAAGGCATCACTTAGTGTTGCAGTGTCAGTCAAAGGTATTTTTGTTGCAAATTTTAAACCTTATTAATTCATGCACAGCACAAGAAGTCATGGATATCTGTTTTCAGAGGAGATATAATTAAAAGATGCATAATTACAGTTAGAAAATATTCCTAGAAAACTCTACTCTTTTGGCATGTGATATTTGCTTATAGGTAACACTCTGGGCAGTCTTCTAGGCTCACCAAAGATAAATATCTAAGCAGTTTCACCAGTGAAAGATGCCTCAATTTTTCAGCTGAACATCTGTTATTTTTGCAATTTAACAAAGCATTTAAAACTTTTTTCACTAACGCTTTAAACCTAGTCATAAGCTTGAATATAAATCATATTCAATATTATTCCTACCCATTGAAGGCAGTACAAACCTCATTAAAAATAAAATTCTCACTAAAGGAAATAACATAAGATTAAGTCATATTGAATCTGCTTATTAGATGGACAGGAGGCATTGCAAAGTGTTCACTCATCATGAAACATTTTCTTTCTGTAGATTTTCCAATGGAAAGGTTTGTGTTCTCACATGTTTATGAACAAACCTCTCTGGATATACAAGAGCAGCTCTTTGAGTGGACACATTTATTCTTCAGTGAGTTACTATTTTATTAATCTTGACAAAAAAAATTTTTTTTTCTGTATATATGGATTAACATGAACAGCAATAGCTGCCAAAATTCATGCCTACTGAAACACTGATATTCTAAATGGAGAAGGATTAATTTATTTTCTTAATGGAGGACTTTTGAAACACTTGGAGTAGAACATGATAAGGGAGAGTCCTGACTACCTGTGATCATGTGGTACCTTCTGCAGGAATTCATCCACCAGCTCCAGCATCATGGCCCTATGAATTGTGTAACTTTCTGCCTATTCAAACACATATTCCCATTACAATTGTATGAGAGAGATTCTTAGTATTTTTCTCTGCCGTTAACAGCTGATGCCTTTCAGTGTTGGTAAAATAGTTCTACATACAATTTTCCTTTCTTCAAATGAAAGTACTTTGGGATCTCTCTAGCTGAAAGATGGACTAGAAATGCAAATTATCCTTAGCCACATAACTCAGAATTACCTTTGTATTTTATTCTAAATCTGTATCTGGATATCTAAAAATCCTGAAAACTGGTGACAGCTCATATAACTGACATGCTTCAGGGGAAAATAAACAGATAGAACTGCCAGCTGCTGCATGAAGGTTGTAATGGAATGAGTGCTAATGCTGAAAAGTATCTCCTCTAATGAAATTCTTAATACAAAAAATTAATTTCATTTATGTGTCTAGGAAAAAAGCCCCAGAAAATTAATATCCAAAAGCTGGAGTGAATTTATGTCATAAGTCCTCAAGTTTCTTTTTCTCCCCAGTTTTATTAACATAGACATTTGGGTTTGCACCAATACTTGCTCTTTGAATGTGTTTATGTAAGTTTCCTCCAAGTAATGACTATAACAAAACATACCCTGGCAAAACCTTGCAAAATATAAGCCTGTTTAAGTTCCTCAGTAAAGATAACATTTCTTCAAAAATGCAGAAAAAGAAACTCTAGCTGCATGTAAATTAAATTTAGAACACTCCTTTGCATAGAGTGAAAGTCTGACAGGCCAGGAAAAATCCATAAATGTGATTGCAGTGACAGAAAGTAAAACAAGAAAGACGTCTCTGATGTCCGGCAGCACATGCATGCCCTGTGCAGGAGAAGTCTCTTCACAGAACTGTCGATGGCTTTGCTCCCCTGTCCCCATGACATGGTTGCCTCAATTTCCAAGCTTTCCAAAAGCTTCCAGACAAGATTTGAACAAAATCAGCACGCTGAATGAAAGAACAAGAATAAAGCGCCTCTCAAACTTTTATGTAGTTATTTAGCTATAATCAGCAACAGGGGCTCTGCAGGTTAGAGATTCCCCATCTTGCTGCTGCTACACCAATGTCAGGAGGGATTTTGGTAAATGCTCTCCCATTTACACACTGCTCAGCACCATGGCAAAGCCATGGGTAAGACTGGTCACTTGCAGAGACAGCTACCAGAACTTTAATATGGATTAGGAAAAATGGTTTGCCTAGGTCACCATCATTCCTGTGGCAGTAATCAAATCATGGCTTCCAGCGGAGACTGGAGTACTCCATGGGAGGTCGATGTTGCAGTGGAAGTCTATTTTGATAAAGATTTACAGGAAATGCCCTTAACCACAGTACAGATGAGGACCATGGCAGTTTCAGCTTGCGTCTCTCATTGGAAAGCAAGCAAGTAGCAGGCACTCTGAGGAGGAACTGCACGACAGGTGCCAGCAAACCAAAACCCTTCAGGGCCTGTCCATCTGAAAATGGAGAGAGGACAGTGATGGGTGAAACATACATATACATATATGATTATAAATGCTAGCTTAAATACTTCTCAAGGCATCCTCAGTACCACTGTTGCTCAAGGTTTTCATTTCACAGCTAAAGATAGCTCTGCTGGTAACATGAGACAAAATAACGGTGGAATTGTTTTACTCCAAGAGAGGCTGGGTACTAAGGAACCAGCTTTATTTCCTCCCACCAGCAGCTCCTTCTAAAAGATCCTTTACTGTGAGCATTACCTTGTATTTCTTAACGTGAGCCGTAATGGGACCTGAGCATCTCTATGGCAGTTCTGTAAATGCAGGACTGCCTCTGGGGCATAGCCATTGGCCTGTATCAGGTGTGCTGCTAATGTAAGCCAAGCAAGCTTACGTTTATGCATTTTAAAATACCAGACTTCTGTTTCCATGACAGAAGTTGAAAGAGACAAATGGATGAATTCTCACAGGTCCACAGTAAAAAAGATTATTAGCATGGCAAAAGATTTGCTCAATTTTCTGCCAGTCCAGTCCCAGGTGATGCAAGACCTCTCTTCCACCCCGCTCTGCTTTGCACCAGAATTACTGTAGCTCCCTCAAGAGACAAGAGTATTTCTGCTGAATTTCCAACACTTAAGATAATTTGTGCTGCTTGTGGTACGCAAACGAGCTTTATGGGACTGGGATATCTTCACAGTGTTCAAAGCAGTGAAAGAACCCCAAGGTATGCTGTACTATTCAGGATCTGAAAGAAAATTGAAATTCTGCTCCTAATTCAAAGAAAAAAAAAATTGAAAAAAAACCCCATAATCTGTAATAAGGGTCTACTTTTAATTGTGAACATTAGTAGGTAGAGATTAGCACCTTTCCACTCTGTTTCTATAAAAGCTCTTTCATGCAGCCATAAAGTGCAGAAGGGCTGTGGGTAGATCTCTGCCAAAGATCATGCAGTTTAGTGACGGTCTTGGCTGATGAGACACTTCAAGACCTGATCCAGGGCATTGAAGGAACATGAAAAAGGATGCAGAAGCAGCAGGGAGTTAACCAATAGTACCAAGTCTCAATAAAAAATGACAAGCTGAGACATTTTGGCAGGCTTTCTGAATACCTAATAGGACAATGCTTGTGTAAACGGGTCTGGAAGTGAGGTTAAGAGAAAAAAATTCACATCAGAAAAAAAACCCAAACCCACACTTTAGAAGCAGCAAATTATTTCTGTTCAAAGCTCTTCAGATCACATCTGACCATAGGGTGACAGAATTAGCCTCACTGATTGTTTCTGCAAGACATGACTCACGTCCAGCATTTTATAAGTAGCAATTCAGCAAAAAAAACGCTCCCACTCGAGCCAGAAAACAATAAATATTTAACTTTTTGGCAGAGCGACCATGAGAGTATTTGTACCTATGGATTTGCTGCGACGGATAGACAAGCCCGTACTCTTTCCTCACTACTATGGAAGCGAAAGGGAGTAAAATCGCGGGACGGTCGGAGGGGTCTTGTTTTTCCACAGGGCCAAGTTCTCACAGCTGTTTCCTTTAACCACCAGACCGCGCTGATCGCAAAGGCAAATGCGGGGGCATTCCCACGCACCGGGCAGACACGTCTGTGCCCAGGGGACGTGGGCGGCGGCGGGAGAGGCGGTGCGGTGCCCTCCGCCTCCTCCTCCTCCTCCCGGCGGGATCCGCCGCTTCGGCCCCCTCCAGCACAGGCGAGACCCGTCCTTCTGCCTGCGCCCAGCTCTCCATCCCCCCTTGTCTTTTCTTATTTCCAAATAACTTCCCCCGTCGCCTCTCCCGCCCGTCCGAAGGGGCGGAAGCGGCAGACGGGCGCGGGGGGGACGCGGGGCGGGGGCAGCGCGGAGAGCTCGGCGCGAAGCAGGGGCCGCCCCGCAAGCCCGGCCGGGGGAGGCGGCTCCGCGCCCG